>CM022391.1:106434972-106946587 GCA_011833715.1 Carcinoscorpius rotundicauda
ATTTCATTATCCAGGTCACAAAAGCAAAGTTTGAAGGAAATAATGGCCACTTTCTGTACGTTCACAACATAAGCAATTAAGAATTAACACGTACTATTCAGGAACAAAAATTGTGTTACATTGTGCAATGAATGACGTTGTGTATTTTACCAATGCACAATTATTCATCAACTTTGTAGAAATATCATGTATTAGACAAGACTCATCTAGTTTCGGTTTATTACTGGAAAATGTATCTTAATTTGATTACATAGTGCTTGTTACTGGTGAATATATATTTTTTAATTTTAAAGGAATCTTAATGAAATGAAAGTGAATGTATAAGGTTATTTTAAAGAAAACGTGTTTAACTTTATTTATTTATTTCAGGATACTATTCAAATCGTGTTTCGTAAGAGTAATTAACCAGGTCTGATGGAACATGAAAGTGTTATTGTTCCAAACAGCTATAATGAGAAATGGTAAGAATCTTAAAATACAGCATGGAAACTTTATCGCAATCGCTCTGAATACAATACAGTTTTAGATTCTTTATATGAGAATATACACTGACTTATTGGAAACAGTTGAGAGGAGAACTACTATAATATTTCTTAGTATAGAAGGGTTATCAGTTTAGAACTCTCAAATTTGCTTCACTGTTCAAACTTAAAACATTATATAATAAGGGCCTCTGGTTTCTTTGTGCACTATTCTGAAAACGAGAAGATGAGATTTTTAAGGTACAGACTGTGCTTTTGACAATTTGAAGAACTGTCAATGGGTAACAAATACAATTTTATTGCAAGTGTAACATGGTAACAAACAGATTTGGAACCATCAACCACTTTAAAAGTGTTAAAGAGGATAATCAATATTTTAAAAAAAAATATATAATGTGGGTTTAAATTTTTTTTTTCTCAGAGGGGTGTGTGTGTATATGAAGGGACCATCCTGAAGGACCAAAATGTGCCTTGTTTTTCATATATCATGCTAAATTTAGTTCCATGAAATAATTCTGTTGCAAGTTTAAAATACTTTGGAAATAAATAGATATTTTATAAATAATTAATCAAATTTTTACTATATTCATTATTCGATTAGGTGTCATGGGTAATTGATGGCCATGTTACAGGGATGTATACTAAGCTCAAAGCTTTTTGGGTGTAATTTAGACGCTTGTGGCAAGAACAACAATATATTCTCTGTTCTATTATACCTGAGCTTTTTCATGCAGTTATGTTGTGAAGCCAAACCCTAGCCTGTACAAATATTATTCAAATGTCCTGAATATAATAAAATAATACATCTTTACAAAGATTCTAACAAATATATAATTATTCATTTCCTCCTTAAGATAGCTCTATTGTTCCAATCCACGGATTATTATTTTCGTTCTGTTGTATTTAAAGTAAGAAAAGTAGAGATTAAAATAGATTTAGTGAAATATCTTAAACAACCCATAGATCATACTATAGATCAACTCAAAATGGATAGCAATATCTTGAACATGAAAGTTGTGGTATTCAGGTATACAATATGTCTTGTTCCTCCTTGCATTAATATTAACATTTAAAAATTGTACTTTATTCAGGTCACATCATGCGTTGGTTAAAAATGTCATGAAGCTCTTTTCACTCCAGCTACCTATTATTTTGTATAATTCACTTAAGGAAATGCCATGTTTTTGCATGTAAAAAATTATTCTAAGGCTTATTACTGTTTATATGTGTCATTTCAATGTAAACTATAATGTTTCCTCTGGTAGTCCAGGCTGAATCTCGAGGTTATAACCTCCCTTATTTGTTAAATAAAAACTGAGAACAGTCATGTGGAAGTAAGCCTGGTAAAGTGTGACATTATATAACATTATACTTTCACAGACTGGGATAAAATGTGTACAATACTCTTAGAAAAATAACAACACTTACGTATAACCAACGAGAGTGGCCATCCTTCAGATTCAATCGCAATACATGCATTGTTGTTTTGAAATAAAAGCTGATTTCACTATGTGTTTTACGTGTCTATTCAATCACTTAAAGAACTTGGAATCACTTCGTAATATCACCCGACTGAATTTGAATTCCCGTTACATAACGGATTTAATTTATCCACTTTTGTTTGGGGGGCGAAGGTTTCAGTTTAGCCTGAGAATACCACACTAATCCATAACTGTTTGCCATAAATTCCTAGCACTTTTTAAATAAACATAGTAGGGATAAGTACAAGATACAGTTGTTAATTTAATGTCAATTTTAAATTACATAATTATTTTCATAGCCTCGAACTTCTTACTTTTAGGTCTTTCTGGGCACCAAAATGAAGACAGAAAGCTTTTGAATGAAAAACTGACTTGAATAAGAAATCATCAGTAACTTGTAAGGCTGCTGAACAATTAACACATTGAAATAAAACTGATAAATGTTGATTTTGTGTTAGTAAATATGTGGACTGAATGAATTTTGGTATGTTTTCTTACCAATCGCACTCTTTGTTATTACTGTGTTATGTATTTTTCAGCACTAACTTGGGTTTTGGCATGGTAGGATACAACACTCGAAAGCATTGCCAAACAGCAAAAAGTCTTTTCATAACTTTCTGTGATTCTAGAATCTTCCCACACATTCAATTTACTTTATATATCTTTTCGTGTATTGCACGGTATTATATAAACATACAACACTCATAACACATCACAAGTTTAAGTTTGGTTCTTTTCTCTATTTCTGATAAACTCCCATAGATGTCTCTGAAAACGTTTGTTCCAATTCAGAAAAAGAGGAATTTTCAATATGACCTATCTCAGTAACAATAATTCAATATGTAGAATGCAAACCATAATAACATTTTTAAAAATGAGAAACCTGAAGTTTGTATGACTATACAACTTTGGGTTTAACATTACACACTAATCAAACAACATATCAATATGTGCAATACTTGTTTTTAATTATAGAATTGTAACTGAGTTACTGTTTAGAGGGTGGCATTATATATACATATATCGTATTTTAAAAGGCATTCTTGTATGATTTGTATTATTTATTTTTCCATGTTACTCTTGAAAAATAAACATGATTTTAATCAATTATATTTACAATTTAACTAATTATTTGAGCGGTAAATTGCATGCCCAGCTTTTCCCTTGGTGAAACAATGACAGATCCGTAATGACGAGAAAACCCACTTGTAGAGAAAATTATATATGTAAAAACGGCTGGTATGGGTAGAGAAAGCACTATGTAGAAGAGCGAACAATTGAAAATCTCTAAGTAAAAGTGAGCTCTTTGGTCCATAATCGTTTAACTCGAAGCTCTTCTAATGTAGTTTAAATGTCTTACCTTAAAATGTTTGCAGGTTGTTTTAAGGGGACTGTACTTATCTGATTTTTTTCCACTGATAAACGAAGAAAATACAAACAACTTTTTTATAAATGAGTAAAATATCTGAGTATTCAGTAGTGTTCACTGTTATAAGACAGGGGCGGTATATTGGAAATGGGAAGGTGTGGTAGTCCAGACGAGAAACTGGTAGAAGTGGTAAAGCGGTTGCGACAGTTCTTGTTTACAAAACAGTCCATTTCACAGTAGAGATGTGGTCAAGATTTCTACTTTTGAATTTGGTTTATTTAATGCATTAAATTTATTAATAATCTTGAATTTTGTTTTTAGAAAAGCTAAATTCTGGGTCTTGAAGTAATAAATATCCTAAAGATTATTTTGATTATGAAATACTTCTCTTATGCAGTCTTAAGCATTTATTCCAACCTTAATATAAACCAGAAGTGAAATGTGTGAATCATGAAAAAAGCGGGAAACTTAAAGAGCAGCAGTATCTTTATTCTCTGATGTGAAAAATAAAAAATAACGAAGCGCAACAGACTATTAAAAAAACTATTGCCACTAACTCCAATGTCACAAGTAAATCAACATACACCTTAATTTTAAAGAATGTTACAGGACAACAAGACGTAAAGCATCAACTGACACAAGAGAGGCCCAGCATGGCCAAGTGTGTTAAGGCGTGCGACTCGTAATCTGAGGGTCGTGGGTTCGCATCCCCGTCGCGCCAATCATGCTCGCCCTTTTAGTCGTGGGTGCGGTATAATATGATGGTCAATCCAACTATTTGTTGGTAAAAGAGTAGCCCAAGAGTTGGCGGTGGGTGGTGATGACTAGCTGCCTTCCCTCTAGCCTTATACTACTAAATTAGGGACGGATAGCGAAGATAGCCCTCGTGTAGCTTTGCGCAAAATTCAAAACAAACCAAAATCAAGTAATTAAAGTAACTTAAACTGATACACTTCTTAGACTGAATAATATATTTGGTGATGTAGAGAGTAAAGGCTTCTAAAAAACAACAATTTGACTTCAAAATTAAGAGTACTGATATCTTTGCCAACTCAGGTGATTCGGTAGACACAGTCCTGGTAAGTGGCGAAAAGACCACAATAATTGAATTTGTTTATAACAGTTTCACTGTAAGGAAGCCCCAATATTAGCTTAAAAACCTGTTTTTGTGACATCTAAATTGGTCTTAAAGAACTAATATTTGTATACCTAAACAGTAACTTATATTGCTAAATATAATTATAAAAAAACATGTTATACATCTCTTAATGATTTAAATGGCTCTTGTAAGTTTATTTGAAATCATTAAAATTCATTCACCCTGTCCAAGATTATTTTCACTAATCACTTTAAAAATTTTATTGAACCAACTAAACCAACTAGTGAAAATCAATTTTTAATTTATCAGTTTTCTAAATGTAATTATATATTGTGATTTACTAATATTTGAAGAACGGCAGTTTGCCAACAAGTTAATCTATAATATAGATCAATACCTTTTTTCCAAATTTTTAAAAACCCGCAAGGTGATACAATTCCATAACAAGAGTCGTATTATTGGCGTACATATAGCAAGTAAGTACCATTTGGACATATTGTGGAATAAATCTTTTATATAAATAATAAGCAAAGCAGGGCCAAGGACTGAGTCCATTAGCTGTGGTGTGCACGACCTGTTATTTAAATACATTTTAAGAATACTGTGTATAATTAGCACATTTAAATAGCAGTAGGGAATGATTTACACGGTAAAGTATCTTTCCAATAACTAGGCCAAAAACCAGAACAGATAGATCTATTTGCTACAAAATCCTTAATAATATTTTTAGTGATTATCAATAGAAACTTTCCGGTAGATAGCGCTTGCTAAAACAAACTATAAATTTCTTCGTAAGATTTAAAAAAAAAACTTGATGATTCGATTATACACTTGACAATACAAGAACGTACATATATAACAGGAATAGGTTTATAATTTTCGAACATTTCAGATTCACCACTTTTGTAGACAGGTACGATTTTTTTTGCAGTTTTAAGAACACGTGGAAATTTGTCAGTAACTCGTACTTTATTTACAAGTTCACTTAACGGGTCAATAATGATATCACCGAGAAATTTTACCACTAATGGTAATACACCATTCCATCTGGCTGAGGAGTCACTGAGTAATGCCTTCATGGCTGCACGAATTTCAGGAAAGTATAAAGAGACTGATTTTAGTTTGTTTTGAATTTAGCGCAAAGCTACTCGAGGGCTAATTGCGCTAGCCGTTTCTAATTTAGCATTGTAAGGCTAAAGAGAAGGCAGCTAGTCATCACACCCACAGCCAACTCTTAGGCTACTCTTTTACCAAGGAATAATGGGATTGACCGGCACAATATAACGTCCAAATGGCTGAAAGGGCGAGTATGTTTGGTGCGTCAGGGATTTGAACCCGTGTTTCTCATTTTACGAGTCGAACGCCTTAATCGACCTGGCCATGCCGGACTCTAAAGAGACTGAGCTATAGGCTGATCCTCACTTTTGATATCATGAGTTGTGACTCTTTATCTTAAGAAATAATCGTTATTTTTTATTATTAGCGTTAACAGTAGAATCGGTAAGTGAAGATCCTAAGCTGTTATAAATCCTCGCAACCTTTGTTTTAGTTTTGGTCGTACTGTCGTTTATTAATCATTTGCCATGTCCATGGCATGGCCGAGCGCGTTAAGGCATGCGCTCGTAATCTGAGGGTCGCGGGTTCGCATCCGAGTCGCACTAAACATGCTCGCCCTCCCAGCCGTGGGGGCGTTATAATGTTACGGGCAATCCCACTATTCGTTGGTAAAAAAGTAGCCCAAGAGTTGGCGGTGGGTGGTGATGACTAGCTGCCTTCCCTCTAGTCTTACACTACTAAATTAGGCACGGCTAGCACAGATAGCCCTCGAGTAGCTTTGTGCGAAATTCCAAAACAAACGAACAAACAATGTGCGAATTTCAAAAACAAACAAACAGCCATGTCCAACGAGTATCCCCATTTTGAAAAAAATATGTTAAAATTAAAACCTGACTTCCTTGACAGAAACCTGATTTTTAAAAATTATTTTGAGCTCTAAATATATATTATTGTAAGTTAGTAGGTTACCGGTAAACAAGAAGCGATTACATAGTCAATGTTTACGTCTAATGATACGTAATACAAATACCGTCATCGAAGAAGAATATCTCGCATCATTTAATTTAACAATTTCTGTTAAAGAAAAACATGAATTATTGGGTATGAAATTCTTCTCGCAAATTAGGAAAAAAAACTACATCAAATTCCTCGTGGGTAATAGGGTTTTATCAACATTACTCACAACATGAGCAAAAAGTGTCATTATTTACCACTTTTAAATGGATGGAATATTAGAAAAAACATGAGTAAAAATAACACATAATGACGTGAGGTTTGTTTGTTTTGGAATTTCGCACAAAGCTACTGGAGGGCTATCTGTGCTAGCCGTCCCTAATTTAGCAGTGTAAGACTAGAAGGAAGGCAGCTAGTCATCACCACCCACCGCAAACTCTTGGGCTACTCTTTTACCAACGAAAAGTGAGATTGACCGTCACATTATACACCCCCACAGCTGGGAGGGCGAGCATGTTTAGCGCGACGCGGGCGCGAACCCGCGACCCTCGGATTACGAGCGCACGCCTTAACGCGCTCGGCCATGCCAGGCCCGATGACGTGAGACGTCACAACATGTTACATCAAATACATTACCTAAATTTGTAAAAATGTTATCAACTGTAGATACGGATACACCAACTATCCTTGTAGGTTGATAAATACATGATCTACTGTTTATAACAGACATCAGATTACTTAATTCAAAGACACGATTTCGATCGGAAGTTGTTTTATTTAGAATATCGTGCAAAGCTTCACGAGGTCTGTCTGCGCTAGCCGTCCCTATTAAGCAGTGTAAGACTAGAGAAAAGTCAGCTAGTCATCATCACCCACCGCCAACTCTTGGACTACTATTTAACCAACGAATTGTTGGATTGACTGTAACTTTATAATGCCCCATACGGCTGAAAGGACGAGCATGTTTGGTGTGACGGGAGTAGTTTTGGTAAATTAAAAAAACAATTCACATTAAAATCGCTCAAAACAAACACTGATTCTTCAGAATTTATATTATCTACCACTGAACTGAGTGTTTCCATAAAATCGTACAATTTTTCAGAATGAGGGCGATAAATACAGTGAAAAGTGTAAATTTCATTAATAGCAAACTATACAAATCAGTACGATTAGTTATGATAACAGATTTAATACTAAATGTATACTTTAAACCTGGACGAGAATAAATGGTAATGTCGCCTCTCCCACCACCCCCACCAACCAGTAGGTCTGCCAAAAAATTCGATGTTGTAGTTCAGTAATGGAAGTGGAAGCTTTTCCTTAAAACACTATGACTCGAGGAATATTAAGACATAAGGCACTAACTCACAATGAAAAAATTGAATTAATTCGAAATCAATATAATTTCTAACATTTCTGACACATAAACATATCAGTCTAAGCCTATTATTCATTGTCTATCTTATTTATAGACTCGTGTTTTATATTTATGCTACGCTGAAATAAAATCTAACAATTAAGTCCACAGGTCAAAGATCTCGTGAAAGAAATGTATTTGCTAATGGTGATGAACATTCTGTTTCAACACAAAAGGCTTTTGATTTAATAATTCTTTTTAAATTAGTTTTTCACAACTTTTAACACCGAAATCATTCTTTTTCAGAAATATTTCAACATCTGTCTCAATTGTGTTTAAAGCACATCCACCGTTCTAAAGTCTTTTCCTGCGATTATATGCTAATTTTAATGTATCTTCGCTATCGTCTGTTTTGAAACATCATAAATCCTCCTTCAAGCCCATCTTGAACTTCATTGTCAATGGTAGATTATGCAGGCCTCACATAATGGATATTTATTCTCTTTACGTCTTTCATAAGTACATTTATTCAATCTGTTGTTTTTAATTACACTAACAGGTTGGTGTTTTATCTTAACTGCAGCAGCTTGAGACTATAAATTAGGAACTTTCAAGAAACTAACTTTTAGCCGTGGGGGCGTTACAATGTGACCGTGAATCCTACTATTCTTTGGTAAAAGATTAGCCCAAGAGTTGGTGGTGGATGGTGATGATTAAGTGCCTTCCCTCTAGTCTTACACTACTAAATAAGGGACGGCTAGCGCAGATAACCCTTGTATAGCTTTGCGTGAAATTTAAAATTTTAATTTTCTCAATTAGAGAAAAACAAGTTTTTTGCAACATTTCTACCATGTGAAACAGCCAACTTCTACCTGGGTTTCTGTATTTCATAATGAAACAGTTTAAATTCCTCCTTCAGTGGAATATTTTCTTTTATTTAGAAAAAAGCTTCAGTTTTTATAGCAAATTCCTCCAAAAAAGATAGCCAGTTACTGTCTTGATCTATAAATGTACACACATTACTTAACAAGTCACTTACTTAGCCATAATCTTGTACATAGGTCTGAGCAGTAATTTGATTAATTCCATCAAATTTTGTGTCTGTAACGGTTGCCTTGTCTGAGAAAGATATATAGCGATTACTCTTACATTCGTACATTTTTTAGTTAAATCACACATAATACCAATATCTTCAAACTGAAATTCACACACTTAACATGATATTTCAGCCGACGTACATTACACGATTTAGCGGAAGTTATTACCTTACAGGACTTGCTCACTACAACTTTGGAGGCCATATTTCACACATGTCTACAATGGTAACCCTAGTTATATCGAAATAAGATAAAAAATGTGTTACACAAAGTACAAGCAAAAACTTGATCAATAATATATCATACATATACTTTAATTACTTATTTATTTTTCATAAGCCTTCCAGTCGCCTGGTGGTGTAGTGAGGAGATGCACTAAATTAACAGCCAGTTTATTCATTTATTTCGATAAGATTAAGCCTCATTACGGTGTTTTGTTTGCTTGACATCAAATATTAGTATATCATAAGAAATATTACGCCTATTCACTACAAAGTCCATTCCGCGGGATTGAGGCTTTTCTAACCTATGGGCCGCTATTATTTATTCGACCAATATTTGTTTTATTGACCGGATAATCATGCCAATATAGTCAGATACAATACCTTGATAGGTAGGGTTGCCGTATAAGGTTAGAAAGTAAGAGTGTAAAGGGCAGAGTGGTTGGAAATTTTTCGAGAGAAGAGGACTCCAAATTATGTTCTGCTTTCAGGCGTCAGACACCCCTACTACATCACTGCAGTCGCCAAATCGTTGTGATGGTTTAATTTTCCATGGTTAATAGTGTGAAGATAGAGTTACCTTTGCTTTTACACATTAGTTGTTACTGAGAAAGTTTAAATACCTGATTTAAATTGGTTGATCCATTCTTGGTGATACTCTGTCAGTTATTTCTTCATCAGGCTGACTGACTAAAGTCTTCTCTAAAACTTACCATTAGGCTATTCTCCCATCAATACGCTTCAAAAATTATCATAATGGATGTCATTTGGCTTAAACAACCTATCTTCTTGTACTCTTCTCTGTTAGTCTATAGATTTTATAGAATTTATTAATTTTCAATATTATTTTCTGCAAGCTATGTTTGTTTTGATGTAAGTTAGGGGTGTAATGCACTAATAATGATAACTTATGAATTAACTAACAAAACTAAATCTTCCTTTACTCTACCAGTCTTCTCCCCAGCCACCATCCAATTAGTCATTCACACACTGTAGTCTTACTCTTTCTTCCAAAAACTTACTACGTCATTCTCTGCCCTCTTTCGACAATGAACGTGATTTTGAACCTGAAAACCGTTACTATGAAACGACCAATGAACGCGCACGTTCAATACAAATGAAAATCCGGAAATGAAACTTTTTTTTTTTTTTTACATTAACGTTTGTTTTGAATTTTGCGCAAAGCTACACAAGGGCTATCTGCGCTATTAAGTAACGTAAAATCCCATAAGTTACGAAACCAAACAAACATCAAAAGTCATTTTTATGTTCTATATGTAGCACACGAACAACTTAAAGAAAAAAGAAAAAGAAAATATATCGAAAATAATATTGAACAAACATGCTCTTTGGATATCAATCAGCCAGCCACAAAACACAAGGACTGTTTATAGATAAGTACAAAGCTACACAACGGATTAGCTATAGTTTGCCTGCAACGGGTATCGAAACCCTGTTTCGGGAAATATATGTGGTTGCAAAAATCATCCCCCCCATCGGGTGTAAAAATCTACGTCCCTGCTTTGGACAATTATAGTAATAGAAAATATGCGCCGTAACTTTGAATGAAAATCATTGCTTGAAATATATGTATGTATTAAATTACACGATTTTAGAAATAATCCACTGTTAGACACGTGCTATTAATCATTTCCATGAAAGAGATGTTCGTCTTGCATCACGTATTTGTTTCATACCTCCTGAGCGTCGTTGTAGATTAACAAAATCATGCGAAAAACTGAAGATAGCTGGTTGAGGAGGCTCAACAGTTCTGCAATATTATGCCCCAAGGTAATACATGTATGTGATAAAAGTTATAATTAATTATTCATGCACTTGTTTTCTAGAATAACGAAAACGTAACTCTTATAAAAGTTACTACTACCAAAACTATTTAGAAATAAATGGCTTACGTATGGACAATCCCCTACATTCTCGCACCCGTTTACACTCTTGATTTCGTCTCTAAGGGCCCGGTATGGCGAAGCGCGTAAAGGCGTGCGACTCGTAATCTGAGGGTCGCGAGTTCGCATCCGCGTCGCGCCAAACATGCTCGCCCTCCCAGCCGTGGGGGCGTTATAATGTGACGGTCAATCCCACTATTCATTGGTAAAAGAGTAGCCCAAGAGTTGGCAGTGGTTGGTGGTGACTAGCTGCCTTCCCTCTAGTCTTATACTGCTAAATTAGGGACGGCTAGCGTAGATAGCCCTCGAGTAGCTTTGTGAGAAATTCCAAAACAAACAAACAAACATATCATCTCTAAGACGTACAACGGTGTTTTGAAAACTCACTTTGTCAATCTGTAGATGACATAAGATGGTCGAAACGTTGTTCTGCACTTCATTATATTTAAAGTTTTAATACCCATACCAACCGTCTTTAGAATACAATGTTATAATAAATCTGACTTAACTCAGTTTAAAAAATCTAAAAATTAAACTTGAAATATTCTAAAATTAAATCATAGTTTTTTTTTTGTCTCTAATTAACGTAAATATTTGAAAATATTTCCTTGTTGGTTTGAATTTCCAAGTTTCTGTTCTCAGTTATTCTTTCTACGCACTGCCATGAAACTCAATGAAATACTTAATTTCGAAATTAGGCTTCATTTTGTTGGATGTTTAGCACAAAACTACATAATGGACTATCTTTGCTCTCTCCACCACAGGTATCGAAACCAGATTTCTAGATTTTAAGTCCACAGACATCCCGCTGTGTGACTGGGAGGTCGAAATTAGTCAAAAGAATCGTAAGTTGTTTAGATTCTTTGCATTTTATTAAATTAAAAATATACTGTACAACATCGAAAAACAAGCGGCGATGTTACACTAATATTATTCAATCCAGTTTATTACTACTCTTGTTAATACTGTTTCTTTTATTGACGTAAACAGTATTTTCAATAAATTTATATTTTAAATATGCACTTAGTTGTAGTTCCATAGATAAGTGATGAAAGACAATACGTGAACGTTATGGAAATATTACGCTTTATAAAGTATTCTTTGAAACCGTGAAGGTATTACAAAGTATTACAAGGTATTAAAAAGTGTTTTGTGTCACATGTCACTATCCAACAATTTCTAAAATTTACCATGTAACTTTAAACATGCACTCATATTTGGTATAAGTTAAAACTTATTCGTGTTGATATTTCACTCGAGGACAATACAACAAAAGTAGGCCACAGTGTACTGTGTTTAGGAAGACAAACTGGCTTTCCTTGTCGTTATTTTTTTTTATATTTTACCATTATGAAAAACAGGATGCATGCTCATAAAATGAGAATTCTTGTTCTTTCTTCCTTGCTCGAAAAGTACCATAAAGAAAGCAACGAGTTTTGTACCACCCGTGCAGAAACAAAAGAACGATGCAACGTACTCGAACCTAACGTACAGCGCTTGCAAAGTAGTTTGTTTGTGTGCCACATGACTTCTTGTCGATGATGCAGAAGAAGTAGAGGACAAAACAATAGAGGGCGGTACAAAACATTCGTTAAGCGTTATGTATATATTACAACTTTGCAGGCCGTAGTTGTAACGTGACAATGTCTTTGTGTCTCTTTACAAATGAATATGAACTAATACATAGCCTGGTACAAAAGAGGATTATTCGTTTTCTTTCGCTTGCTGTGTTTCATAAGCACGAAATGAGAAATTTGATTAAAAATACAATTCAGGTTTGTTATTCTATTTAATAAACATTCAAACCATACAAGGACTCGTGTGTCTATAATACGCTGCAACTCTTCAGATGAGAAAGTAATTTTGTCTCATAGCTATAAACAAGGTATTCACAAGCACAAAGGAATTTATTTGCATTCATTAATATATCACTATCTAAGGAGATAAAGTGTTTTGTATTTTAGGCCACATCCTATATATCCAGAACAGTAAAATGACAAGTTTCTTTAAACTACTTCCTATATAATCAAAAGGGTAAAGCGACTTGTGCCTTTAGTGACAACTTGCTTTCTATATAACAAGAACGGTGAAGTGAATAGTCTCTAAACTACTTCTTTATACCCAGAGGAGTAAAGTGATTTGTGTCTCTAGACTACTTGTTATATACCCAGAGGAGTAATGTGACTAGACAACTTTTTATATATCTAGAATAGTAATGTCACTTGTGTCTTGTGACTACTTCCTATATAACCATAAGAGTAAAGTGACGTGTCTTTAGACTACTTGCTATATAACCACAAGAATTAGGTTAGTTGGGCATTCAGACAGTTTTTGGTGTGGAATGAATTTCTAATTGGTTTTTATGATTACGATTGTGTTTATCGTTAATTTGCTATTTCGTACAATCATTTAGTTTACTTCGTTTCATCAGACTCTAAGTCACCTTCTGCATAATAATTTATTTTTGAGTAAATATTTACGTGTGTATGATCAAATTGACACCAGCTTTCCTAGCGGTGACGTACATGTAGCTACTTTTAATTTAACAGAAGTTTATGTACATTTATGATTTCATGAGATGTACTCTCGCAATATACTCAATGAATAAATACCGTGTCTTTATTAAAATAAGGAAAAATGACGAGATGGTTATCAGTGTGTTGTTATTATTGTTTGTGATTGAAAGGTGTTGATTAAATATTGTGATTGTTGTATTTTTATGAAGGGGTTTTTTATTACTGGTTTATAAATATTTATGATTAATATTAGTGTGAATTTTTGGTTTGACAATTTTTATTAACTGTATTGAAATTATTTACATTGTTATTTGTGAATAAATTTTTATTGCTGTTAATCTCTGATTGCAACAGTGTGCACATTTCTGATAGTTATGATGAGTGCAGATTTATAATTAGATTTGTTAATGAGCAGAAGATGTTACGTCTATAATTTTAGACTTGCAAAGATCAGGATGTGATGTGGAGAGTTTAAGTTTGGATTAAGCTAGGAGTTGATGCACCAGATAAAATATTCTTGTTTCTAAATAGTTTATCTTTGTGCTGTATTATAAAAAAAGAAACTTGTTAGGTTTCTGGATGTGGCCAATTTCGGATGGGTGATGAAGATAATGATGTAGTATAGATGTCGTAACTCCTTCTGTTTAGTTAACTTAAGGATGTGTTTAGAGTAAAAAGCCCTGGAGTTACAAGAAAGTAGTAACATTTCAACCTAGAAAAATGAAAATTTTACTTGGATCAGAACTGTAAGAAGTTTGGTTTGTTTAATGTTTCGCGCAAAGCTACACGAGGCCTATCTGCGCTAGCTGTCCCTAATTTAGCAGTGTAAGACTAGAGGGAAGGCAGCTAGTCAACACCGCCCACCACCAACTCTCGAGCTACTCTTTTACCAACGAATAGTGGGATTAACCGTAACTATATAACACTCCCCACGGCTGAAAGGGCGAGTATGTTTGGTGTGACGGGGATTCGGACTTGCGACCCTCAGATTATGAGTCGAGTGCCTTAACCACCTGGCCATGCAAGGCCACACCGATATTTAATAGAGGACATTGGATTGACGTTCTAAACAGACCAACTCTTAATTTCCATTTCACGCAAAGAAAACGAATTCTATTGGCGGATAGTATCTTTGAACTAGTAGATTAAGGAAGGCTGCTAGTCAATAGTGCTCGCAGCCAATTCTTGGGTTACTCTTGTTTGAATAGGAAGATCGGACCATTACTTTGACTGCGTATCCACGACCTCAAAGGTTTTTCGTGGTACTAAATGTGGACCATAAACCCTGGTATTCACAGTGCATGCATATTAACTGCTTAGCCACCCCAAGTTCCTGATTTGTGTTTTTTATCAAATTAAAATTTAATTTGTCTATGGGATTTCATTCTAGGCTTTCACAATGAAATGAGGACTTAGTTGATATTACTTGATAAATACATCACTATTTGAATAATTTATGGAGGGGCGAGGAATCGCTGTAAGATAGAGTAAATATTTTAAGGTTTCCATTCAAAAGGGTAAGTCCCGATTTTTGTTTTTATTAGGTCGTGGATTCTACACGATTTCGATCTATAGGACATGAAGAAACCTGGATAGAAAACGCATTAAAGTGTCTCTAAGCCTAAATTAACCGGTTTGTACTTTTAGTTGAGTTTGCTTGCTTGTCGTCATAGAATTTTAATCACCCCCAGAGGAAATTCTGATAGGGGTGGGACTCATTACTTTGATTACGCATCAGCTAGGTTCATAAGATAAGTTCGTTTATTTAGATTTCATGTTATCCGTGAAAGACGCGACTGTTTTTGTGGGTTTATTTACATGGACCATTAATTCCTTTCAGTTCCGTTAACTGTAGTCGTGTACGAGTTAGGTTTAAGGGATATTAGCGTAAAAAAATCACGAGACATCATTTGTTCCTAACTTGTAAAACTACAAATAAGAGAATGGGGAACGTGAACGTGCCAGTGAGACAAGCTCAATCACATAGCACAAAAGCTTTGGTTTCTTTCTGTTTCTACCTTCTTCTAAGAAGTGGCTTTTGTTTCGGAACCTGTTTATGTTGTTTTTACGTTGGATAGCTTTTGCAAGCACCAGCCCTCAGGGCTAACCTGAAGTCTTTCTCTCTCTGTTTGTTTTTTTCATTGGCTAAAGTGCCTGAATGCATCTTCAACTCCCCTCGGGGATGGGGGGATGGAGTGGAAAGAAGGAAATAACGACATTAAATGAGTGAATTATGCCAGGTCGCGCAATATTACGATAGTAGATGAAACAAACCATGTAATAATAAACACGTGTACGTCTTGCATCTTTGCACCCCTGTTTCAAGATAATTCTTTAGAAAAACTAGGTTGGTTCCGCTTCATCAAAGAGATGCATTTTTAGCACCCGGGAGGTAGGAGGGGTGCTAAATTACCGTATTCACCTACACCTCAACAAGTTTCTTTTGATATTATGTACGTATATTCTAACAAGCTAAAGTGCAGAGAAGTTTGACATCAATAAATAAAATAAGTTTTATCTTTTGTCATTCCTTGTTTTCTGGTCAAATTTTCTTAAAAACTCGGGATATTCTTATTGTGCCGAGAGTCGAGCCAAAAAAAGAAGAGAAATAATATAATAATAACATAAAAAATATTGTCTAAAGAGAATAGTTTTTATTGACAGAAGCTTCTTTGTGCACGTGAGAGGCTAGAGCTCATTTAACGGAAACTCTAGGTAGTTTGTTGGGTTGCTTGGCTGCGTCTAATGTGTTTTAGGTCTACCAATATACTACTAGCACAGGGAAAGCTTATATAAAAGCTCTATTGTTCCCAGTCTATTGTACTGGATAGCCGGCCTTTTCTTTGCCAGTCCTGTTCAGCTTAACATATTTGCATCAGTGCAGTGGGCATACGAACAAACGCAAGGATACGGCACTGAGAGCAGAACAACGTGTAACCAGCCAACAGTCGCGAGTAGGAAGGAAATTCTGCTTGTGGTCTTGTCGATGTGTGCTTGTTGTGTTATTTCTCTTTCAGCCTATTGATCCATGAAGTAGTTCTGGTAAACGGCAACATTATTTCGTATTAAATCACCAAATATCCCAATAGGCTAGAGGTCACTAACAGTAATATTAGTTTCAAACTCTGCTATTGTATCATCTTGTGATCACCTGATGACTTTATGAAGAAAACAGGAATCGTTAACATTAGTTTCAAACTGTGTTACCGTGTCATCTTGTGATCACCTGATGACCTTGTGAAGAGAACAGGAATCGCTAATATTAGTTTCAAACGGTGTGACTGCAACATCTTGCGATCACCTGATGACCTTGTGAAGAAACTAAGATCTGCTAATATCAGTTTCCAACTGTATTGCTGCAACATCTTGTGGTCACATGAAGACCTTGTGAAGAAAGAACACTACAAGTTAGTTACAATCGAATGATTAACTGGTGATCACGTGAGTCGCACACGCAGTACGTGATAAATGTCGCTAAGTTTTATTACACAGACGTTTCTGTCTCGTTCTAAGAGGTAGGTGGTCCTGCATTTAAACAGTTAGTTGAAACAAAAACGAGCATTTTTGATAACTGATTCACACAAATAATTTTTCTGCATATTCTGTTAGGTAGTTAATGTTACTCTTGACAATTTATAGTAACGTGTGTCAGACAATGTTTGTTTCGTGATGTCAGTAACGGAATATTTGGACATTTGATACTAACAGCATATAGAGAATTTGATTTATAAAACAAGAAATTATTTCTTTAGTATATACGATGTTTAGATATCCTATCATAAGTCTTAGAACTTGAATTTAAGACACAGTATTATTTGTGGCACACATCTGCAAAATTTAGAATTTGACGCAGAATGTGACATTCACAATCCGTTATGTGACAAAAATATCGCGTGTAACTCTGACACAGGACACAATGTGACGTAATACACATTCCGGTACGTGAAAAACTCTCTTTTGTGCGACATAGAATGTAATGTATTCAAATCTATGACCTGTGACACAGTATAATATGTAAAACATTTTGGCATGTGAAACTAGTATTAAAAATAATTTTGGAAACGTAGACTTGGGTTCTGATCGACATTATTGTCGCTAGAGTTTAAGGCTTGGAATTGGAATCCAATAATCGATAGTTTGGAAAGAGTTCAGAAAACTTTGGTTTTAGATGTGACAATGAATAATGTACATTGAATTTTGATCAGTTGTATTATTTCCCCACAGAGGTCTCTCGATTGTGAAAACTGCACACCAGTAACATTTGCCTATAGCGGCTCATTGATTGTTCAGAGTACTTTGTAAGTGGCAAATTAAAGATGCTTTCTATTAGGTTGTTATTTGTATCATTTTAAATGTAAATCAGTATTTTGATAAACATACTCGATATGGTTCTTAAACAACCGGCTGCTCTCATTAAAACGTTATTAGAACCTAATTTCTTGCTTGGTATATAGTTTTAGTAATAATTCTGTGAACACGATGATTTCAGTTCACTGACTTTTATCGATTTACATATTTGTTATATCTTGGAAGTTATAAGTGTTATCGCTAGCGCCATCTTTGCTTAGGTACTTAAAATGTCGTACTATATACCCCATAATTATTCATAGTTTCATATATGTGTTTCAAAACAATAGTATCCATGTTTCGAGGGTGACGCCATTCTCGTGGTATCTTTATCAAAATATTCATTTTGTATGTCCTAACTATTTAAATCAACAATACATGTTGCATTTGATGAAGAAGGTGTAAAGTGTATTCTTAAAAACCTGAAATACTATATATAACATCAAGAACAGGCAAAAAACTAAAAAAAACAATTCGTTGACGCACGTGAAGTGAAATTAGAACATATAAAAAAAATTGCAAATTTACGTGGATACAGTAAAACATTGTTGACCATTGTTTTATCCCCCTCCACACACACACACATAAAGAGATTTGCAAATTTACTTAGATAGAGTAAGGTACTGTTGACGATTGTTTTACCTAAAAAGGTATCTGCTGAAAATGTCACCAGTTTTAAGCTTCTAATTACGAAACCCGCCATAAAGGACATCAGTATTAATCAAAGAAAACTAAAAGATATATAGTTAATGTACATGAAGTTTGGTTTAGTGCTAATAAGGTCAAAACTGGACAGTGTTGATTATAGCGCTAATCTAGTGAAAACTAATATTATTTGCCTATAATACTAATATGGTAAAAACTGGAACGTTGTTTGGTTAATCTGGTGAAAATTATAACACTGTTTGGTTACAGCGCTTATCAAGTTAACGTTAGTCGTACATAAACAACACCAATTCAAAATCAGTACTCAGACACGTTAATAGTTTGGGTTCACAAGGTAAACCGTAAGTTGTCCACAAAATCTGTAAGACTTGAGCAAACCTCCAAGTCGAGAAGAAAAAACGGAATATCGGTTTGAAAGTTAGTAGTTTTTATTAACATCTCTTTGGATTTATTGTTAAACAAATATTGTAATTGTTTTGTTGTATTTATAAAGATTGTTATGTCAGCCAAAAGAGACTCAGTTTAATAAAATAAATACGCTTTCCATCATAAATTGTTGCGAAGAGTTCATTAATAAACCAAACTAATGTCTGAACAACAGAAATCGTGTTTCTACGATAACGGCCGCGACCGTAGATAAAAAAAAAATCCTCAGATTTTTAGTATAGGCACCTAACCGTTAAGTTAGGACAGGTGTTATATATCGATGGTTCGGATATTAAGTTATGTTTTTGCTGAAAGGAATGATGATTAAGAAATGTATTTTGTTTTGAGAATATAAAATAATAACCTGCATATTGAAATGAAAATGCTTGTATTGGTACGAGTTAGAAAGACATGTTAGGGTTTGGATAAGTTGATTTTCAAACTAAAGTTTGAAAAATCGAGTATCTGAATTGATCATCAGCGTAGCCACAAGTGTGTATCCAGACTACTATGAAGGAGTAAAACCCTTCCAAGATTCCACACAAACCACAGTGTTAGCTGTACATGTTTCACAATACAAGATCTAGATCCCCAGTTCTATGAGCCGTTTTCTCCGCGGTTTTTTCTTGCTTTCTAAATATATAAGGAAAGATGGCTCAACGGTGGCCAAGTGTGATACCTCCCTAAACTTCAACTCTTCTACTTTTTCAAAAAGAGGAACGAAGTGTAACCAACCTTCTAAACTTCACATCTTCATAGCCGAGCACTGATTTGTTTGTTGGGTTACTCTTTTACCAACGAATAGTGGGATGGAACGAACATAATAACATCCCCACTACTGAAGAGCGAACGTGTTTGGTGCGACGGGGATTCGAACTAACTACCTGGCCATGTCGTGCTCCCGAACACTGATAAGAGGTGAGTTTTTTTTTTTTGGGGGGGGGAGAGAGTAGCATATTTTCATTCATCTGCCGTAAGTGGATCGTATCCCATACCCCGAATCGGTAATCAATGATGCCCCTCTTTAACCCACCTAACACCTCTGTTTTATTTAAATCCATTTAAACTAACATAGCTAGTTTTTGGTTGTACTGTGAGTTTAATGTCCTTTTCTCGTCTCTTACACTTGTACAATATTGTACAATAGCATTACACGAATTAGAGCATTACGTAAAAGTATATTAGTGATTCGTTACTCTGTTATTACTCTACATTTCGGTAAATGTTTGCAGCTACTGTTAAGTCTAGAAATACCACGTTGTTCCAGTAAAATAGTATTTGTAGATAAAACGCTCTATTTAGTTGGTTTTGTCTGCTTGCAGTGAGGTCTAACCAGAGAAAGCTCTAATTTTTATTTCTCAGAGGCACGTTTGTTTACAATGGTTACAACATTTAAAATGAATGTTAAGAGAGCATAACGAGCGAGTTACAATAACGGCAACATGCCCCATAAAAAATCTTGTACTTATGAAATATAACCTTATAATGTGTTTTGAAAACTTCTCTTGAGTCTCTTCAGTCTCGCTTCCAAACTAGATGTCGTTGAACGTGAATTGGTAAACTAGACGGAAGGCATTGATGATATTGTGAAAACACGTAGATTCAAGAACTCTTGATAGAAGTGAATAAACCCTACAACCCAAGCGCTTTAGAAATATGGACCTTTCTTCATCAGGGTCAAACTGGGTCACAAGGCAGACAGTCAACAGTACTCAAAACCACCAACCATTGGGCCTCTCCCCTCTGACCGAATAGTGCGCAGTACGTGTGCGCGAAGCCTGGGTCTCGCAAGTCAGTGCACGCTTATAAAGAAGTAACAAGCAGAACCTGACCCTTGGGAAGACATTTTGATTTAATAGAACACAATGTTTTGCGCATAAAGACCATAAAACGTGTAGTAAAGACTTATCCAAATCTATTATTTCTAGGAAATAGGGTAGTTCATTTGTTTGTGTTTGAATTTCGTGCAAAGCTACACGAGAGCTACCTGTACTAGCCATCCCTAATTTTGCAATAAAAAACTAGAGGAAATAACTGAAGTATTATCTTTGTATTAGTAATGTATATGTTGTTTTACAATTTGGTATCTGAATACGAGAAAATAATTTCCTATACAACACTGTTTTAGAAATTTCATCCCCAGCTGGTACAGCAATAAATCTACGGATTTACAACATTAAAATAAGGTGTTCGATTCCCCTCGGTGAGCACAGCAGTTAGCCCGATGTGGCTTTCCTATAAGAATAACACGCACGAGAAACTTCACTGTAAATCAGTATCTATACCATGAAAAAACATCTTTAAAAAATAGTAATCTAACATAAACAAAATACATTATAATACTCTAAAATAACGGCAGGTGGCGTTCGCAATGATAACACGTCTTAACAAATGTATCACTTTAAACTAAACTGAATACACTATAATGATTTAAAATAACAGCAGGTGTTATGAAACACCTCACCAAATATACTGCTTTAATCTAAACTTAATACATCATAATGCTAGATAACAACGGCAGGTAGCATTAAAGGTCAAAGTGTATTTTTTCAATGGAATGTCAGAACGTCTGTAAAGAGGCATTTAACTTTATTACTTCTCGAAACTTTAGCGATCAACATAGCTTGACCAGCTATATTGGCATTTAATTATGATCAACTTATAAAACGGTAGTAACTTTCGACTGAATATCGCCACCTTCAGCAGGAAAGGTTTTGAGTTTTTGCAGAATTTCTACTGTAACTCTTTCAAACCTAAGTGGCAGAGATTGAAAAAAAAATGATAGTTGGGAAGGAGGGAGAGTATTTAACATTCTGTATCGCTGAAACTATAGTGCAGCATAATGTAGTAATATTACACCATTTCTAAGTGAGGGTTAACAATGAGTGTAATTGTTATAAAGATCTCCCTCTCTCTGCATGTGTGTGTGTGTGTGTGTATACAAGTAGAAGTGTCGTCTGTATGTCAGCTTTTCACATGTACTCTTACGGTCTCCTGGAGAGTGTCATGTGGGGTCAAAATCCCACTTAGTAGCACTATTTCTATTTTCTAATTATCTCTATCAAACATTGAAGGAACACTTAGAACGCTGTGGGGGTAGCATAGAGGGGTAAGCTTTCCTATCTAGTAAACTCTTTAGACTCCTGGGAGTCGTAAGTTGAATGCTTACGTCAGCTAATATAATTTCAAATTGTTTGATTAACATTTTGGTTTAATAGCTTTTGTTATGAACTTAGTTGCATGCTACAAGGGTGACAATATATAAAAACAAACAAAAGCTATGTGTATAATTGTTGCTATCGAAATGCATCCTTCTCTGTCATGTGCAAAGTTTTAAACGCGGCTTGCGGACATTTTTGCTTTAGATGTAACAAATCTTTTTTCTTTTTTTTTAAAGAGGTCATCATGAATGGTATGCACTCTCGCTCTGTCTTTCTGTGCACAGAGGGGTATTGAGTATTGAAGGCTCGGCATGATGGCCAGGCGGTTAAGGCACTCGACTCTTAATCCGAGGGTTGCGAGTTTGAATCCCGGTCGCACCAAACATGCTCGCCCTTTCAGAACGGAGCGTTATGATGTTACGGTCAATCTCACTATTCGCTGGTCAAAAGTAGCCCAAGAGTTGGCGGTGGGTGGTGATGACTAGCTGCTTTACCACTAGTTTTACACTGCCAAATTAGGGACTGCTTGATGCAGATAGACCTCGTGTAGCTTTGTGCGAAATTCCAAAACAAACAAACAAACAAAATCTAATTTTGTGTCAAATAAAAATCCTCTTGGGAATAATAAAGCTAAGAATCTTACGTCGAGCAATCCTAGCACACAGTTTCTGATTTCTAGTCTGGCATAATGACACCTTAGTGTTAACACAAATGTTAACACTTTTACTAGTATAATAGCTTCTTATAAACAACCCGAGTTCACTGCGATTACACATAAAGTTTGATGAATTGTATTTTCTACATATTACAGTAACTATAGCTAATTAACTGCTGTTTTAGGGACATTACATATCAGATGTCATGATCAGGAAGTTGTTTTAGTGACAGACACAATATGTTACAACGACGCTTCAAGACTCTTACGTATACCTTCCTTAGGTACATATTAGTATTTCAAATATCAAGGTATCAAGTGCTGAACGCTGTGAAGTATCCAAGTTTTCGGAATATTTCTATCAAATGCCTCTGTCTGTTATTGAGTTTATGGATTCAAACGGTACATTTATCACGTAAAGATGTATTCTGTTTACAAAAGAGCGAAATATATCTGTATATTTTGAAGTTATAAATGAGAAAACTGTGTTGGGTAGTCAGGGTTAATCATCCCTTCATGACTTGAGATTATAACAGCAGTTTAAGTAGTCAGGGTGAAACATCCTTTCTTGGCTAGGGGTATAACAGCAGTTTAGGTAATCAGAGTTAAGTATGTTTTCGTGGCTTGGAGGTTATAACAACACTTCAGGTAATCTATGTAATTTCTTAACACTGTTTAGTGTATTGCAATGAAACTGTATATATTAGAGTATTACGGTTAATATTGTCTGATGTGATAAATGTTATATTTGAACTTTTAAAAATACGAACCTTTGTGTATGAGCTCGTGCTGGGCATTCAGCACGATACAGAAACGTTTTCTTCTTGTAGCTGATGATGCAGTATACGTCGATAGATGGTTTCTGTACCACTCCTCTGTAGGCGGGTTGGGGCCCTTGTTCTTGAAGTCAGGTCCCTTACTCTTAGACCTTATCCCTAGCTGAGAAGGAGTGCTTCATCTCACACCCTGCTGCGTTGTTATTGACGAAGGCATTGTTCAACCTTTCTGTGCGCTTGGCCTTTGTTTAAAGGAGCGAGGTTATAAGTGAGGGGGGGATATTAGTGTGGCGTCAAAATTCCTTGAAGTACACTTGTTAGACAAGGTAACTTATGAACAGTTATGTCTGGGTGAAGTAAAAACATATTTCACCGTATAATTACCTTCATTGACAGTCCAGGTAACTCTAACCTCAGGGTCGAAGTTCGCACACACATCTTATCTGCCATACAAGTGCGTCACGCCAGGATCAGCTCCCGGTGGGTGGTTGTAGTAGTGTTAAAAATTTTGTTTCGACAGGCGTGAAACAAGTCAGCTGAGCAGTTCCGAAACGTTTCCCTCATTACATTCACTTGGTAATAATGAACATATCATTATGGAAAATGTGGTGTCACAGAAAGATTTACAAGGAACATTTTAATAATTTACAAAAAACTCTGTAATACAGAGACAAAAATATGTAATATACAACATTTACAGTTAGAAACAAATATACGTAACATACAACATTCACAGATAGAAGAATCAGGAGGTCAATGAAAGCAGTAAAAGACGTAACTTTAGTCCTTATAAAATCAATAATCGAAATATATTTTTTCGTGCACGTCATCAGTCTCATTTGACATTTAAACACAAATGATTTAAAACATTTATTACACATGTTAAGTCAGGTTTATTATTTTAAATTTTCTCAAACTATGTAGCTTCTAATGCATTGAAATAGTAGAGGGAACGTATGAAGAATAACATAGTTAAAAGAGTAACTCCACAGTACTGATATCATTTGATACACTTTGAATATACTTTAATAAAATACAGTCTGTATGGAAGTATCACAGAGTCGACAGATTATATACGTAGCAATAGCCAATAGTCATGCTATAAATATACACGCTATAAAAATTAACAGTGACAGAGTTTTACTCTAAAAGGTGATTGCAACTCACTTTAATTTGTTTCTTTATCAAACAAACTCCAAAACAAGGTAAGAAACAATTGCTAAAAACGTAGCTAGAAGCTGGTGACCAACCCGCTAAACAGGTCATCTATCTTCATGTTTCAGTCGAGATAACTATAAAATACCATATAATTAACGACAGTTGAAACCTAAGCCTTCTCTATATGTTTCTGGACAGTGCACGATGTTATCGCTTAGTCGTAATAACAAGTACGACTACTAATAATAATAATTTTAGTGTAAACAATATTATCACTAACCCCTCCAGTTAGCTTTCTTACGGGAAAATGGTGCTCCTTTAAAAACTTAAGTATAAGATGAAACAGGAGTTACCAGCTAATAACAGATTAACATTAGAATATTGTAACTAGTTGAATATTCAATAGTTTGTACACTATGCAGTCGGTGTCTTTAGAAAGCCAACTTCTATATTATGCCTGAAGTGAAGGAGTAAAAAGAAATCAGTACGTATAATGTTAAATTTTACTACACACGTTCAAAGAATACATTAACTTTCAATCAGGGGAAAAACTTTACAAAGCAAGTAAAAAGAAAAATATTTTGTAAATATAAAGTTGTGTAGAAATGGTAGTGCCAAAAATAATGCACACAATAACATTGTGAAGATTCAGCTATGTGAGGCCATCCCTGTATGACTTTCCATATTAAAATTGTATGTCACACTGTAAAATGCATACTTGGCTTAAATAGTACTATAGTTAGAAGTTATATATCCTGACTGTTGTTATGCGCTTTATTTGTCATAATATCGTGGTCATGTCAGTACAGTGTAACTAAAAGAATGGGACTTCTGCAAAGGAAAACTAAGTTGAGTCAAAATATTTCTTGATTGTTACAGACTATTACAGATTATCGCTACTAGTTCGGTCAAATTTACCGACCTCGTAACTGTTTTGTATTAATTCATTTTACAATGTACAATTAAATTTTGATGTTGAAAGTCATGTATGGGTGATATATGTACAGCTCTATCATCCTTATATTACTGTTTGTATTTCGTTTAGCACTGCAATCCTTACATCGTTTTACATTTACAAAATATATTTATTACTTGTTTCTCTAGTAGTAATTCTATAAAGACGATTTATTATAGCCTTTACTGAGTTGATTTTTAATGCTGTATATAATACCAAGAACGGGCAAAAAAAAGCATTTTATTGAGGCACGTAAAGTGAGATTTGAATATATAAAAAAATTGCAAATTTACGTGGATAGAGTAAGACATTGTTGACCATTGTTTTACCCCCCCACACACACACACATAAAGAGATTTGCAAATTTACTTAGATAGAGTAAGGTATTGTTGATCATTGTTTTATCTAAAAAGTTATTTGCTGAAAATGTCACCAGTTTTAAGCTTCTAATTACGAAACCCGCCATAAAGGACATCAGTATTAATCAAAGAAAACTAAAAGATATATAGTTAATGTACATGAAGTTTGGTTTAGTGCTAATAAGGTCAAAACTGGACAGTGTTGATTATAGCGCTAATCTAGTGAAAACTGTAATATTATTTGCCTATAATACTAATATGGTAAAAACTGGAACGTTGTTTGGTTAATCTGGTGAAAATTATAACACTGTTTGGTTACAGCGCTTATCAAGTTAACGTTAGTCGTACATAAATAACACCAATTCAAAATCAGTACTCAGACACGTTAATAGTTTGGGTTCACAAGGTAAACCGTAAGTTGTCCACAAAATCTGTAAGACTTGAGCAAACCTCCAAGTCGAGAAGAAAAAACGGAATATCGGTTTGAAAGTTAGTAGTTTTTATTAACATCTCTTTGGATTTATTGTTAAACAAATATTGTAATTGTTTTGTTGTATTTATAAAGATTGTTATGTCAGCCAAAAGAGACTCAGTTTAATAAAATAAATACGCTTTAAATCGCCTTACATTTACAAAATATATTCATTACTTGTTTCTCCAGTAGTAATTCTATAAAGACGATTTATTATAGCCTTTACCGAGATGACTTTGAATGCTGTGTAAATACAGTTTATAAAAATAAGCATGCACACCAGAAAATTTATAATGCACGATCATTCTAACATTACGGTAAATTTTGAATTGTGTTTGGGTTTAGTATTAAACATTCGAATATAAAGTTCACTGTTTAATATTAATTTAAAATATATCTTTTATACTTCGTGCGTGAACTCAGCAGTGCTTTTTGTATGTAAATTTGTGTTTTTAGCACGAAGCTACACAACTGGTTGTTTGTACTCCGCACGTTTCCTGTTATAATCCTCTGAATTTACCACTGACACACCAGGGAACTCAGCAACTAGTTTTCTGTTTTGAAAGTTTAATCATTGTTTATTTTGCCTTTTTACGAATTATGATCAAATATTCGTTATTCTAGTGGCTTGTTATGCCAATCGAGAATAAATTTCTAACACTAGCGCACAACATTCAACCAGTACAGGCCCAGCATGGCCAGGTAGTTAAGGCGCTCGACTTATAATGTGAGGGTAGCGGGTTCGAATCCCCGTCACACTAAATATGATCGCTCTTTCAACCGTGGAGGCCATATAATGGGACGGTTAATCTCACTATTCGTTGATTAAAGAGTAGCCCAAGAGTTGGCTGTGGGTGGTGATGACTAGCTGTCTTCCTTTAGATTTTATATTCGATGACTGAAACAGTCCTCACGATGTCTGCGTTGCACTTAACGATAGTTTGTCGGTTTTAAGAACAATCTTAAAGATAATTATACAACCAACAAAATAAAGAAAAGCAAAGAAAAGTGAAATATGACCATCGCATTTATCAAACATGAACAGCTACGAAAGGCGAATAGTGATTTTTTGTCTCATGGGCAAGAGCAAGTTGTAAACTATGCACCAGTAGGCCCAAAGTCCGACACGTTAACCAATGGGTCAAGCTCGATCCTTCGCACATTTGCGTTAAAATACAAATCAATTTACAAAAGCATCGGTTGCAATGTTGAGGTTGGATAAAATTGGGACGACAATGTTGATAAACTATGTTGTATTGTAGTATTACGGCTCCTATTAGGCCACATACAGTTTTTTCATGTCTTCGTACCTACAAAAACAAGAGTCTGAAAGTACAATATTGTGTGGTTCGATATAGAAGTTTACAATAAGTATTCTTCAATACTATCGACTTCCTGGTGTGAAACACAGAAGAAACAGCAACTCGCGTTTAAAAAAAACAAACAAACTCAATAGAAGCAGTGACGTGTCCAACACCATTCAACAAATACACAGAAGAATGTATTGTTGTAATTTTTTTTTCTAAACACTAGGCGTTATTACAGTTTTTCCATACGTTGTATTTTATGTTGTCCTATGAAGTAATTATTTTGACGTATTCGGTTGTTGCTTTGTTACGACAATTTGCAACAGTAAATTAATGTTTAAGACGGTGCGAGACAGGAAAATCTTTTCACCATAGAGTTTGAACATTTCCTTTTATCTGCTCCATCAAACAAATGTTCATTTTTCTTCAAAGCTAGTCTAATAGTTATGTTTTCAATCACGCAGACTCCTATCGCCTCATGCTGTTTTGTTTGAGGCACCAGATCTTCTTGTCACTTCCGCTGTTTTCTGTGGCTCGTTCTATTATTTCCCTTAAATATGGTTAACACAGCATTGTTCCTTTTCCTTTGTTAAGTAACCATGAATGGTTATCTTTGAGATTCGTTTTTTTATCTCTGCTATTGTGTTTTACAACCTAAAAATCTAACGTGCATTCTCTTTGTCTAGATTTGTTCCAGAGGTACACTAGTTTCAGTAGCACAGGTATTGACAATGGCGGTAAGTGTTCTGTAAGAAAGGCGGGCTTGCAAGAAATGTAGATGTTCGCCTAGATCCAAGTTCTTTGACAGAAATAGTCAAGGAATAATAGAAACTTCTTGGTAATAAAAAAAAAAAAATCCGCTGCGCTTTATCCAACCTGTCCATTGAATTGTATATAAACATTAGCCATATGTGAATGCTAACATAGGAACGATCTCACCATAGAAATTAGACGTGGAGTCACTGTCTATGTTTTCACAATTGCTGTCACGATTTAAGCCTATTATCATATGAAATAATAGTCCTGGTAAATTGGCTGAATAGGTTAGCGAATTAAGATGGCCTAATTGAGTAATAAACCTTTACGATTTTCTTCTCTCTAAATCTAAAAATAAAATTATTATTACTTTTACCAAGATTCTTTCCTTACAAGATAAGAAAATAAACGAAGTGACAAAATTAAGAACCTATATTGATTCTAGTTATTTTACCGTTTAGACATAGGAAGAAAACAACAGTATTGGTTGTGGAATCAAAATTGTTTGTTTGTTGTTAAACAGAAAGTTCCATGATCAGCTGTTTGTGTTCTACCTACAGCAGATAATGAAATCCGATTTTTAGTGTCATTAGCCGTAAAAATTGCTGCTTGGAAGCTGACAATTAAAAAAAAAAAGGTTTAAAACCGTCAACTTAGGGCAATCAAACAAAGAAAAAATGGCTAATTATAACTAAGTGTTTTAATGTTTACAATTTCACTTCCAGCGAATAATATCTGTTCGAGCAGAAGGTTTAATATTACAGAACGTTAGAAATGAACATCATACAACAGATCTATCAACATCACGTAACATTAATGTATCAGTTAAGTTAGAGGAAGTTTACCAATGATTTGAAACGTTGCTTGTGTACTGAAGGATTGAATGATAGTTCTTTTAAAATAACATAAAATTATGCAGTTTATCTTTGGTTGAATTTGAAATTCCTATTATTTCGTCAATATATCGTCTGTATATAACAGGTGCGTTTGTTCTACATAGCCTACAATTCTTTTGGTAAAACGAATAACTGAAAAATAGGACTTTATGAAAACTTCTTGGCTAGTTTTACTAGCGTTTGTTCATGGCTTTACTAGTTCGCTGGTTTTATTAGAGTGCCTGTTCATGGCTTTACTAGTTCGCTAGTTTTATTAGAGTGTTTGTTCATGGCTCTGCTAGCTGGCTAGTTTTACTAGCGTTTGTTCATGGCTTTACTTGTTCGCTAGTTTTATTAGAGTGTTTGTTCATGGCTCTGCTAGCTGGCTAGTTTTACTAGAGTGTCTGTTCATGGCTCTGCTAGCTGGCTGGTTTTACTAATTTACAAATTTAATCACTCTTTCTGCTGGTGATGTTCTTCTATGCATCGAATCATCTAAGGATAAGTGTATCAATAAAAGAAACAATACTGATCAAAACTCAACTCATTGTGTCAGTTGTATTAATAACTTTGCTATCTTTATTCACCCTACAAGTTAGCTAAATCAAATAAACAATGCAACAGTCACAGGTATGCTTAGAGGAAGATGACTTGGGAAATAAAGTAGCAATTAATGAATTATATAGAAATAATTACGTGAAAAGTGATAAATAAAAATCACTAACAAGGAACGGTTAAGAGCAAAAATAATGGAATGACGTATACAACAACAATTATGAGATCAGTATTCATTCAGGCTACACGAATTGTGGTAAAGAGATGAATTAAATTCTAGGGTGCGAAGTTTTCAACTATTTCTCTCATTTTTTTAGATAGTAAAGAATACTAAGCTTGTAAGGCTGTATTTACCTAGAAACCACTAATAGTTGAATGTTTTATTGAGTATGACGTGAATTTGTTTTATCGAGCAAGATGTGTGTCATGACAATGTAAAAGTCCGATATGAAAGATTTATTTCATTTTTAGCAGAGAGTAATCCAGTATTGTAGCTGGATTGGAACAATTAGATTGATTAGAACTACCTAATACAAAAACCTAATACAACCTAACGCTGTGGCCAAATACAGACGATTCCAGCTTGCACTTTTTTTATCGTATCTATAACTCTGATGTTTAAAACCCTTTCTTTACTTAGGTTGTTGGATTGGCTATGATGTCGCTAAACTAGCAATACGTCACGTGATTAAAACCACTTAAAGCTACGAGTTCAAGGTCTCGAGTCGTACACACGATGGTTTGATAACAGTTCTACAGTAACTTAGCTTCTGGCATGTTTTATGTAGCGAGTTTCGTTATTAAACCCGGGTCGCTCGTTCGACGAACGGGTTTTACTTAAACAATGTTGAAAGCTGTATTTGTAATTCCATTATAGAGCTACAGATCAAATTTTAATTTAAGCCACAGAGGTTGCAGCCATTCACTGAATTTTGTAAATCGTAGAATTATTAAAAATAAAATATACGTTAATATTTTTTATTATTTCTCAAAACTGATAACCTTGTCATCGATTATTTTTTAGGGTGGACACTTTTGGTTAATTCACAAAAAGAAGAATACAAAGTTCACATGATTTAATAACGACAACAGTTTGTTTCTTTGTCTAAGAAGTTTACACTTAGATGGTTACGTTATCTAAATATCTGGCTAGGTACTGTTTTTACTGTTTGATTACTAATGCAATATCTGGTTTGGGTTATTTTGAATTCTGCGCAAAGCTACACGAGTGCTGTAATATCTGTCCAGGTAATCTTAATAACCGGGCAGCTAATGTCTATCTACGTTTTCTTCACAAGTTGAATCCCAATATAGAACTATGTACACTTTTAACAATTTGATATATGCCTCAAAACGAATACCTGGTCTGATTTGGTAAGCGTTAAATTGTGAAATAGAGTATCTAGTCAGTATTTGGACTTAAGAATTCCTTGAACTAACAACAGATATGGCTTAAGAAACTAAGGTAAACATTCACTTTTTGATTTTCTGTTCATATATCTATTTTCCATCAAACAAAAACCTAGTATTCGATATTGAAGTAATAGAGAAAAAATATTAATAAACTGTCTAACTTGGCAAGGGACAAGCAATTGTAAAAGCCACAATTATCAGTCAACAATTTATAATTTTCTCGTACGTACAGTAACTAGTTCTAGTATCTCCAGTAAGTTGTCGTAAACACAATATCAATATATATATAGCGATGAACTAACAAATCAGCCGACTGTTTTTAATCTGATTACACAGGTTTATATCCGAGTTGCCTTGGAAATCGAATGCGCCATCTTTACATGTTTTATTTGTTGTTTCAAATATTTTCACAAAATTATACAAATACAAATTGCATTAGCTATTTCTAGCTGTGAACCGACAGACTAGAAGGAAGGCAACTTGTCAACACCCCTCTTTAGCTACTTTAAAAGAAACCTTGGATTGGAGAGTTACTTGTATAACGCATACACGGCCCAAAATAGTGGAGCGCGTTTTTGCGGCAACGGAAAAATCACACTTAGCCTTATTAACACTCCTACGAAAAAAATATTTACATCCATTAAAGTGATTTGGGGGCCTATCAGGCCCCATATATTTTTCCAATAGAAACACAGTAATTTAGCAACATTCATTACAAACAACTTTAGAATGGCTCTGACAAACATTTTTTTTACAATTTGAGCAAACAATTTTCGACTTCTATCTTTCGATCTGCCGCACAAATGGCATCGTCCTCTTTTTGCCCTCTTTGCAGGCGGTTCACATGAGGTTGTTTTGTCATTATCTTTGCAGTAAATTTCTTTGATTTCAAGCACCAATTGCCGTATAAATTCTCTTCTGGCTCTTTATTTATGTTGACGAAGAAATTCTGGATGTTTTGTCGAGTATAGAACGAAAGCATTTTACGCAGCAAGATCTAGAATGTTATAGAATATGCAGACTGACCAGCGCCTCTTTGTTGTATAATATCTCACCAGTTGATCGAGAGTGTCGACACCTGCCTTCGTTGCATTGTAAAGATTGACGATTTCGGGCTTTCCATTCTCTTCTACTTTACCAGACTAATGCTGAGAACTCAGTAGTAGCACATATTTTCCTGGTTTGTCTGAGTGCCTGAGAAGAGTGATGTCGTCATGGTAGAAAAACTTTGGTGATAACTCTCTAGATTTTGCATTTATTTCAGGAGGCAGGAAGGTTCTTGATTTCCGTATGGTTCCAACAAGTCCTGTTATTTTTGTTCGTAGGTACTTGGCAAGTGTCATTGTTGTGAAGAAATTATCTGTCGTTATTGTCCTTCCTTTTCCAAGAAATGGCTGACTCAGTTCTCCGACTATTCTTTCTCCTTGATTTGTTTCTGTCGTATTTCCAACCTTTCCAGTATAAATTTGAGCGTTGAGGAGGTAACTTGTCTTTGCATCTGTTAGACACCAAATCTTTATTCCGTATTTGCCTGGCTTTGTCGGAATGTATGTTCTGAAGCCAACTCTTCCTTTGAAGTTACGTAGTTGTTCATCCACTGTCAGGTATTCTCTTGGGCTGTAACTGTTTTTGCAATTTTCAATGAAAAAATTCCAGACTCCAGAGATGTCGGCATCTTTGATTTCTCTATTTCTTTGAGAGTGGATGTCAAATCTGATTTATGAGCACATTTTTTTGAAATTGTCTTGTGTAACCAGTTTTCGCAAAAATGGCAAACCGAATTCGGTTGAAAACATTTCGTCTATCGATGCATTTTTGGATTTGCTTATTCCAAGGAAAAGATTAGCTGCGATCCATTTCCAGAGGTCTTCTTCAAAAATTGGTTATTTCATGACGGTGTTTGTTGAGTGAATGATCTGTTCCATCATATTATCAGAAATGAAAATTTTGAATGTTTTGAATGGTGTAGAGACTCTTGTAATGCCCGGGTTCCCATTGAATATATTGAGAGCTGCAGTTCTCATGTTGATCCTTGAAGGTGTTGTTGAATAACTAAAACTCTTATCTTTGAACAAAAGTTCGTTCATTGGCATCGTAGTAAGATCTTCTTGATTACTTTCTTCACTTTCAGAAGGGTACTGCGCGATTTGTTCATCATTTTCGGCTTCAGAAGGATCATCATCACAACTTTCAGAGTAGTCTTCGACATTATCATGTTCACTTTCATTGTCGGATGGTTTTGTCAGTAAATGTACAGCTTCATCGAGAGATATCATTTTTGACACGGTTTAAAGATTTCAGCTCCTATATATATGTATATATAGGATTTGTGGATTCTTCTGGAATATTCTAGAAGCTTCAAGAATATTCTAGATTATTTTAAATACTTCTGTAAAGTTTCTAGAATGTTCTAGAACAGGCGTGGGCAAACTAGGCAATAATCAGGACCATCTAAAATTATTGTTGGAGTAGAGTTATTATCCTAAATATCCATCTTTTGAAAATAAGTTATAAAATTTAACATTTTTTTTTTACTATAATATGCTTTTTTTGGTTGCCAAGGCCTGTTCTAGAATTATTCAGGAAATATATAAAGTCATTTTTAAGTTTTTTGATCTGGGGCCTAATAGGCCCCAAAATACCCTTAGTGGATGTTTTTAAATTTTTTTTAAATATTATTGCGCAAATGTCTGAAAAGTCAAAATATTATTGCTCCTTAAAATATAAAGGGATAGGGTCAGTTAATGGCAATTTCATTTAAATACAAAATTATTAGCCTAATATTAATAATTTTTCAAGTTGCTCTGGGGCCTATTAGGCCCCAATTTTCGTAGGAGTGTTAATATATTTCATTGTAGCATGACACGAAGATCGCACGAGGAAATATTATGTCGAACAAGTGATTCTATAAAATATTTTATATGCAAAAACGGCTCGTTTTGGGTTCAGAAAATATTTTAAATAGAAGGTCGAAACGTTGTTCGCTCTTCTATTTAAAATATTTTCTGAACCCAAAACAAGCCGTTTTTGCATATAAAATTCTCAACAAGTGGGTTTCTCGACATCACTGATCTATAAAATATTGGTTGTTTTCAGCTGTGGCTTTAAAGGATTGGGCGATATAAAAATTATAACTGTTATTTAATTATGCACCAAACAGTTAATGCGTCCGTGTGGGTTTTTTTTTACAGCATATTTCCATATCGGAAATCGAACCACTAATTTTAGCGTTGTAAATCCATATATTTGGCGCTGTACCAGCAGGGAACCCAAACAGTGTTAAAACGTAGGTCTAGTTAGTCGTGAAACACTGTACATGTTTTTTTAATCTCTAGAAACATTGTTAATTCAGAAGTTTTTCATTATCATGTCTTAAGTTTACCAAAAAAGGCTAATATTGACCTAGATTTAAGTATAGTCATATATTGGAGAGCAACTTGTGAAATATGCACGATGCAGAATAAACTAGATAAGCTTTTCTTGTGACCTCTAAGTTCAGCATTTGTTTGATTATGTAGAACCATATTGAAAACAATATGATCAAAAACAGTTTTTAAAGTAAGCGATATTAAGCGTTAGGTTCTTCATTGTGCCAGAGCTAGCGTCATTTGAAGAAAGTTTGTACTTGGTAAATGTCCAGTAATTTGAACTTCATAGCGAATTTCTTACAGAAAATCATGATGTTCTAACAAATTTTATAACAAAATAAAATATTATTTATTTTACTGAGGTTGTTTTATAGAAAATCCACTTTCAAAAAGTTTGCATGGTAATTAGATTTGTTCTATAGCAAGTCTTCCAGTCGTATAAAACGTTTGAGAAGGCATAAGATTAGCGTTACCGCATTTACTTGGAGCAAATTATTGACATAAATCCTAATATCTAAACGGTAAAATCGGACGTTAAAATAGAAAGCATGGTTATATAAATGATAAATAAAATACAGACTTAATGTTTACTTTATACTTGGACATATTCTATTACATTTGGTTTAAGTCAATTAGACAAATTATGTATAGTTTTAAAACATTCATTTTTCAGGACTAACTAAGATATTGCATATGCCAATCTTAAAATCAAACTTTACTGCATAACAGTTATCTGATATTTATGTAGAGTTTCAACGCTTCACGCATCTGAAACACTGTTTCGATATTATGTATGTTGCAAGTCAGATTAGTGAATGGACTTAAACATGATGTATGGGATAAGAATTTAAAAACTGAATGTTTTACTTTAATAAAAAAAGTAAATTAAACCAATATAAATCTATATCTTGAAACACGCTGTGTAATTAGTCTAAGCCTAATACATAAAATATTAATGCAATCGAATGCTTTGTTTGTTTCAACGATTTTAGTATGTAGTCGTCATGCTTGTTTTACTTCGCATTTACAACTTTAGTCAGTCCATAATATATAAAATATTAACTTTCTCTATTCAAAGGCTTTGTATATTGTTGATATTGGCACGAAATTATAAATTGACGATAACAATAATTGAAAAGTAGTATTTTGTTAAGAACTATAAAGGATGAAATAGCAGATTTTGTTTTTAATAGAACACTTGAACTTTTGTGTTCACAACAATACCATATGGTGGTTCATAAGCGAACCATATAATAAAACATAAGCCCACCCCCTTCCCCTTGCAGAGATGATCTTATCGTTTCTAAATGACGTACTTTGAAATCATCTGCCTATTAGCAACATATGTGTGAACTATCTAATGGAGCTATCCACTCTCTGGTGCCACTCAGCAGAACTATGATGTCACGCGACATGCTTTCCTCTCAGGCGCCGGCATCCTTTTGTTATATGGTATGCTCACTAACTACTGTCGGTCTGTGGGATTGAAGGTTCAAGGTTCAGAACGTGATACGTGTGTGGAAGCTATTACTGTAACAGTCATTCCCACCATTCGATTACCATTAACATATGTGGCTTGTTATACTGAATGAATGCTTTGCCTTTGGTCACTAATTGAGAATTAAGTAATCTGTACCTAAACGCCAATCCGTCTCCTTAACTCACGTACATTAAAAGTATTGTTCGGGTTGGAAATTATTGTTCCAGTACCAATTATGGCGAATTCTGTAATATGTAAAACTAATTCTATAAACCTATGTGTGAAAGCAAAAAAGAAAAGTTAATAATATGTCAGCCAACATATCTGTTATAGCCACTCATGACTTGAGGTCTTTCATCCAATATCAGGGTGGCTGGGTTACGACAAACACAATAGGAATAGGGACACTCTTTATATGATAAATTTATTGAACAACTACTAGTAAGGAGTAAAACAACATGGGTTTTAGTTTAGTTGATTTGAAAGTAAAACCACATCTGGTTATGTTCTATGTTCACTGTGGGGAAGCGAATCCTGTATTTTAGGGTTACAAGTTCGTAGACTTACCGTTGTCTTAGTGGGTGGGATCCAACTTAAGTAATTATTAATATTAATTGTTTATTATTATTATTTCTCAGAATAGCCGATAGATTCGATCGTTTTTAGTTTAAAATGTAAAGCGTGTTATTTATAGACATCTTGGCTTTTGTTTTGTTTTCCTTTTGAATTTCCAAGTTACTACTTTCTGTACGTTGCCAGATTATTTATTAAAGCAAAAAATCTTATCTATATAAGCTTATTAAACTGGTGTGAAAGTTGATCAAATATTTCTATTGTCCTTAAATCTGGTTGTCTTATGACTTTGGCACCCTGCCAAGACCGTCTTCAATGGAGACTAGTATGTTGGCGAAAAAGAATGTACTATATTAATTAATGATAGCTTTTGTTACTTGAATTAGAAACATACGAGAATTTTTATCGTCCTTTATTTACAAAAAATAAATGTTCTTGAGCATATAGGTGTGTTACAAAGCAAAACATCACAAATTTTACGGACGTGGCATGGCCAGGTGGTTAAGGCTCTCGACTCATAATCCGAGGGTCGAGAGTTTGAATCTGCGTCACATCAAACATGTTCGCCCTTTCAGCTGTGGGGGCGTTATAATGTTACCATCAATCCCACTATTCGTTGGTAAAAGAGTAACCCAAGAGTTGGCGATGGGTGGTGATGACTTGATGCCTTCCCTCTAGTTTTACACTGCTAAATTAGGGACGGCTAACGCAGATAGCCTTCGTGTAGCTTTGGGCAAAATTCAAAACAATTCACAAATTATGTTAGTGTCACACTACTCTGATAAATTTTCGTCGATGATTCAGTGTCTATAATAATTATTTTGGAAATTGTTTCGTATCGTTGTTGTTTCAAAAGAAATAATCTCGTGAAGTGTTGAAGCCACGATAACAAATAATAATATATTTAATAACTCGGTAGCGGTAAATCTGAGGGCTTGTAACGCTACAAATTGAGTTTCCACACACTCAGTGGGCGAAACGCAGACTCTTCAATTTGTTGTTTTGCACTTGAAAATAAACATAAGCATGTCCGCTATTTCTTCAGCCGGTAAGTGGCGTCACCTAGTATGACGTGTCAAATTTAACAACAGTGGAATATCGTGATTAAATAGAAAATGTGTGACTCAGTTTTTCTTCTCTCTTGTTTATGGAAGGTTTTGATGTGTTATATGATATACCAGCATTAGTATGAGAAACAATAGTAATGTTATTTATCAACAATGATATGAGAAACACTTATAATATCACATACTCATGGTGGTGTTATGAGAAAATATGACAATGTTGCATGCTATGAGAAAAACTCATAATATAACAAACCACCAATTGTGTGAGTAATGGTAGCAATCTTATTTGCCCACAAGGTTGTAAAAGACACTGAATTTATCTACAAACGTATGTGAAACATCTGAAGTGTAATATTAAATAGAGCAGACAAAAACGACCCGACTTACTTCACACAGATTCGGCATAATCCAACGCACCGTGAAGACATGGTATGGATAATAAGAAAGACAATTGCAATTGTTAGATTTATGACTCATTCTAAACCACGAACGACTACCACGTCAATTATCGACGATATGACGTAAATCAGTATGTATAATCAGTTTTATTAACTGTTTTTTTGTTTCGAATATTCACATAAAGCTGCACAGGGTTATTGTCTACAAAAATAATCTCATTTTGAACGAAAAGACTAGAAGGAAAGCGATTAGTTTGATTGTTTGTTTTTGAATTTCGCGCAAAGCTACTCGAGGGCTATCTGCGCTGGCTGTTGTTTTTGAATTAAGCACAAAACTACACAATGGGCTATCTGTGCTCTGCCCACCACGGGTATCGAAACCCGGAATTAAAGACACTTATTAAGACTATTATAAAGTTGATAATTATTTTCTTCCTTGGAAATCACTGAAATTTTAAAAAGAAATCACTATAAAATTGTTAGTTGCTTTTTTACTTGCAATTAATAAGATTTGTTAAGACTAGTATAACATTGTTTGTTACATACTCTGGGAAATTAATAAGATTTGTTAAGACTAGTACACAGTCTCTTAATAATAGTTGTTAAAACTAGTATAAAATTATTGGTTACATTTTCTCTTGGTGATTAATGAGATTTGTTAACACTAATATAATGTAATTATATACTTTCCTGGAAATTAATGAAATTTATTATAACTTGTGTTAAGTTATTGGTTACGTTATTTCTTGATAATTAATGCGATTTGTTAAGTGTAGTGTAAAGGTGTTGGTTATTTTTGCTCTTGAGAAATAAAGATTAGTATAAAGTTGTTGGTTTCAATTTTTCTTGTGAATTGATGAAATTTGTCAAATTGTTTATTACAATTTATCTCTTGGAAATGAATAATATTTACAAAAGTACGTTTATGAAGTTTTTTTTTATTTTCGAAATATTTTTAAAATACTTAGGAATTGTTTCCAGCTGACCTGTTTATTATAAGATTCTGGTATTGCAGTTGAAGTGTTTCGAAAACAGATACGAAGTTCTCACTACTAATAATCCATCAGTAACTCTTTATAACTGTCATACACCATAGATTCCCATACTGTGGTTTATGCCTCCTGAGGGTTCCACAGTAATGCATCAAATTTATGAAATTATCATTTACTGAAAGCATAACGAAAAAATAAAATGTTAAGGCATTATAAAACTAATGTAGTAATGTATATAAATCCCAAATTAATGTTTGTATTAACATCTACAAAATCGAAGTGTAGGAATCAGATAAATGTTAAGCCGGTTCTTCGTTTGAAACTATCAAACTCTGACCCAGAAATTCACACGATTGTTTCAGGAAAGCAGTATCGGCAAGGTGGTTAAGGCGTGCGACTCGTAATCTGAGGGTTGAAGGTTCGCATCCCCACTGCGCCAAACATGCTCGCCCTTTCAGTCGTGGGGGCGTTATAATGTGACGATCAATCCCACTATTCATTGGTAAAAGAGTAGCTCAAGAGTTGGTGGTGGGTGGTGATGACCAACTGCCTTCCCTTTAGTCTTACACTGCTAAATTAGAGACGGCTAGCACAGATTGCCCTCATGTAGCTATACGCGAACTTAAACAGACAAAGCAGTATCATCCTTGATGTTAAAATAAGTGAACAGTTTGAACACTATCGGATTTAAAAAAAAAAATTGCATTTAAATTTCTTTTTCATTGTTGTTTTTAAAAAAAAAACACAACTAGAACAAAACTGTAAAGATAGTAACATATTGATATGATACCCTAGTTACACATGATAAAAAGTATTTTTAACTGTAACTGGTCCACCAATACAGTAAAAAAGTTAAATGGGATCTGCCGATTGGCAAAGTTTGGTAAATACTGGTATATACCTTAATTTTTGGTATCAAAATTAAGGGAGCTGTAGCTGATCATTAGTTGTTTCAGCTGTTTAGAATTTTGTTTGTATTTTAAAAGATTGAAAGTGTTTTATGTTCACAACTATGTCTGTTTCTGTCACAAAATAAAGATATTTTACTTTCTGGCTGGGTTTATATGTTTCTTTTGAAAACATTTTGATCACACTTTTAAATACATCTTACAATAATGTTGAAAGAGATTCGATTTTGTTTGTTTGTTTAGAATTAAGCACAAAGCTGCACAATGGGCTATCTGTGCTCTGCCCACCACGGGTATCGAAACCCGGATTTTAGTGTGTAAGTCCGCAGACATACCACTGTGCCACTGGGGGGGCAAGAGATTCGAATATAGATATGTTATTTCTCACAGAAATAAAGAGAATTAAGTCTCACACTGCACTATATATATCATAGTTTTCCCACTCCCGTCCTGTCGCTAAGTCCCCCGCTGGTACAGCGGTAAGTCTACGGATTTACTACGCTAAAATCAGGGGGTCGATTCCCCTCGGTGGGCTCAGCAGATAGGCCGCTGTGGCTTTGCTATAAGAAAAAAACACACACGCACCCTGTCGCTAAATGTCAGAAAGCCTAATAATATTACAAATCAGGTTGCAGTTACGGGAAGCTTAGTGTAGGAAAACAAGTGAACAGTAACACCTGAGACAAGAATTTTAAACCTAAGTTTTTAAACTTTGGTGTAGGAAAATAAGTAAATAGTAATACTCAAGTCCGGATTAAACTAGTGAGGAGCCTGGAGCTTTAAATAAAAAAAAACACATAAATATTTAACTTGCATAGTGAAGTAATTGTATTTTTTTCATTTGCTATACAGCCAGATAATACTACAAATATGTCTGACATTTCAGTAATAGTATTACATGTAAGTATCAGTATCAAACGTCAAGAGTAACAAAACTGCACTTTAAAAGTTACATTTTCTAGATTTAGCATGAGCAAGTTTGTTGATGACACTGGAAATGTTTCACAGACGTTCATGTTTAGTGGTCATTAGAGTGAGATTTTCAATCTGTTTTGATCCTTGGTGCTCCTTAATTCATTTTTAATCCTTTTCAGTTTTGAAAATTAGCATTCTGCACTGCAGTTGGTAAACACAAATAACAAATAGATGCACAAGGCAATTTCTACATTTGGAAAACAAGGCTCCAAAGAATCGTCAATTATCAAACGGTAAAACTGTAACTATACAAGGTCCTGTTTGGTGCCAATACGAGAAGCAAAATCAGTTTTCAATAGTTCAGTAAACTGCACAAATTATTCACCAAGACTTTCTTCTAGATCTTCCGGATATGATTTGATAAGATTTGATGACCTCTTTACAATATCTTCAGCTGTAACGACTGTAACTGACGAATGAACCTAAATACGCTATTCACCTTTTGATAAGCTTTCTGGTGTTTTGGCAGGGAAGAAAGCAAGCTCTAAATAGCGACAAGAAAGGTTTGGTTTTTAAACTTCTGAGGAGGCGTTTGAGACTATAGAACTGAATAAAGAGTGCTGGAAGCAATGAAATCATCGTACTCGCGTTTCACTTGTGTTTTCTTAGAGTTTGTTGTTGACAATCTTCACAATCAGTCAGATTCATGGCTTTTTCGTTCAATATCTGAAAAAGTAGACCGCATAGCTTGAATATACCCATGCAAGGATTCACAGAGTGCATTAGCTGTGTTCAAGTCTTGGTCAGAAGATTGCAAAAAGTACTGGTTATTTGTAAACGCTGTAATACTTTATCCCACAATATGACCATTATTCTTGTTTCCAACTTCATCATGGTCAAAAGTAGTCAACGAGCTTGTTGATGACACGCTATTTGAAATGTCTTTAAGGCCTGTTTTATTGCAAAAAAGCTGCGTAAAAATGCTTTTGTTGCATCTGCACGAGCTGACCACTTGGCATTCTTTTCACAATGGGCAAATGAGCACCATCATCAGATAATGCAACAAAAAGGAGACCCCATCGATAAGTAGAAGCAGAAAAGAATGTGCTACACTAGTACTAGTTATTCCTGTACTTCCAGCTTCGGCGGTTATAGCACCATTACCATGAGCATCAAAATGTTCTGTCAGCTGAGGTGTTTTGATAACATAAGTTGGTCTCTTTTTTTTTTCTTTAAATCCTTTCCAAGTCCATACCAACAGTTTATGTTGCAAAATTTAAATAGTGGTATCAACAAATACTAGCGAACGACGACAAATTTATGTGACCACTGTGACTATGAGTGCGTATGTGGATCACATGCACTCAACAACCAACTAGGAATACTGTTCTGAAAATCGTCTGTTTAGTTGCTAAGTGGAACTCATTTCAGTTGTGAAATACGTGCCAAATGCTAAAATTACCTTAGGGTTTTGCATACTAACATAACTATACAAAAAAACCCCTCAAGAAAACATGTCCTAAAATTATAAATACATAGATACCACACTTCCATTAACTACTGTGTTAAAATAATAACCTCAATTGAATGCGATACAGGGTTTCCCTGTAAGTCTAGCAGATGGTATTTAGACCTAGCACAAATACAAAATTTAGCAGTCTCAACTCAAAGTAGGTTACTTGCGATTTCTCAGACCATAGCAAAATATATTTAATCACAAAAATAAAAATATAGCCCTCATACGGCTGAATGATGTAAAAACCATTGTAATATGCATTGAAAATAAAATTAAACTTTACAGTAAAAGGTTAGTTAATTTTTCGCGGATCAGATGGGCACAGAAAAAGGTGCTTATCGATTATGTGCTTGCCGTAGTTTCATGTGCAACCAATTATTGTCATGAAATACAACTCAGTTGTATCCAAAACAGCTTAGAAGTGAGCGGACTTTTTTAAAAAAACTTTATATTTAACTGTTTTTGCTTCTCATATTAAGAAACATTAAAATAATAAATTATAACTTACTGCTCTAACTTTGGTCATGCAGGCTTTTCTGCTCAGTGCGGTAGTACCAAATTGGGAAAACGACTGTGTGTCTAAGGTTAGCGGTTTCTTCCCTTTGTTTTCACCTTCTATTTGGACTACTTTTTGAATGCGAGAATGGTATCTATGTGTATATAATCTTAGTATATGTCCTACCAGTCTTCACGTGTTGCCAGTAAATTTGGCCATAAATTCTCTTTGGCGAACTATTTTCAGCCATAATCGCCAAAAATACAAGTACACAAATACTGCAAATTGAGACACGTAAATTTTAAAGCCTTCAAAATTCACTTAGAGAGCGATCCATCTATATTTTTGAAAGATCAGAAACGATCTATGGACGTTTTGTCTTTCGCCTAAAGTGTATAACGAAATGAACAATCCATTTTTGTCAGCATAGAAGTTGACAGCTTTAAAGTATTTAGCCCTTGAAAGTGCATGGCTCGTAGCATATGCAGCTTTTGCTACTAGGATAATCTGGCGCTGGTAACACCTGAGACAATAATGTTTAAACCTAAGTTTCTAAAGCCTCATGGAGGAAAATAAGTGAAAAGTAACGCCTCAGACAAGAATGTTTGAACCTAAGTTTTAAAAGCCTTATGGACAAAAATAAGAATGTTTAAACCTAAGTCTTTTAGGCCCCCCCCAGTGGCTCAGCGGTATGTCTGCGGACTTACACGCTAAAAACCGGGTTTCGATACCCGTGGTGGGCAGAGCACAGATAGCCCATTGTGTAGCTTTGTGCTTAATTCTAAACAACAACAACAACTTTTAGGCTTAGTGGAGGAAAATAAGTAACTAGTAACTCCTGAGACAAGAATGCTTGAATCAAAGATCCTAAAGCCTAGTGTAAAAAATATGTGAAAGTAATGTCTGAAAGAAGAATGATTGAACCTGAGTACGTAAAGCCTTATGCAGTAAAATAAGTAACAAGTAAAGCCTGAGACATGAATGCTTGAACATAGGTTTTAAAAATCCATTGGAGAAAAGAGAGTTAATTTTAACTCTTGAGACATAAATATTTTCATATAGATTCTATAATAATAATAATAACAATAAATAATATATAATGTGAAGATCTGAATAATGGTCAATGGTATCTTCTTCACTTCATCTATCCAGAATATAGGTTTTTTTCTTAGTGACGATAAAGCATTTTCACACCAACAGTATGTTTAATAGGTTCTCCCAGTGGAGAAAAGAAAATGAACAGTAATGCCTGAGAAAAATGTCCAGTGAATAATAATAAAAAAAGAATACTAAAGTTTAAAACAAAAGTATTTAGAACTGGAAGTCATGTTGACTGTTATGGTCGCAAATTACATATACTTTTCTGGAGTTCGTCGTTTCATTTTTTCAAGAGCCCGGCATGGCTAGGTGGGTTAAGGCGTTTGACTCGTAATCTGAGGGTTGCGGGTTCGAATCCCCGTCGCACCAAACATGCTCACCCTTTCAGCCGTGAGGGAGTTATAATGGGACAGTCAATCCCATTATTCGTTGGTACAAGAATAGCCCAAAAGTTGGCGGTGGGTAGTAATGATTAGCTGCCTTACCTCTAGTCTTACACTGCTAAATTAGGGACATCTTGTGCAGATAGCTCTCATGTAGGTTTGCGCGAAATTCCTAAACAAACAAACAAACTAAAACATTTGTTGGATACGCTTATTGTTTAGTACACCTAAGGCCATAATCCCAACCGTGGAAATGTAGGTCAGTCCGAGATGGATACACCAAACTAGCTATACAAAACAAGCTTTTTGCTGAATGTATCCCCAGTTGCCTATCCATAAGTCAGATGGTTTATAATGCTAATCTTCACACTTCGATACCTGTGCTTGTACATCATAAATCGCTCATTGTGTAGGTTTGTGTTTACTCGCAAACTTTACGCTGAAGTTATAGTGATAGAAAATATTAAGATATTAAACGTTCTCGCACGTACAGTTAAAGAACGTAAGCGTAAGGAAACCACTATAAGAAACAATACACTTAGTATGAAATGTGTGTATTTTCTTCTAGCATGGCCACATCGGGCTATCTGCTGAGTCCAGCAAGGGGAATCGAACCTTTGATTTAAGCGTTTTAAATCCATAGACATTACCTACGGGTTGAGATCGATAGTTGTGCCCCCTAACACTGAAACCTTTCATACTTTAGTTGTTTGTTTTTTCAGATAACTTGTAGGTGGCGTAAATAATATACAACTCTGCTCATACGTACTTTTGCGTGATACGTTTATACATCAATATTAATTTTAATGTGTCACTTCTAATAATTACGTGAAATTTGTTTATTTTTTTAAATGTATCTTAAACAAAGAACAATATTTATTTGCATTTTGCTACCATGATTTTAAGTCCAATATGTTAGGAGTAATTGCTACTTTAGTAGGCACATTGAAACATATTCTAGATACGGGTCTTGTTTTCGTCAAACTCTTTATAGAGTTACTTTTTTATCACTCTACACAGATCCGGCTGCGAATGGTAATTGGTAGCCTAAACCTAGGATATTGTAGGGATAAGCTGACGAACTGAATTATTTTGAATGTAAAATCTGTTACATGGGCTGACAAATAAACGTGATTTGCGTGTAGTTTCTTTGTGCATATATATGATTGTTTGTTTGAAATTTTCATGCGTACTTTTTGCTGACGTGCTACAGCTTTAGACGTTATGATTTCGTCTATTTTTAATATCATGCACTCGTCTTGTGACTATTATTCTAAATAAGCGAAACATTTTGTGAAACAAAACAACAACAACAAAAAACTGCATACAAATCGAGTTGATATTATCTCTAGTCACGATCGAGAAGCGGGAATCTAGCGCACGGCGGTTTCACAGTGAAACCCTATTTTTGTTTGTATTGCGGGGCTTCTTTTGCTGTACCAATAGCTACAAAAACAACAACATGTGGAGTGCTAAGTGAACTTTCCACATAGAGCCCGATGCTTCTCTTTTGACTCCCCAAACAACCCTCCATACTCTTCATGACTGCATACCTTCTATACTCAACCCGGCTCCCCACACAGCCCTCCATAATCCCATTTGTTTCACATGCTCCACCCACTTACCAACTTTGCTTTGTGTGAATCTACGTGGCCCATATTCGGGATTATTGTTAAATATCTGTATTTCTAGCTACTAGTTCAGCATTAATAACAAAGCGTGGCATAATTTGATTTGATTTGTTTCGGATGTCCGCTTAAAGTTACACAGGACTGTTTGCGTAAACCGTCCATAATTCTGAACTGATGGACTAAAAGAACGTAGCATTTCAACAAAATTCACCACTCTTGTATTAATGTAATCGAATAGTGTCCAACCTCATTTCCATCTGTCTCCTGTTCAAGATGAGGAATGCTACTTAGATCTTCATCAGTAAAAACTGAATAAAAAACAATTTAATAACCCAGCCAGCTCATGATAATCAGATAAAAATCTTCCTTTATTTCTTAAAGGTTCTATTTCGCTCTGAGATTTTGTTTAACCTTAATGCACTTAAAATTAACAATAAGGATTTTTTTTTACATTTTCAGTCAACCTTTTCTTATACATCCTTTTTTGATGTCCTAATTTTCTGTTTCGCAAACTTTCTTTATTTCATAATCTTTTAAGTTTCCTGTCATGCTAGCCAATATAAATTTATTAAATTTATGATGGTTTTCTTTAATTTTTTCTCTTATACTCTTTGTGAGCCAACCTGCTTGCTACTTGCAGACAGTTTTCTTTCTATAAGGAACATGTTTATCTCGACTATTTACACATTTCTTACATGTAATTAGTGTCTCCAAATAACTCAGATGCCCAATACACAACAGATAATTCTTGGAACATTCCTTCAAAATTTGCTTTTTTGAAATTTGTCGCTAAAATGTCATTATTCCTTATCTCCATATGCAACAAAACATTAAACTCAATTGAGCAATAACCAACCTCTTAACGATTTCTGTATTAAAAGCTAACAGCAAATGTAAAATAGCATTATGTCTAGTAGGTTCCTTGACCAATTAATGAAGTGTATTATCTTGAACAGTTTCTAATATCCTTTCTCCATCATGGTTTGATTCAAACATTTCCCAAACTGTATACCTGAAGTTAAAATCACTCATAATTATGACCTCATTAACAGATGACATCTTTAATATCATTGTAAAGTTACTCACTAATTTCATCAGTTTCATTTTATGATCTTTAAGAAATTTCTACTAAAACTTTTTATGTCCAATAATAGAAATTCGAAAGGATTAAATTTCCTTGCTTTATCCTTAACGATCTGAACTTGGCCTGGCATGGCTAAATGGTTAGGATACTTAACTCACAATCTGCGAGTCGTAGATTCGAATCCCCGTCACACCTGACATACTTTCAGCCGTGAAGGCATTATAATGTGACAGCCAACCACAATATTCGTTGGTAAAAGGGTAGCCCAAAAGTTAGCAGTGGGTGGTGATGACTAACTGTCTTTTTTCTAGTCTTGCGCTGCTAAAATTATGGATTTCCAGCACAGACAGCTTTTGTGTAGCTTTGCGAAACTTAAACAAACATTCTTATTTTCTCCAGGATATATCTCGCATTTTATATATAAAGCCAGACCTCCCCATCTCTCTAGTATTCTATCCTTATTGAATAGCCTATAATCACACATTTTAAATAAATCTCTATTGTCAGACTCATCTACGTTTAACCACGTTTCAGTTATTTCAGTTATATCAAAATCCTCCATCCCTACCAGTGCTCTGAAGTCTTTGTTTTATTTCTTATACATCTAACATTACAATAGGAAGAGCCAAGCCTATTCTTAGAACTAATTCTATACTTATTTTCCAAGCTAAACTTTTTTTACTTTTTTTTCATTTAGTTTATCTTCGCTCTCATAACTGTTTAGTACAAGTTTAAATCTTCCCTTGAAGCTTAATTAATAGATCTCGCAAACAACTCAGATCTACCATACTTAAATATAAAAAAAAATTCCAAAAAGTTCAATTTTCCCATTAAACTATTCTCAGAAGTCAAACCAGTCTATCTACTCATCCTTGCATGCGAACCTAAGCCTAATATTTAGCCCTAGTATTCTACTTATAATTTGAAGCCTAAAATTAATTCTAGACAGTATTTCTGGCAAAATGAAGTTATGACCCTTTTCTTTAAATGCTATCATATCCACATGTCTTATCAAGGAATCACCGGTAACTATAATCTTTTTACTTTCCACTTTGACCCTTTTATTTTCCTTACTACCAATAGTTCCTCGTCTGTAGAAGTCAAGGGCTAAAATTTGTAGCACAATAGTAAGCTCATCACAACTAAATTCACTACTTATATCCATAACACTACTCTTTCTAACTTCCTTAAAGTCATTGTTAGCTGATATATTTAAGAAATTTAAAGGTTTAAGCTTTTCTAGAAAACCTTCTGACATTTCCTATTCATTTATTGCTTCGACTTTAATTACGATAGTCTCCAATTTACCCTACAAACTACAAACTCTACACAAAAATTATACATCTTCATTACCAGCTTTCTTCAAAGAACACGCCTGTTCAGAGTTCCCAAATAAAACTCATTCATTGCAGCCATCACATCTGACAAACTGTGCAAGCTTAACTTCAACACTAGTCTTAGCCATTGTATTTGTTGTTGCTGTTTTGAAGTAAGCACAAAGCTACACAATGGGCTATCTGTGCTCTGCCCACCACGGGTATCGAAACCCGGTTTTTAGCGTGTAAGTCCGCAGACATACCGCTGAGCCATTGGGGGGGCCATTGTATTTGTAGCCTGGAAATAATTACTCAGTTTTAAATACAAATATCACGGTATTTTATCACAACTTTATGTTCACACTAAAGTAATCAAGTTTGTCTTCATTTTTTTTTTTAGAAATGGCAAATACTTTCTTTTTCATTTATTTGATGTTTACATAATACTAGTACCAATAGTAATAATCCAATGTATTTCGCGCGATTGATAACCTATCTATAAACTGATTTTAAACTAATGGATCTAGACTTAAGACTGGTTAATTGTCTTTTTGTGTTTTAATGATTATACCGTTTACTTGATTGAAGATTTTATTTGTTTAATAAAACAGTATATTTAACCAGTTTTACGACTTATCAGTGATATGAATTAGAACCAAGTCTAAAAGTACTGTTACACGTTCTAAGCCTTATCACTCGTTGTACACGCATGCTTGGAAGTGTGGTTTGACGTAGGATAAGTTGTTTACATTCATGGTGGGAGGTATGGTTTTGAAGTATGAACTTGGTTATACACGTGTTTGGAGGTGTAATTTTGGCTTATGACAATTTGTTTACACTCATGTCGAGTGATGTGGTTTTGACGTATTTATAACTTGTTTACATACATGCTGCGAGGTTTGGTTTTGATGTATCATAGCTTGTCTACATACTTAGTGGGAGGCGTGGTTTTGACAAGTAAAAACATTTTAGTATATACGCTCGTCACAGTAAGTTCTGCAACTTCTTTGTACTGCATCATCCTAGTCAATCTTATTAGAGGATTTACAGGTCACAATTAATTTAACTAATGTTTATATAAATCCCTCTTTACTTTCTCTACTATCTTTCGTTATCTACCTTATAGTTCAACGGCAGTTGTTCTGCAACTCATTTAGTTTTAAACTGATTGTAATTAAACAGCCAGTGTTAATAAGTTAGTTTTCATTGGCCACTCATTGCTACCTTGAAGAATTATATATAGATTTCCTAAAAATGTTGTTATGCTTTTCCAAGGAATCGGTTAGAGAGCATCACTATAAAATCTAAGTTTTATGGACTAGTATCTTTTAAGCCTCACCCTAGCATTTCATGGCACGGTGTGGCCAGATGTTAAAACGCCCGACCCGTAATCTGAGGGTCGCGAGTTCAAATCCCCGCCACACTAAACATGCTCAGCCTTTCAGTCGTAGGGGCGTTATATTGTTACGACAAATCCCATTATTCGTTGGTAAAAAAGTAGCCAAAGAATTGGCGGTGGGTGGTGATGACAAGTTGCCTTCCCTCTAGTTTTACACTGCAAAATTAGGGACGGCTAGCGCAGATAGCCCTCGTGTAGCTTTGCGCGAAATTCAAAACAAATCAATTATACTTTTGGACTCAAGAGGTGAAACCCTTGCAATTGTTTATTTGACTAAGCTCAAGGTTTCATAGGTTAGTGTACTCTAATTCTACCTAAAGGAATTTCAGTTTGAAGGTAAACTGGTAGAGATCCTGATGGGTAATAAAATCGAATCGGGTATTCGCACGCCCCATGCTTGGTATTGCTGGTACACAGTAATATAGCTAATAAAAAGATGAACAAATGTAATAATGCACAATGAACAAAGGTCTAATAGATTAGAACACTCTAAGCGTGCCTAAAAGAGTATTAAGATCCACGGTTATTGAGGATTCCCGCTTATTTGTATTTACAGATTTTGTTTTCTATAAATGTGCAAATACCCAAATACTTGTATGTAAATAACATTTCGTCCAATAGTCAGCTTTGTGGATCTTAGATGTATCACCTAGTTGAAAATCAGATGTTTTTATTAGCCTCTGTGGATATTACTTGTTATCAGATTTTCTAGATTTAATTAGTGTGTTGATCAGTTTTTCTATCATAGCTGCAACAAAAAACGCTTATATTCTTTACAAGCAAGGACTTATTAACATTCATTTCTACGAAGATTATTTTAGATTTATCGTTGACCTTGCCAACGTTGCGAAAAGATACTGAGATTAAGGCTGAAATTTCCCCTAATGGCCAAAAGTATGTGAAAACCCGACCATCACACCCCTATATGCTTGTTGAACATCTCATTCTAAAATCATGGGCATTAATATGGAGTTGGTCTCCCCATTTGCTGCTATAACAGTCTTCACTCTTCTGGAAAGGTTTTTTCACTAGATTTTGGAACATATCTGCGGGGATTCGCTTCTATTCAGCCACAAGAGCATTAGTGAGGTCGGACGAAAAGGCCTGGCTCGCAGTCGGCTTTCCGATTCATTCCAAAAGTGTTTGATGGTGTTGAGGTTAGGGATCTGTGCAGGCCAGTCAAGTTCTTCCACACCAACCTCGGTAGACCATGTCTTTTATGAACTTCGCTTTGTGCACGGGGATATTGTCATGCTGAAAAAAAGGACTTCTTCAGACTGTCGCCACAAAGTTAGATGCACACAGTTATCTAGAATTGTATATTGTAGCATTAAGAGTTCCCTTCACTGGAACAAACGAGCCTAGCACAAACCATGAAAAACAACTCCAGACCATTACTCTTCCTCCACAAAATTTTACAGTTGGCACGATATATTCAGGCAAGTAGCGTTCTCCTGGTATCTGCCAAACCTAGATTTGTCTGTCAGACTGCCAGATAGTGAAGAGTGATTCATCATTCTACTGCCACGGAGTCCAATGGCGCGTGATATTGCTTATGGTGATCTTAAGCTTGTGTGCAGCTACTCAGCCATGGAAACATATTTCATAAAGTTCCCGACGAACAGTTCTTGTGCTGACGTTGCTTCCATAGGCAGTTTGGAACTCAGTAGTAAATGTTGAAACTGTAAACAGACGATTTTTACGGAGCTACGTGCTTCAGCACTCGGCGGTTCCGTTCTGTGAGCTTGTGTGGCCTACCGCTTCGTGGCTGAGTTGTTGTTGCTCCTAGACGTTTCCACTTCACTATAACAGCACTTACAATTGATCGGGGCAGCTTTAGCATTACAGAAATGTGATAAACTGACTTGTTGGAAGGGTAGTATTCTTTAATAGTGCCACGTTGAAAGTCACTGAGCTTTTCAGTACGACCCATTCTACTGCCAGTGTTTGTCTATGGAGACTGCATGGCTGCATGCTTACTTTTATGCACCTGTTAGCAATGGGTGTGGCGGAAATAGCTGAACCCACTAATTAGAAGGGGTGTTCACATACTTTTGGTAATATAGTGTATTTCATTATAGGTTTCAGTTTTCTTGTGTATTTATTTACAAAACGCATAATTAGCTTCTTTAGTTTGCATTTTTAATTGGCAAATTACTTTTTGCTGATTATATATATATAGTTGGATCTCTTTTTATCCTAATAACAGTGTTGGGTAAACCAAATATGCCATTGTTCATAAAAACAATTCCAGACGAGACCAACAAGCCTTTGATCCTAATAGCACTCCTAGGTAGACTAATCACGTCCTTAATCCTAACAGCACTTCTTGAACAACAGTGTTGTTGTTTGTTGTTAAGCACAAAGCTACACAAAAGGGTTTTATCTGTACTCTGTCCAGTTTCTAGCAGAACATGTTTGCAGACGTACTACTCTGCCACTGGGGGGACGAACAGTCGTGAAGCAACAATAAAATTATTTACATTGCTAGAAGCACGTTACAGCAGACTCAAGAAATTGAATACTATAAGCAATTTAGTGAATATCCTAATATCAAGCTCCCTTAGTGGCACAGTGGAATGCTCGCGGATGTTCAATACTGGAAACCTGGGTTCGATACCTGCAGTTGGTAAAGCATAGACATCCCATTGAATAGCTTTTCCCTTGACAACAAACAAACAAATCTCGTATCAAATCGTTGCGTGTACTATCCCTCATTTGATGTGTCGTTGGAAGGGGAAGCAGGTAGTCAACTAATTCACTGTCTGACATAAGTTCCTTTTTTGTGTTTTAAAGGTTTATGGAGACACATTTAAACACATATCACTACTCTCAGGAACTTTTTCCTTCAAAGATTATTCCGTACATCCACTATTCTTCGAGAGAAAAGGTATGCTCATAGTTTTCTTGAGCCCCTCTTGAACAAAGATGAAACTGTACTATTTATCCAATCCAGCAGGATTTCAGATGAATTCACATTTGCTCTGAAAATGTCACTAAGAGGATACCTAATTTCATATGGCACTTTTTTAGGAGCTGAAGAGAATAGTTTGTGGTATCAGGTTTCAAATTACAGAGCATTTTTGGACAATCTCTGGTGATAAATCAATATTTTCCAATTCTTGCTCCATTAAACTAGTAAATATACGTAAAAGATTTGGTATGATATGAAATATTTGAGTAAAGATAGAGCTAAGTGGTCAGTTTAAAATATTAGTTGTTTTTGTATCGTCTGTGACCACATGACCATCGTCATTGATGATCGGACCCACCTGTTCTTTCCTTTTACATTTAGAATGGGATATCTGTAAATTGACTTCTTCTTTATGTTTTCGGCCAGTTTCTGTTTAAAATTTTTCTTGGTCAGTCGTAACTCCTTTGTGGCGCTATCAAGCTGGTGTTTGTGCTGGATATAAGTTAGATGTTCCATGGGTTCATATCTCTTCTAAAAATAATACTTGTCCTTCTAGTGACTTTAACCTTTTTGTAATCTCACAATGGTTTGTGTCTCCTAAATTTATAAGTTTGAGATTCACACACTTAGAAATAGCGTCATTCATAATGTCGTTAAAAATAATGAATTCTTCTTCAATAGAAAGGCCAATAAGGCAGTCCTTTCAGTTTATCCCACACCAGTAAAGCGTTTATTTTCTGCATCAGGCTAGATTGGTTTGGTTTAATTTCAATTTCGCGTAAAGCTACACGAGGGCTATCTATGTTAGTTGTCCCTGGTTTAGCAGTGTAAGAATAGAGGAAAGGCAATTAGTCATCATCACCTATCTTCAACTCTTGGGCTACTCTTTTTACCAAAGAATAGTGGAATTGACCGTCACATTATAACGCCTCCACGGATGGAAGGGCGAGCATGTTTGGTGCGACGAGAATTCGAACCGGCGTCCCTCAGATTACGAGTTGAGTGCCTTAGCACCAAACTGGAAGAGATCCCAGTTGATAACTTTGTGATTGGAATCACCAACGATTGCTTCTGAACTACACTCTTTACATGTTTCAGATATTACATTAATGGCCAGCATGGTCTGGTAGGTTAAGGCGTTCGACTCGTAATCTGAGGGTCGTGGGTTTGAATCTCCGTCTAACCAAAAATGCTCGCACTTTCAGTCGTGGGAACGTCATAATGTAACGGTCAATCCTACTATTCGTTGGTAAAAGGATGGCCCAAGAGTTAGCGGTGGGTAGTGATGACTTAGTCTTACACTGCAAAATTAAAGAAGGCTAGCGCAGATAGCTCTCCAGTAGTTTTGCGCGAAATTAAAAAAAACAAACAGATATTACATTATGAAGGATATGCCCATTATCAATCAATGCTGAAATATTATGGTAGCATACACCAAGTAATAATGATCCTTTAGCAGTATTAACTTTTACCCATAAAGTTTCAGTCTCTTTTACGTATGTACGTTCATCCACTATAACTAAATTTAATATAAGTTTATATAATTAAACAGACACCGCTTTTGGATATGGTGCGATCATTCCTTAAATCTTCATTCTCAGCCACTACTGAAACAGCAGGAATAATGTAAGAACGAGCTCACGATTGAGTAATGTAAATTATGTTAGGATCCAGCTCGTAACATTGCACCTCGTCTGTTTGTGGGACATTGTCTCTGTTTGTGCACTGATTCAAAAACAAAAAGATTGCTGTATAACAGTATCAGTAGTGCTATCAGAATCTATAAGTGAAACGTACAAGGGTTAATAATTCCACCTTTCACATTTACTGTGTCCTCTGGCTGCCCCAAGTTAGAGGAGTGTTTTATAGAATCCCTTATAACAATCTTCCCTTCCGTAACACTAATTTTTTTCAACATTTTCCCTACGTTTTTTATTTTAGCACGAGACTTTAATCCAGATTAAGGTATTTTGGATTACGTTCGGTTGAGATAAAGATACTCTTTTAAGCTGCTGTCTTTCAGAGATTTGGCTTTATTTAACGCTTTATATTTCTTGGCCTTGGAGATCAACAGATTCTAGATTCACGGATGCGTTCAGCATGCTCAGTTGTTGCAACACACATACCTAAGGCATTATGCAGTATGTGATTAACGACTTCGACTTATTTTGAGTGACTAGCAATTCCGTGCATATCTACAGTTATTGCGTTAACCTGGGGGCTTTCTCAGGTAATTATATCATTAACTGCACTAGAAATGTTAGCAATGGCATTTTACTCTGATACATCAGTCATAAAAAATCAAACTTAAACTCGCAAATATTTGTTATGATAATGTCACTTTTCCTTATGTCCTTTTTTCTAGTCTCAAAGATTTCTTCTTTGATGACAGATTTTTTTGTCAAACTGGTTTTAATTTCATATATTTCGGCTAATTTATTGGACAAATCATCCACTTTATTCGTCATTTGGTCAAAATGATCATCACATCCTGCAAGAACATAAAGACTTTTCATAGCTTTACCATTACATCCAATGCAGAACCAGTGACATTACTTACCATAAAGATGATTGAAACAATCATACAAAGGTCTTGCGACATCATACACTTAACATAGAACCAATCTGAACTTTTGTTACATTTATCACATTTGTTAGATTTAACTTTCTTAGTAATATCAAATACGTTAGGGTTAGGTTTCCTACCACCTTTAGCTATAAAGTTGTAGAATCACCTGTAAATTGAAAGTAAAATAAAACTCGGTTAAATGGTGCAGTTATACGTGGTTAGAGATATGGATATTAATAGGCCCAATTACAATGGGAAGACTGAAAGGTCATTTGGCCTTGGGCCTAGGCTCAAAAGACACTTATTATTTTTACATCTGTTCATATACTTGTATCAAACCAAAATGACGGATTTTCCGAGCTGTAAACTATAAATACAAATACAATATTGAAACTGTTTCACTTGTTAATGGTTATCTTATTTTGTTTTCATGTGTTATCAATTTTCATTTTTATTATAACCAAGGGCTTCCAAAAACATAGTTGGTCCAAGCCTCTTTGAACTTTTGTCAGACCCTGGCCTTCAATGATATCGGCGTTTATATTGCATGTAACTTAAACATTTAACTTTAGAGCTGATGCAATTTATAATAGAAGAAAATACGTTTCAGCATACAAAAATGACGATGATGGTAAATCAAAAACTTGAGTTTGAGACCGATATTTCTGTAGCGCCACTGTTAATGTTAGGCCTAACTGATCTACATAAGTTCTTACCTAATTTCTTTTGAATTTTTTTGCCTTTTCAATCAACTTAGATAACGATTTAGTATTACTTCTTATGGCGTAGGCTTAGAATTAACTTTATGAGTTTTTCTTGAAGTTATCTTCATAGATCTTACTATTTACTTTTACGTTATCGAAACTAGTTGTTAATTTTTATACGTATTGTATTTTTGCTATTCGTTCACGATTATTTAATCCAATTTATCGAGAACAGATATAACCCTGGACGTAACCGAAAAGATAGCACAAATTACCATCGCTGGTCGCAAAGGCGAAACGTTGGTTAAAATTTTAAAAAATCTGTCATCGAAGTTTGAATGTCGTTTTTCTCTAACATTTTTATCAAAATGTGATAATTGAAGAGAAGATATTGCATGCTTTTCCCAATATAGAAAGAACCAATATAAGTCTGCAGTCTACACTAACTTATTTATGTGCTGCATTACGTTTTCGTTAATGTTTTGTCATTTGTGTGCGTGTGTTTTTGTTTGTTTCTGTACAAGAAATCTGTGAATTATTTATAAATAATAATAATAACAAGCAGAGAGTTCTGCAAATTATTGAAACTTTTGTAAGATTTCTATAGCGGAAGTGTTTGGAAAGTTTAGTTTTTATTTTTATCTTTTGTTTTGTAATTAACCATACTTTAAACAAGGGCCCGGCATGGCCAGGTGGTTAAATCACTCGACTCGAATCCTCGTCACACCAAACATGTTCGCCCTCTCAGCCGTGGGAGCGTTATAATTTGACGGTCAATCCCACTACTCGGTGGTAAAAGAGTAGCCCAAGAATTGGTGGTGGGTGGTGATGACTAGCTGCCTTCTTTCTTGTCTTACACTGTTAACTTAGGGACGGCTAGCGCAGATAGCCCTCTTATAGCTTTGCGCGAAATTCAAAACAAACAAAGTTTTAATAAGGGTCCTAGACAGTTCTAATGTGAGAAATGGTAGTCCACATTTTATACATAACTAGCTTACATCATGCTTGTCCTTATCATTCTTTTAAGAAATCATATAAGCATTCATCGGGTTAGTTGTTTATAGCTCAGGCATGTTTGTTATTGTTGAAAAATAGTCACGAATAAATCTATATTAGTGTATTTTAATTCTACGCTTCATTGAAACAATAATCGTACGTTTATAAAACAAAATGTTATGTATGATTACTAAAAGATAGTGCTTTTTCTCAAGTACCCCGGTAGCTTAGCGATAAGTTAGAAGGATTTTTTGCTAAAAATCAGGGATCGATAACCATGGTGGGCGCGGCTCTGATGGCCCAATGTGTGTTTAAAAATAAAGGTTTCATCCAATATATAATTCATTTAAGACATTTTAGTACTTTCAGTTGACACTAAGTTTAATAATATTCTTATGTTATATTAATTCATTTTAAAGATACTATAAAATAAATAAGTTAAAATTATGCTTTTTGTGGTTCTCGAAATTATGATATAAAACATATTATTAGATAACAGATGTTAAGTTTTAAGAATTATTTTAATATTCAGATATGTTATTTGTTTTTTTTTTGCGTTCATTAAATTATGCTTAGTTATTTTTAGTCTCTCAACAACAACAACAACAACAAAAATTGAAATGAGGCTCTTTGCGCATTGTGTGTATAGCCCTATTGTAAATTGACAATGGTGACTGCAAACATGGGTCTGAGGTATTCTGGATGAACAAATAATTTGACTTCTGTACCTGACATTTCAATCGATGATGTTACTGCAACCATTTAGAGAGATTGATAAGTAACTATAAAACATTCCACGAAAGTCTAATAAAAATTCTTCTCTGGACAGTATGGTACACGATTTTGAAGGTAAGTCATCAATCGCATTTTGTGTAATTGATATAATCTTAAAACTGCCTGTCTGAAATATAGGACTGCACTCGTTATCGCGTTTGTAATTTTAATTTTGATATTGGTTATATATTAGTATTGTGTCTACATAATTTAACAGATAAAACCCCACAATAGTACTATATATAGTACTATGTGTCAGGGAGGTTACGTGTATCCACCTTAGGCCTAAGCATTGATATGGGGATCAAGGCAGCACTGAATATATTTTAATTCCTGAACAACATCAATAAAAACCGGTATTTTTAAAATTAAGTTTAGACATAAAGCGCAGTAGTTCACAGATGGTTTGTCCATCATTCGAAACAATTCCTCAACTGCCATAGTAGCAACATTATCTTCCACACTGAGAGTGAATGATTGTTACTTGAACATGGAATAAAATGAAACAATCGTACGTTCGTAAGAACTTGAGCCGGTTGGATTCTTTCTGTTCCTCATTTCAACCTTACCTTTCAGAGGCGCTCCTGTATAGAAGTGTATTGAGGAAATTTGTGTTTATTCACTGTAAAGCAAATTAGATCTTTAAATGAAGATATGATATAGTTAGACGGGTCTATTAAATATAAAGGCCTGTTTTAGCACTTTAATTTCCTATATGTGTTTAAAACTTCATGTAGCATTATTATAGGGCCGTAACTAGGTTGCATATGGCAAGCCCTTCCTTCAATTAGTATTAGGTTAGGCCTATGTAAACTTGCAGTTTAGTTCTACATTATTTACCGAAAATAGAGGCCCTCGCAAGCTTGTGTTAGCGTCTTCAGGGAAGCTGTTGAACAAAAAACAAAAGTTTTTTACACCCTTGGTACATATAGGAACACAAAAATGATGTAGTTGATTTTTTGTTTATGTTAAAAACCTCCTTCTTGGTTTTGGATGACGAGCGTGTGTTATCTTTTCTGCTTCATATAACGTTATGTATCCATTGTTCACATTAGGCCTACTTTAAAGTAAAATTGCGTTGTGTTAATTGTTCATCATAAAAATATATATGTATTCAAATATGTGCTGCATGTCATAATAAGTACATTTTACAGTGTTATTCTGTGCTATACGGAATTTAAATTTTTGGTTTGATATTAAGCATAACGTTTTGCCAAATAAGCAAACACCAATGTTTGAAAACTCGCTTTTACTTTTATCAAATTTGATGGCACCTAAAGCGCAACCAACGCCTTTAGGGCTATTTTTAATATGATACAGATTGCCTTATTCATCAAAACCTTATTAACTGAAAGCAGTGTTGGTGATGATCAGTGATGTCGAGAAACCCACTTGTTGAGAACTTTTATATGTAAAAACGGCTGTTCTGGGCCCAGAAAACACTTCAAATAGAAGAGCGAACAACGTTTCGACTTCTTCGGTCATCGTCGATGACCGAAGAAGTCGAAACGTTGTTCGCTCTTCTATTTGAAGTGTTTTCTGGGCCCAGAACAGCCGTTTTTACATATAAAAGTGTTGGTGATGGTTACTATTCATATCTGGAAACACTTTAGTGCTTGGTTTATCCAGAAAAGCAATAAGTCTAGAGAAAACATTAAATTAAAATAAAGTTGGAAGGGAAGTCCTCGCCTCCATCACTACGTGTAACTATTTAGTGAACAAATTTAACTCTTTTTGCAAAGCAATACGTTAGTTAAGAAGGCACTTCCGTGTAATCTCTCTACGCTTTTTTTTTCTTTTATTTATTTTATAAATGAATACTCAATAAAGTGATGAACAAGCGCTTAATTATTCTAGAAGTTTAAATAGATCTGATATAAACACACAAACATAGTTGGCGTTCTTTGCAATTAATCTTCACTATATAAAAATTGTATATACTATTCCATGATAAAGATGCCAAATGAAGTGGATTGAAGGAACTCAAAAAGGAAGGGATGACACATTTCCGGTTTTAATCCAATCAGTGGTCATGTGTCGCATGAAAATGACTAATAAAAATTAGTGGGATAAGATGTTACAGTTTTAATAGGAAACGAAGTTAATTTGTGAAGTAATGTTAATTGTGTGTTAAAAGTACTTGTCCTTTGTTTTGTGAAAAAATATAAAATAAGAAAAAAATGGTTAACGAACACTCGGTTTTACTATTTAGTTTGCCCGATATGGCCAGGTGGTTAAGATACTCGACTTGTAATCCGAGGGTCGTGGGTTCGAATCCCCTCACATCAAACATGCTCGCCCTTTCAGCCTTGGGGGCGTAATAATGTGACGGTCAATTCTACTATTCGTAGGTAAAAGAGAGGTTTAAGAGTTGGCGGTGGGTGGTGATGACTAGCTGCCTTCCCTCTAGTCTTACATTACAAAATTAGGGACGGCTAGCGCAGATAGCCCTCGTATAACTTCGTGCGAAATTTAAAACAAACCAAATTACCTAGCGTGCAGTGTCGCCAAACATGATATGAATAATTACTTGAAGTTTAGTCTTGTAAGCTAGAAAGCTCAGCGTAACCTAGCAGTCACATATAAAACCCAAAAGTGAAAACTCAAGTCATTTATCAGTTAGTTGTTATATTAGCATAATATGCTTCCATGCACAAGAACAGCTGTGAAATTGAGCTGTACCCTCTAGCTGTTTGAAGTTTAATGTGGGCGGCTGCTTAGAAGCCACCCAAGGCTTTCATGGCTTTCTTTTGTTACACAGTTTCATCTTAAACTTAAATTACCCTGTTTTATTTTATTATTTTTTTCAACTATTCGGAAACTATTTAAACTTATTAATTATACCTTTCTTTTGTTTTTAAACACAAAACTACACAACGGACTATCTGCGCTCTTACAGCTGCGTGTATCGAAACTTGAACTTCATAACATTCTCATCAGAATGATCTCTGAATCAATGAAGAGGAAAGGAATTTTAGTATACCATATTAGCGAAAATATTTATTCAGTATCAAAACAAGTGTACCCTGTAATACAGTGCTATTGGACACCACTAAACTTCAACTTAATAATGACTTGAACTTCACTTTATTTCGATATGAAAGACCAACTCTCTAAGACCCTACCAAAACCACTAAAACCGGAGTTTCATGTTGGTCTGGGTAACTTGGAAATAATAATATAAACGTTTGAGCTGATTTGAGCAGATAAATATAACGTCCCCGCTGCTGAAAGGGCGAGCATGTTTGGCGCAACGGGGATGCGAAATCCCGACCCTCAGATTACGAGTCGCACGCCTTAACACGCTTGGCCATGCCGGGCCGTGACAAATAAGATCATTATTGTTAAGATGGAATACAAATACATTTATTGCTACGAAACTAAGAAATGTAGATTATATTAAACATCTACATATGTAATTTGTATAATAAGACAGTCTATGGAACATCATGATCGCTTTATTAGAATAACAAACAATTTTGTTAGACACATGCAATTCATCATTTCACCTATGACAACAAAGCTTTACCGAAACACAAAAAATGAGAAAATATAACATCAAAGTATCATAAGTAACATCTTAATCTTTATTACACCTCCAGTACTTCGTTGGTACTCCTTATACTCTAATAACCTATACAAGATGACATGGCAAGCTGTCTGTGAGCACTGTCCCTAGCATATGGCACAAATATTATCTGTGTGTGGAGGCTGTAGGAGGTGCCATTGACATTTTCCTGAAGGATATGAAAAACAGTTTTTCCACCATGATGAACAACTGCCCAAATAGATACTGCACCACCTCATGCATGCTCCACTTAGTATAAATAATATTACCTCATTAAATTAGTAGTCTTACTACATATTCAGTAGTTCGTTGGCCCTACCCTAATAATCTTTCCAATAATAATGTGATAAGTTGTGGATGATGTTATTGATGTAATTTTCACCTCGGCTACAGTAGATGTATTAGGGTTGTGGTTAGCAGTTTTCTGGCTCAGTTCTGCAAAATTATTCTCAGCAGAATACAGTTTGGAAATTGTGTTGGACGTGACAATTTTGAAAAGTCTTCCAGTAGATAGTGGTGCTATCATCCTGGACATAGTATATTCATAGTATGTCGTATTCATGTGATACATTTAAGAGGTGCCATTGACGTTTTCCTTTAGGATATTAAAAGCAGTTTTTCCACTGTGATGAAGAGCTGCTCAAACATAAACTGCATCACCTCCTGTGTATTCCTCGTTGGCTAGAAAGTCTCCCCTTATCTGTTCCCCAGGCAAACAACGAACTCGAATCCTACCATCAGTTTTAACAAGACAGAGACAGAAATCGCAAACGTCCTAGCTGTAAATTGGCATGCTATATCGCCCAGATAACATGATTACGTCAGTGAATTCTGGTTAATATCGGTTGGCAAAATAACTGTTTGGTTAGTCTCCTATTCATTTTTCTTTTGATTACGCTGGAACGAATGGGTTCAAGTCACTCTTGTTGTAAGATTACAATACTTTTTTTTACTCTAATATGTTAACGTGATCAAAACATGATTATATTAGGCTGTAATGTTTCGGCGTTTACCAGGAAAGTTTCTTGGAATAACATTTTCTGTGGCTCGATGATGTTTCATAATTATGGATACAGTATATTGTGGGCGCCCTACTGTTCTGGCAATGTCTGTTTTATACCATTTCTGAACATTTGAAAAAGTTGACTCTAAATAACTTCTGGAACGTGACCAGGAATGAATCTACACTAAGTACAGAGGAATTGCCTGGATAAAGCGATGGCCTATTTCGAACAAAATAGTATCTAAAGCACCTTCTTTTTCTATTAAAAAAAAAGGCGTGTTTGTGTGTTTAAGAGTTTAGACGAACCAACCTATACAAACAAGAATAACAGCTCGTGAAGTTTTCACCGATCACACGCTACCGTCACTCGGGCGTGACGGTATGATCACTATTCCATACGTGTGGACAATATCGTTAATATAAAAGAGAATGCAAACATCTTGATCACGACTGCATAACACCCACATTAACGATTCGTGGTTTCTAAACCGTATGATGTATAACACTGACACTAATCAAGCTTGACTTCTAAATTTATTGAACAATAATAACTATACAATGACTTCTACATTGTACAGTGTATAATACCAACACTAACCAAGACTTTTACACTGTAGAGCGTGTAAAACCAACAAAGACCGTGGCTTCTACACTGTAGTGCGTGTAAAACCAACAAAGACCGTGGCTTCTACACTGTAGTGTTTAGCACCAACACTAATTAACCATAATCCAGCTCAATAGTAGTGTGTTACAGTGTGGAGCTGAAGTTTATATCTTATTTGCTGTTAATAGAATCTTCCTCTCACTGTGGTTTTGTGGTTGCGTTATAAGAGTGATGGTCAATATCCACTCTTCGGTCTTACAGTGTCAATCCATTCTTTTTTTTAATTATGTTTTAACTGTTTGTCTTCTCCTTTTTTTTCTGTTAGTTCAAAATTAAGAACGGCTAATGCAGATTGCCTTCATTTAGTTATGCAAGAATTAGTATAGTTGGTATTGTATCACAACATCAACAAATACGTGTGTTCTGTAAACTAAGGTATGTAACACCGATTAATCTTTCTGCCCTAATCTGAATTGGGTGTATTAGTGATACAATAAATTTCGGTTCTTTACAGAACTATGGTAAACAATCACAATAAAGTAGATAATGTGTTTCACACTTCCGTGCTTCCTATTAAGGGCTTCCAGCTAAGTGGTTGCATGTTGACCATTCAGTACACGACTGTACAGGACAGCATTACTTTAAATTACATTGAAAGTCGGAATTTAAAGGAAACGCGTAGTTTTTTTAATGATAAAATCGTACGTCACTGTATAAAGGGAAATACAAGATCGAATTGTCTAATCGATTCTATAGTTTTTTACACCCCTTACTCTTTATGTATGTGTTAACTTCACGTTCTTTTTATGTTCAATTTTTTGTGCTTAAGTTTCTGAATTCTATACTGGTTCTTTTCCTCTAAATTAAAATTATGTCTTTAGTTCCATGGGTCCGCAGCGGTTTTATTTAATATACCAGTTCAACAACAGTGTTTTTTCAATATTTTCTGAGATCTTAAAGGATAAAGGCATGTCCACACGTTTCGCGCTGGTTAGAACGAACAGTTCGATTGGTTGCGAAGCACAGACTTTTAGTTTGCTCTCGTGTGTCATTATTGTACAATTAGACAAGTTTGCTCGGTAATTACGCTACAAGTGGGCAAATCTCTGACTAATTTACATTTCAGCCTTCATAACGTATTGTATTGTTGGCCTTAGCGTACCAGATCGAAAGATAAGCTGCGCACGTGACCAGCCGCACTGTAATTATTTCCATTTCAAAATATCTGCCTCAGTAAAGCGCTGATCTGGTGAATGTTATGGTTTTTAACACAGTGGTTAGCCTGGTGACCAACCGCAATCTTCATTTATATCCTTTAATAATTTTGTATGAACTTCATCCTAACGCAGAGATATTGAGTAGGAGGAATGAATCACTTGTGACGTATTTCTGGATATATCTCAATACTTGATTATTCCGAAGTACGCAACGACCTAGACACTTTAGAAGTCAACTAGCATTGGTATTAGTTTTATGTGTTTAGCACCATTGTATTTGGTGTGAGCATTCCATAGTGCAATGGTGCCATGAGTGTGTTTCTAGCTAAAGGATTTTAAAAGTCATTTCGAAGTAAAAAATTCCACTGCGCGAGATTTTAGGTTGTGCATTGGCACTCAAGGACACACGATTTCTAAGAAAGATGTTTCAATTCTCGTTATAAAAGTAGAAACATTCGCACAACATAACGTCTAATATGTACACGAGCTCTTGAACCACGGGCGCCTCGAGAATCCGGTACAACACCGTTATTCAGAAAACGAAATCTATCACAAAGAAAGATCCCTCGAAGCTAATAGAAAAATCAATGTAATGAAGCTAGGCATATCTCTTGATATTCTTAGCAATATAATGAATAATGATTTTTAAACTGGCATATGGCTGACCTTCCGAATGCTGACTATCTTCCAGTCACAACTCGAAACCAATGGTTGTTTCATCAAGAAATGGCAAATAAACGGAAATCATAACAATCTCATTCGACCCACATACCTGAAATCTCTCGATGTAGCTTTCATGGAAATTTATGCCTCTTTTCCGCATTCAAATAATCAATAGAAAGCTTCTCAGAATGTGTATCCATTTGTTGATTTTCTATGTAACACAAGAGCATGTTACGGTGAAAGTTGCGGTTTTACTTAATAATACCAATCAGAGTGGCCAGGATCAACAACAGAGGACATAATTCCAAGACATCAAGAATATCTTCTTATAAAAGTTAACGAACAGCTTGCATTACGAGCATCCTGTTGCTTTGTTTTGTTTTCGCTTATTATTTCTGGAATTTTGTTTAATTAAAATATTCACTTCAGTTCAAATGCACAAAAATACACATGTACAGACATATATGTAACTGATTGTCATCTTGTTATCAGCCTTGAATGACATAGTAGCTGAGTTCAGTTACTCTAAAGATGAGCATAAGATACGTTAGTTTAGATCTTGGATCACTGAGTGGTAGAGATAAATGTTACAGTTTGTGCGAGTGGGTACTGAAGAGAAATGTTACAGATCAAGTCAGCGTATACTCCAGATAACCGTCACAGTTTGGGTGCATAAATATATATATACATATCAAACTACAAGGTTATGTTATGTGTTTTAATTAGTTGATGATACGTGATTCTGTCTTTTATAATTAGTTGAGATGTATATGGTTTTCCATGTTATTAAGTCTTATTGTATTTACTTGAGTAAAACACGTGCTTCTCTTCCATCCAATCATAGCTTAATATTGTATCGTGGCTTGGAGAACGACTTTAACTGATGAGGAGGTGGTGAAAGCCACTATTACATAATCAGACAAGCAGATAGAGGTCGCTATCGTCAGAGTTATCATTTAAAATAGGGTGGTTGGTTGGTGGTTTGTGTTTAATAAGGTTAACAGCAGTCATGTAGGTCAAAAACGTGTGGTTTTAGCCCTACCCTAACTACTCTGCAAGTCAACCTGACATATAGAAGCTTGGCGTCGACTGTTGATTCATACCGGTATCTATCCATCTATCTATATATATTATTTATAATCTGTTGAAATGTAATTCTGCTACATTCGAGGAGAATATCAATAATGTTCCATAAAGTATATGTTAGATTTTGATTTTTTTTTAAAAAACATTACACAAATGATTTACTTTGCAAACTTCACTGTTTCACTTTTCTACTAGAATTATCTGAGCTTTTAATTATCCTATGAATGCCAACTGGGCTTAGGAAAGGAAATAAGCTTGATCTTTGAGTAGAAAATTAAAAACTCGACGTTTAGGTGAGTCCCTTTATTTTAATCTGTTTTGTTCAACGAATTTGACGACGAACCATCGAAACAGCTAGAAAAAAAAAACTGCTGTTTTCCTGTAAATAACTCAAATATTTAATACTCGTATTGAGTTTTCAATAAACTTTAAATAGATTTTATAATTAAGATAAGCAGTAATGATAATGAAAACTGAGGCAACCATCTTTCTTATTGTGAGATTAAAGTTACATTTTACAAGGATGATATTTATATTTAAGTATTTCAGGTCCCTGACAGTAAATTTGATATGTGGCGCTATCTTGAGGAAAAATGTTTCACTAGTTGAAAAAGAAATTAAAAAGTTAGTTACGCAGGAAACTTTATTCATTCAGAATTGATCTTTTTCTCTCAATATTTTAAGGGTGATATTAGTGTTTAATAAAATAAAATTCATATGTTAGTCAACTTATTTCATATGTTGCACCATCTAGAGGAAAAGTGTTTAAGTATTTGACATACTCGAAACGTTACTTACGATGTAAATTATATATATTTAGTCGGAATTGCTCTCTCTCTCTAATGCACTCACTGACAAGTTAAGCAAATATTTAATGAGTTGAGTAATCATTTTCTTTACGTGAGATGATACGTTAATGTTTTAGATAGTTAAGGTCATTGAAAGAATATATATGTTTTAATTCGATTACTTAACATAAAATTTCGTTAAAAGCTGGAACACTTATGTGTTAACGCTTTTGTTTGTTTGATATATCTAACTCTTTCCAGAACCTTCACTGAGCAAGAATATAGTAAGCAATAAAGGCTTGGCATAGCCAGGTGTTTAGAGTGCTCGACTTGCAATCTGAGGGTCGTGGGTTCAAATCCCCGTTTCACTAAATATGTTCGCTCTTTCAATCGTGAGGGCGTCATAAGTTACGATCAATTCTTCTGTTCTTTGGTAAAAGAGTAGTCCAAGAGGTTGCGATGGGTAATGATGACGAGTTAACTTCTTTGTAGCCTTACACTGCTAAATTAGAGACAGCAAATGCAAATAGGCCGAAGTGTAATTCAGAACGATTTTTTATCGCTCAATTTGTTTGTTTGTTTTGAGTTAAACGAATATTTATCTCTCAGTATGTTGTTGCCCGATGAAGACTCTGGTAAGAGGACCGAAAGCTCGGATATAAAATTATTTTAACACCTAGAAAAATCAGTGTATAGTCTTGCATATTATTTTAACCACCGTTTGAGGCTTATAAAACAACTTTAACATTTTTTTAACCATTTACAGGGATAAACTGTCCTTTTAGTGTGGTCGTTACTAGTAACTGCTTAGTTCACTTTAAACAGACAACATAATTTATTATGCAACTTGTATTATTGAAACTGAAAGGAAGAGAATTGTATTGTCTTATGAAAGAAAAACATCTTTAGGGAAATGACTCGTTGTGAAAGAGCCCCTAGAGTAGAAGTTGGTGAATATGGGAGAAATGGGTTGAGAGTAATGAAATACTCTCAGAGTGTTAGACTTCAAAAAGAAAGAGTTTGATTAGACCTATACATACAAACGAGCAAGTAAAATTCAAAGGGTTAAAATATTCAAAAAGTAGTCAACATCGGATAATTTCAGGCTTTTAAACATTCCATGAAAGGTCGAACCAGGAAATAACTACAAAAACCTACATTTAATTCTGCACGTATAGACTCAAACACACACATTTAGCACGAGAATCTCTAAAATTCAAACTAATTTCAGCGGAAATATTCCAGAATGCCCACTCAGTTTGGTAGAGACTCCAAGACGAACACATAGTTCAATATAAACATACTCCAGAATGTACACTCCGTTAAGTAGAGACTCCAAGACGAACACATAGTTCAATATAAACATTTTCCAGAATGCACACTCAGTTTAGTAGAGACTCCAAGACGAACACTTAGTTCAGTATAAACATACTCCAGAATGCACACTCAGTTTAGTAGAGACTCCAAGACGAACACATAGTTCAATATAAACATACTCCAGAATGTACACTCAATTTAGTAGAGACTCCAAGACGAACACATAGTTCAATATAAACATACTCCAGAATGTACACTCAGTTTAGTAGACTCCAAGACGAACACATAGTTCAATATAAACATACTCCAGAATGTACACTCAGTTTAGTGGAGACTCCAAGACGAACGCATAGTTCAATATAAACATTTTCCAGAATGCACACTCAGTTTAGTAGAGACTCCAAGACGAACAATTAGTTCAATATAAACATACTCCAGAATGCACACTCAGTTTAGTAGAGACTCCAAGATGAACATATAGTTCAATATAAACATACTCCAGAATGTACAGTCAGTTTAGTAGACTCCAAGACGAACACATAGTTCAATATAAACATACTCCAGAATGTACAATCAGTTTAGTAGACTCCAAGACGAACACATAGTTCAATATAAACATTTTCCAGAATGTACACTCAGTTTAGTAGAGACCCCAAGACAAACACATAGTTCAATATAAACATACTCCAGAATGTACACTCAGTTTAGTAGAGACTCCAAGACGAACACATAGTTCAATATAAACATACTCCAGAATGTACACTCAGTTTAGTAGAGACCCCAAGACGAACACATAGTTCAATATAAACATACTCCAGAATGTACACTCAGTTTAGTGGAGACTCCAAGACGAACGCATAGTTCAATATAAACATTTTCCAGAATGCACACTCAGTTTAGTAGAGACTCCAAGATGAACACATAGTTCAATATAAACATACTCCAGAATGTACACTCAGTTTAGTAGACTCCAAGACGAACACATAGTTCAATATAAACATACTCCAGAATGTACAATCAGTTTAGTAGACCCCAAGACGAACACTTAGTTCAATATAAACATACTCCAGAATGCACACTCAGTTTAGTAGAGACTCCAAGACGAACACATAGTTCAATATAAACATACTCCAGAATGTACACTCAGTTTAGTAGACTTCAAGACGAACACATAGTTCAATATAAACATACTCCAGAATGTACACTCAGTTGAGTAGAGACTCCAAGACGAACGCATAGTTCAATATAAACATACTCCAGAATGCACACTCAGTTTAGTAGTGTTACGTATTTTTTAATGTTTCAAGTTCTTCGTACATTAAACGCAACAGAAAAACACAGATAACAGCTTGTATAATTTATTACACTAAACTACTAACAAATATAACAGATATAACATAAATTATATGATAACAGTGACAGATATTAAGTTACAACATTCGAAATTAATTACAAAACAAAATAATATTAGTTTCAAACTTCAAAATAAATCACAACACAAAACGGTACTGGCCTGTATCTAATGTAATGATCTAAAATTACAGTCTCAAATTCCAGTCTAGGGTGTGAATTTGGTCCCACGAAGAGATTTCGAAACAGTTCACAGTTCAATAAATTCGCCGTCTCTCAGCACAAGCAGTAATTCAGATGTATCGTAGAGATTGACGAAATAAAATCACAGCTTCCGTAGATCTAACTTCAATCACAAATTTCAAGTTGAATATTCACAGCAAACACTTAATCTTTCTCAAATAACTAAAACTGATGCCTGAATCTCACTCTTATTCTTCGAATAAAACTAATGACTGAATCTATCTTCTTTTTTCGAATAAAAACTGATGACTGAAACTCTCTCCTTTTCTTCGAATAAAAACTGATGACTCATGACTGAATCTGTCTCTTGTCACCGTCTTTTATACCGATAGGCCTATTTCTCGAACAATCTTGCAATTTCCATACAACTCCAGAGCTATCCACGCATATCCGTTCTTGCACGAGACTACACGTCTAGACAGGAAGTCACCAGCACTCATTTACAAACATGTGATTGGTCTACTTAATTCGAGAAAGTTCTAAAATGTTACCCTAAATAAATAACATATTTTAGTTTAAACTTCGAAACAATAATATCAATATGGAAAAATGAATAATACAAATGAAAATTCAAACACAACACGACATGTTGTCGTTTACAAAATATTTACACATATACATAACAGTAGAGACATCAAGACCAACACTTAGTTCAATATAAACATACTCCAGAATGCACACTCAGTTTAGTAGACTCCAAGACGAACACATAGTTCAATATAAACATACTCCAGAATCCACACTCAGTTCAGTAGAGACCCCAAGACTAACACTTAGTTCAATATAAACATACTCCAGAATCCACACTCAGTTCAGTAGATTCTCCAAGACGAACATATAGTTCAATATAAACATACTCCAGAATCCACACTCAGTTCAATAGACTCCAAGACGAACACTTAGTTCAATATAAACATACTCCAGAATGCACACTCAGTTTAGTAGAGACTCCAAGACGAACACTTAGTTCAATATAAACATACTCCAGAATGTACACTCAGTATAGTAGACTCCAAGACGAACATATAGTTCAATATAAACATACTCCAGAATGTACACTCAGTTTAGTAGAGACCCCAAGACGAACACATAGTTCAATATAAACATACTCCAGAATGCACACTCAGTTTAGTAGAGACATCAAGACGAACACTTAGTTCAATATAAACATACTCCAGAATGTACACTCAGTTTAGTAGACTCCAAGACAAACACATAGTTCAACATAAACATACTCCAGAATGTACACTCAGTTTAATAGAGACCCCAATACGAACACATAGTTCAATATAAAGATACTCCAGAATGTACACTCAGTTTAATAGACTCCAAGACGAACACTTAGTTCAATATAAACATACTCCAGAATTCACACTCAGTTTAGTAGAGACATCAAGACGAACACTTAGTTCAATATAAACATACTCCAGAATGTACACTCAGTTTAGTAGACTCCAAGACGAACACATAGTTCAATATAAACATACTCCAGAATGTACACTCAGTTTAATAGAGACCCCAATACGAACACATAGTTCAATATAAAGATACTCCAGAATGTACACTCAGTTTAATAGACTCCAAGACGAACACTTAGTTCAATATAAACATACTCCAGAATGCTCACTCAGTTTAGTAGAGTCCCCAAGACGAACACTTAGTTCATTATAAACATACTCCAGAATCCACACTCAGTTCAGTAGATTCTCCAAGACGAACACATAGTTCAATATAAAGATACTTCAGAATCCACACTCAGTTCAATAGACTCCAAGACGAACACTTAGTTCAATATAAACATACTCCAGAATGCACACTCAGTTTAGTAGAGACTCCAAGACGAACACTTAGTTCAATATAAACATACTCCAGAATGCTCACTCAGTTTAGTAGAGACCCCAAGACGAACACATAGTTCAATATAAACATACTCCAGAATGCACACTCAGTTTAGTAGAGACATCAAGACGAACACTTAGTTCAATATAAACATACTCCAGAATCCACACTCAGTTCAGTAGATTCTCTAAGACGAACACTTAGTTCAATATAAACATACTCCAGAATGCTCACTCAGTTTAGTAGAGACCCCAAGACGAACACATAGTTCAATATAAACATACTCCAGAATGTACACTCAGTTTAATAGAGACCCCAAGACGAACACTTAGTTCATTATAAACATACTCCAGAATCCACACTCAGTTCAGTAGATTCTCCAAGACGAACATATAGTTCAATATAAACATACTCCAGAATGTACACTCAGTTTAGTAGAGACCCCAAGACGAACACATAGTTCAATATAAACATACTCCAGAATGCACACTCAGTTTAGTAGAGACATCAAGACGAACACTTAGTTCAATATAAACATACTCCAGAATGTACACTCAGTTTAGTAGACTCCAAGACGAACACATAGTTCAATATAAACATACTCCAGAATGTACACTCAGTTTAATAGAGACCCCAATACGAACACATAGTTCAATATAAACATACTCCAGAATGTACACTCAGTTTAATGGACTCCAAGACGAACATATAGTTCAATATAAACATACTCCAGAATGTACACTCAGTTTAGTAGAGACCCCAAGACGAACACATAGTTCAATATAAACATACTCCAGAATGCACACTCAGTTTAGTAGAGACATCAAGACGAACACTTAGTTCAATATAAACATACTCCAGAATGTACACTCAGTTTAGTAGACTCCAAGACGAACACATAGTTCAATATAAACATACTCCAGAATGTACACTCAGTTTAATATAGACCCCAATACGAACACATAGTTCAATATAAACATACTCCAGAATGTACACTCAGTTTAATGGACTCCAAGACGAACATATAGTTCAATATAAACATACTCCAGAATGTACACTCAGTTTAGTAGAGACCCCAAGACGAACACATAGTTCAATATAAACATACTCCAGAATGTACACTCAGTTTAATAGAGACCCCAATACGAACACATAGTTCAATATAAAGATACTCCAGAATGTACACTCAGTTTAATAGACTCCAAGACGAACACTTAGTTCAATATAAACATACTCCAGAATGTACACTCAGTTTAATAGAGACCCCAATACGAACACATAGTTCAATATAAACATACTCCAGAATGTACACTCAGTTTAATAGAGACCCCAATACGAACACATAGTTCAATATAAACATACTCCAGAATGTACACTCAGTTTAATAGGCTCCAAGACGAACACTTAGTTCAATATAAACATACTCCAGAATGTACATTCAGTTTAATAGACTCCAAGACGAACACTTAGTTCAATATAAACATACTCCAGAATGCTCACTCAGTTTAGTAGAGTCCCCAAGACGAACACTTAGTTCATTATAAACATACTCCAGAATCCACACTCAGTTCAGTAGATTCTCGAAGACGAACACATAGTTCAATATAAACATACTCCAGAATGCACACTCAGTTTAGTAGAGACTCCAAGACGAACACTTAGTTCAATATAAACATACTCCAGAATGTACACTCAGTATAGTAGACTCCAAGACGAACATATAGTTCAATATAAACATACTCCAGAATGTACACTCAGTTTAGTAGAGACCCCAAGACGAACACATAGTTCAATATAAACATACTCCAGAATGCACACTCAGTTTAGTAGAGACATCAAGACGAACACTTAGTTCAATATAAACATACTCCAGAATGTACACTCAGTTTAGTAGACTCCAAGACAAACACATAGTTCAACATAAACATACTCCAGAATGTACACTCAGTTTAATAGAGACCCCAATACGAACACATAGTTCAATATAAAGATACTCCAGAATGTACACTCAGTTTAATAGACTCCAAGACGAACACTTAGTTCAATATAAACATACTCCAGAATTCACACTCAGTTTAGTAGAGACATCAAGACGAACACTTAGTTCAATATAAACATACTCCAGAATGTACACTCAGTTTAGTAGACTCCAAGACGAACACATAGTTCAATATAAACATACTCCAGAATGTACACTCAGTTTAATAGAGACCCCAATACGAACACATAGTTCAATATAAAGATACTCCAGAATGTACACTCAGTTTAATAGACTCCAAGACGAACACTTAGTTCAATATAAACATACTCCAGAATGCTCACTCAGTTTAGTAGAGTCCCCAAGACGAACACTTAGTTCATTATAAACATACTCCAGAATCCACACTCAGTTCAGTAGATTCTCCAAGACGAACACATAGTTCAATATAAAGATACTTCAGAATCCACACTCAGTTCAATAGACTCCAAGACGAACACTTAGTTCAATATAAACATACTCCAGAATGCACACTCAGTTTAGTAGAGACTCCAAGACGAACACTTAGTTCAATATAAACATACTCCAGAATGCTCACTCAGTTTAGTAGAGACCCCAAGACGAACACATAGTTCAATATAAACATACTCCAGAATGCACACTCAGTTTAGTAGAGACATCAAGACGAACACTTAGTTCAATATAAACATACTCCAGAATCCACACTCAGTTCAGTAGATTCTCTAAGACGAACACTTAGTTCAATATAAACATACTCCAGAATGCTCACTCAGTTTAGTAGAGACCCCAAGACGAACACATAGTTCAATATAAACATACTGCAGAATGTACACTCAGTTCAATAGAGACCCCAAGACGAACACTTAGTTCATTATAAACATACTCCAGAATCCACACTCAGTTCAGTAGATTCTCCAAGACGAACATATAGTTCAATATAAACATACTCCAGAATGTACACTCAGTTTAGTAGAGACCCCAAGACGAACACATAGTTCAATATAAACATACTCCAGAATGCACACTCAGTTTAGTAGAGACATCAAGACGAACACTTAGTTCAATATAAACATACTCCAGAATGTACACTCAGTTTAGTAGACTCCAAGACGAACACATAGTTCAATATAAACATACTCCAGAATGTACACTCAGTTTAATAGAGACCCCAATACGAACACATAGTTCAATATAAACATACTCCAGAATGTACACTCAGTTTAATGGACTCCAAGACGAACATATAGTTCAATATAAACATACTCCAGAATGTACACTCAGTTTAGTAGAGACCCCAAGACGAACACATAGTTCAATATAAACATACTCCAGAATGCACACTCAGTTTAGTAGAGACATCAAGACGAACACTTAGTTCAATATAAACATACTCCAGAATGTACACTCAGTTTAGTAGACTCCAAGACGAACACATAGTTCAATATAAACATACTCCAGAATGTACACTCAGTTTAATATAGACCCCAATACGAACACATAGTTCAATATAAACATACTCCAGAATGTACACTCAGTTTAATGGACTCCAAGACGAACATATAGTTCAATATAAACATACTCCAGAATGTACACTCAGTTTAGTAGAGACCCCAAGACGAACACATAGTTCAATATAAACATACTCCAGAATGTACACTCAGTTTAATAGAGACCCCAATACGAACACATAGTTCAATATAAAGATACTCCAGAATGTACACTCAGTTTAATAGACTCCAAGACGAACACTTAGTTCAATATAAACATACTCCAGAATGTACACTCAGTTTAATAGAGACCCCAATACGAACACATAGTTCAATATAAACATACTCCAGAATGTACACTCAGTTTAATAGAGACCCCAATACGAACACATAGTTCAATATAAACATACTCCAGAATGTACACTCAGTTTAATAGGCTCCAAGACGAACACTTAGTTCAATATAAACATACTCCAGAATGTACATTCAGTTTAATAGACTCCAAGACGAACACTTAGTTCAATATAAACATACTCCAGAATGCTCACTCAGTTTAGTAGAGTCCCCAAGACGAACACTTAGTTCATTATAAACATACTCCAGAATCCACACTCAGTTCAGTAGATTCTCTAAGACGAACACATAGTTCAATATAAACATACTCCAGAATGCACACTCAGTTTAGTAGAGACTCCAAGACGAACACTTAGTTCAATATAAACATACTCCAGAATGTACACTCAGTATAGTAGACTCCAAGACGAACACATAGTTCAATATAAACATACTCCAGAATGTACACTCAGTTTAGTAGAGACCCCAAGACGAACACATAGTTCAATATAAACATACTCCAGAATGCACACTCAGTTTAGTAGAGACATCAAGACGAACACTTAGTTCAATATAAACATACTCCAGAATGTACACTCAGTTTAGTAGACTCCAAGACAAACACATAGTTCAACATAAACATACTCCAGAATGTACACTCAGTTTAATAGAGACCCCAATACGAACACATAGTTCAATATAAAGATACTCCAGAATGTACACTCAGTTTAATAGACTCCAAGACGAACACTTAGTTCAATATAAACATACTCCAGAATTCACACTCAGTTTAGTAGAGACATCAAGACGAACACATAGTTCAATATAAAGATACTTCAGAATGTACACTCAGTTTAGTAGAGACCCCAAGACGAACACATAGTTCAATATAAACATACTCCAGAATGCACACTCAGTTTAGTAGAGACTCCAAGACGAACACATAGTTCAATATAAACATACTCCAGAATGCTCACTCAGTTTAGTAGAGTCCCCAAGACGAACACTTAGTTCATTATAAACATACTCCAGAATCCACACTCAGTTCAGTAGATTCTCCAAGACGAACACATAGTTCAATATAAAGATACTTCAGAATCCACACTCAGCTCAATAGACTCCAAGACGAACACTTAGTTCAATATAAACATACTCCAGAATGCACACTCAGTTTAGTAGAGACTCCAAGACGAACACTTAGTTCAATATAAACATACTCCAGAATGCTCACTCAGTTTAGTAGAGACCCCAAGACGAACACATAGTTCAATATAAACATACTCCAGAATGCACACTCAGTTTAGTAGAGACATCAAGACGAACACTTAGTTCAATATAAACATACTCCAGAATCCACACTCAGTTCAGTAGATTCTCTAAGACGAACACTTAGTTCAATATAAACATACTCCAGAATGCTCACTCAGTTTAGTAGAGACCCCAAGACGAACACATAGTTCAATATAAACATACTCCAGAATGTACACTCAGTTTAATAGAGACCCCAAGACGAACACTTAGTTCATTATAAACATACTCCAGAATCCACACTCAGTTCAGTAGATTCTCCAAGACGAACATATAGTTCAATATAAACATACTCCAGAATGTACACTCAGTTTAGTAGAGACCCCAAGACGAACACATAGTTCAATATAAACATACTCCAGAATGCACACTCAGTTTAGTAGAGACATCAAGACGAACACTTAGTTCAATATAAACATACTCCAGAATGTACACTCAGTTTAGTAGACTCCAAGACGAACACATAGTTCAATATAAACATACTCCAGAATGTACACTCAGTTTAATAGAGACCCCAATACGAACACATAGTTCAATATAAACATACTCCAGAATGTACACTCAGTTTAATGGACTCCAAGACGAACATATAGTTCAATATAAACATACTCCAGAATGTACACTCAGTTTAGTAGAGACCCCAAGACGAACACATAGTTCAATATAAACATACTCCAGAATGCACACTCAGTTTAGTAGAGACATCAAGACGAACACTTAGTTCAATATAAACATACTCCAGAATGTACACTCAGTTTAGTAGACTCCAAGACGAACACATAGTTCAATATAAACATACTCCAGAATGTACACTCAGTTTAATATAGACCCCAATACGAACACATAGTTCAATATAAACATACTCCAGAATGTACACTCAGTTTAATGGACTCCAAGACGAACATATAGTTCAATATAAACATACTCCAGAATGTACACTCAGTTTAGTAGAGACCCCAAGACGAACACATAGTTCAATATAAACATACTCCAGAATGTACACTCAGTTTAATAGAGACCCCAATACGAACACATAGTTCAATATAAAGATACTCCAGAATGTACACTCAGTTTAATAGACTCCAAGACGAACACTTAGTTCAATATAAACATACTCCAGAATGTACACTCAGTTTAATAGAGACCCCAATACGAACACATAGTTCAATATAAACATACTCCAGAATGTACACTCAGTTTAATAGAGACCCCAATACGAACACATAGTTCAATATAAACATACTCCAGAATGTACACTCAGTTTAATAGGCTCCAAGACGAACACTTAGTTCAATATAAACATACTCCAGAATGTACATTCAGTTTAATAGACTCCAAGACGAACACTTAGTTCAATATAAACATACTCCAGAATGCTCACTCAGTTTAGTAGAGTCCCCAAGACGAACACTTAGTTCATTATAAACATACTCCAGAATCCACACTCAGTTCAGTAGATTCTCTAAGACGAACACATAGTTCAATATAAACATACTCCAGAATGCACACTCAGTTTAGTAGAGACTCCAAGACGAACACTTAGTTCAATATAAACATACTCCAGAATGTACACTCAGTATAGTAGACTCCAAGACGAACATATAGTTCAATATAAACATACTCCAGAATGTACACTCAGTTTAGTAGAGACCCCAAGACGAACACATAGTTCAATATAAACATACTCCAGAATGCACACTCAGTTTAGTAGAGACATCAAGACGAACACTTAGTTCAATATAAACATACTCCAGAATGTACACTCAGTTTAGTAGACTCCAAGACAAACACATAGTTCAACATAAACATACTCCAGAATGTACACTCAGTTTAATAGAGACCCCAATACGAACACATAGTTCAATATAAAGATACTCCAGAATGTACACTCAGTTTAATAGACTCCAAGACGAACACTTAGTTCAATATAAACATACTCCAGAATTCACACTCAGTTTAGTAGAGACATCAAGACGAACACTTAGTTCAATATAAACATTCTCCAGAATGTACACTCAGTTTAGTAGACTCCAAGACGAACACATAGTTCAATATAAACATACTCCAGAATGTACACTCAGTTTAATAGAGACCCCAATACGAACACATAGTTCAATATAAAGATACTCCAGAATGTACACTCAGTTTAATAGACTCCAAGACGAACACTTAGTTCAATATAAACATACTCCAGAATGCTCACTCAGTTTAGTAGAGTCCCCAAGACGAACACTTAGTTCATTATAAACATACTCCAGAATCCACACTCAGTTCAGTAGATTCTCCAAGACGAACACATAGTTCAATATAAAGATACTTCAGAATGTACACTCAGTTTAGTAGAGACCCCAAGACGAACACATAGTTCAATATAAACATACTCCAGAATGCACACTCAGTTTAGTAGAGACTCCAAGACGAACACATAGTTCAATATAAACATACTCCAGAATGCACACTCAGTTTAGTAGAGACATCAAGACGAACACTTAGTTCAATATAAACATACTCCAGAATGTACACTCAGTTCAGTAGATTCTCTAAGACGAACACATAGTTCAATATAAACATACTCCAGAATGTACACTCAGTTTAGTAGAGACCCCAAGACGAACACATAGTTCAATATAAACATACTCCAGAATGTACACTCAGTTTAATAGAGACCCCAATACGAACACATAGTTCAATATAAACATACTCCAGAATGTACACTCAGTTTAATAGACTCCAAGACGAACACTTAGTTCAATATAAACATACTCCAGAATGTACACTCAGTTTAATAGAGACCCCAATACGAACACATAGTTCAATATAAACATACTCCAGAATGTACACTCAGTTTAATAGAGACCCCAATACGAACACATAGTTCAATATAAAGATACTCCAGAATGTACACTCAGTTTAGTAGGCTCCAAGACGAACACTTAGTTCAATATAAACATACTCCAGAATTCACACTCAGTTTAGTAGAGACATCAAGACGAACACTTAGTTCAATATAAACATACTCCAGAATGTACATTCAGTTTAATAGACTCCAAGACGAACACTTAGTTCAATATAAACATACTCCAGAATGCTCACTCAGTTTAGTAGAGTCCCCAAGACGAACACTTAGTTCATTATAAACATACTCCAGAATCCACACTCAGTTCAGTAGATTCTCTAAGACGAACACATAGTTCAATATAAACATACTCCAGAATGCACACTCAGTTTAGTAGAGACTCCAAGACGAACACTTAGTTCAATATAAACATACTCCAGAATGTACACTCAGTATAGTAGACTCCAAGACGAACATATAGTTCAATATAAACATACTCCAGAATGTACACTCAGTTTAGTAGAGACCCCAAGACGAACACATAGTTCAATATAAACATACTCCAGAATGCACACTCAGTTTAGTAGAGACATCAAGACGAACACTTAGTTCAATATAAACATACTCCAGAATGTACACTCAGTTTAGTAGACTCCAAGACAAACACATAGTTCAACATAAACATACTCCAGAATGTACACTCAGTTTAATAGAGACCCCAATACGAACACATAGTTCAATATAAAGATACTCCAGAATGTACACTCAGTTTAATAGACTCCAAGACGAACACTTAGTTCAATATAAACATACTCCAGAATTCACACTCAGTTTAGTAGAGACATCAAGACGAACACTTAGTTCAATATAAACATACTCCAGAATGTACACTCAGTTTAGTAGACTCCAAGACGAACACATAGTTCAATATAAACATACTCCAGAATGTACACTCAGTTTAATAGAGACCCCAATACGAACACATAGTTCAATATAAAGATACTCCAGAATGTACACTCAGTTTAATAGACTCCAAGACGAACACTTAGTTCAATATAAACATACTCCAGAATGCTCACTCAGTTTAGTAGAGTCCCCAAGACGAACACTTAGTTCATTATAAACATACTCCAGAATCCACACTCAGTTCAGTAGATTCTCCAAGACGAACACATAGTTCAATATAAAGATACTTCAGAATGTACACTCAGTTTAGTAGAGACCCCAAGACGAACACATAGTTCAATATAAACATACTCCAGAATGCACACTCAGTTTAGTAGAGACTCCAAGACGAACACATAGTTCAATATAAACATACTCCAGAATGCACACTCAGTTTAGTAGAGACATCAAGACGAACACTTAGTTCAATATAAACATACTCCAGAATGTACACTCAGTTCAGTAGATTCTCTAAGACGAACACATAGTTCAATATAAACATACTCCAGAATGTACACTCAGTTTAGTAGAGACCCCAAGACGAACACATAGTTCAATATAAACATACTCCAGAATGTACACTCAGTTTAATAGAGACCCCAATACGAACACATAGTTCAATATAAACATACTCCAGAATGTACACTCAGTTTAATAGACTCCAAGACGAACACTTAGTTCAATATAAACATACTCCAGAATGTACACTCAGTTTAATAGAGACCCCAATACGAACACATAGTTCAATATAAACATACTCCAGAATGTACACTCAGTTTAATAGAGACCCCAATACGAACACATAGTTCAATATAAAGATACTCCAGAATGTACACTCAGTTTAATAGGCTCCAAGAGGAACACTTAGTTCAATATAAACATACTCCAGAATTCACACTCAGTTTAGTAGAGACATCAAGACGAACACTTAGTTCAATATAAACATACTCCAGAATGTACATTCAGTTTAATAGACTCCAAGACGAACACTTAGTTCAATATAAACATACTCCAGAATGCTCACTCAGTTTAGTAGAGTCCCCAAGACGAACACTTAGTTCATTATAAACATACTCCAGAATCCACACTCAGTTCAGTAGATTCTCTAAGACGAACACATAGTTCAATATAAACATACTCCAGAATGCACACTCAGTTTAGTAGAGACTCCAAGACGAACACTTAGTTCAATATAAACATACTCCAGAATGTACACTCAGTTTAATAGAGACCCCAATACGAACACATAGTTCAATATAAAGATACTCCAGAATGTACACTCAGTTTAATAGGCTCCAAGACGAACACTTAGTTCAATATAAACATACTCCAGAATTCACACTCAGTTTAGTAGAGACATCAAGACGAACACTTAGTTCAATATAAACATACTCCAGAATGTACATTCAGTTTAATAGACTCCAAGACGAACACTTAGTTCAATATAAACATACTCCAGAATGCTCACTCAGTTTAGTAGAGTCCCCAAGACGAACACTTAGTTCATTATAAACATACTCCAGAATCCACACTCAGTTCAGTAGATTCTCTAAGACGAACACATAGTTCAATATAAACATACTCCAGAATGCACACTCAGTTTAGTAGAGACTCCAAGACGAACACTTAGTTCAATATAAACATACTCCAGAATGTACACTCAGTTTAATGGACTCCAAGACGAACATATAGTTCAATATAAACATACTCCAGAATGTACACTCAGTTTAGTAGAGACCCCAAGACTAACACATAGTTCAATATAAACATACTCCAGAATGCTCACTCAGTTTAGTAGAGTCCCCAAGACGAACACTTAGTTCATTATAAACATACTCCAGAATCCACACTCAGTTCAGTAGATTCTCCAAGACGAACACATAGTTTAATATAAACATACTCCAGAATGTACACTCAGTTTAGTAGAGACCCCAAGACGAACACTTAGTTCATTATAAACATACTCCAGAATGCACACTCAGTTTAGTAGAGACTCCAAGACGAACACTTAGTTCAATATAAACATACTCCAGAATGCACACTCAGTTTAGTAGAGACTCCAAGACGAACACTTAGTTCAATATAAACATACTCCAGAATGCACACTTAGTTTATTAGAGACATCAAGAAATACGAGCCGTTTTTGCATATAAAGTTCTCAACAAGTGGGTTCCTCGACATCACTGATTGATACTCCAGAATGCTCACTCAGTTCAGTTGAATTTCTGAGATGAAGACTGAGTTCACTACATACAGATTCCGAAATGCACATTTATTTGAGAACAGAGAGACTTTCATATACACATTTATTTCAACATAAATATACTCCAAAATGCACATTTAGTTACGAACTCCAAAACGCATTTAGTTCATTGCACAGAAGAATCGTTCAAGTATCGTTTTTATTACTATCAAATTATCATGTTTATTAATATCAGTTTAGCGTATTTATTGATATCAAATCATTATATTTATTAGTATCAGATTGACGTATCTATTAATATTAAATTGTCATATTTATTAATCTCACATGGGCGTCTTTATTAGTATGAAATTATCATATTTATTAATATCATATTAGCGTGTTTATTAGTATGAAATTATCATGTTTATTAATATCAGGTTAGCATATATTAGTATCAAATTGTCATGTTTATTAATATTAGATAAGCATGTTTATTAGTATTAAATTAGAAGCATGGTTGACGTTAATTCTACTGATAAAATGGATGGAAATTCTGATCATTAGATTTTGATTTTTGTTCAGATAATATCACTAACGTTTTGTAGTTTATCAGTATGATGATCATTTCTATCGGACTGGACAACACCATAGTGGTTGTCACCTGTCCAAGAGTGACCATTTAACTGGACTGAAAAGACACTAACATTAAAAGCAATACACACGAACTTCAAATTTTTTTGTATTTTCAGAATTTTCGAACAGTGTTACACAAGATATATATGTGCATATAGTATTCTCTAATTTTTAACAGTGAAGTTAAAGCGAAAACAACTAACCAACACCACCTATCCCCAACTCTTAGGTTATTTTAGTTTGGTCGTCACATTAATAACGCACCTACGATTCCAAAAGTACTAAGCTAATATGTCTATGTCTGTTTCTTGTTGAGCGACACGGTTTGTTCCTTCTGGATTTTTTCTTGTATCGACCAAACTAAAAATTAATAAAATATTAGAAGACTTACACTTGCATTTTTTTTTCACTAATCAGCGTGGAAATCTCGAGTTTTCTGCGATTCTGAACAACCCTTATTGTAATTACAAACTAATATTTCCACCAGAAAAGAGTGAAAAAAAGTAAAAGTTAAGCCTTCTTATTAAAAAAAAGAGAGAGAGAAACTAAAGACATCATAACCTTTAGTACGTACTCTTGTTACTGTCTCCTTCGTTACCTGTCCGACTGGAATTTGCTGACGGTCACTTTTCTTCAGGACTGGTTACTTAATCTCGATTTTTCAATCTCTGCGACTTAAATTTTGTCTTCTTCTTTGCATATTGAAACCAACTAGCACCTCAAAGACTGTTCGCTCTTCATATTGGCAACCTTAATCTTTCTTGTTTGTTTTACTCTTTAGGCAAGCTTGTAATGGTTCTGTCCGTCGATTAAGGTTTTTACTCCCCTTCCCCCTCTGGTCCATAGCGCTGTCAAGTTTTCGTTCCTACATATGCATAGTTAATATCTTTGTGTCAATGGTGCTTACTGTTGGTGGAGGATTTATATGTAGAAAAGGAATGCCAGCTTCATTTGTTTCGTGTTTTTTTTTTCTCTTCACTCCGAAATGAAGAGTTTTTAATAAAGTAAACTGCTCGAATAATCATGCTTTAGGCTTAGCTGGTCTTTTTTAAAAATAGTTCTTCATTTTTGTTCTTTCTATATGTACTGAATAAGGAAAAGACACAAATTTTCTCTCACTAAATAGAGTTAGTTCTTGAATGATAGTGTATATTTTATTAATGTTGGGACGTTGAAGAGGGTGCCGTTTGAATTTATAGTTACAGGACATTTTTTTGATAATACAAATAAAATGTTAAATATTATTGTTTCCTAAGCATTTTAGAACATTTACTCTACAAAGTACTGAAGAGGTTTGAGTTCAACCATTATAGAAGAACCAATGCTAATACAGAGTTAAAACAAATGTTCAAAACTCCTAGTAATTATGTTACTACTTTACTGAATTATTCTCAACTGGCCTAGTAATTTACTTTGTTTTTATGAGTTTTGGGATGATTTTTAGTTCGTTTATAAATGATTGTGTAACATAACAAACAACAAAAACATACGCCACAGATAGTTACACCAGAAAAATAGTTTTTGAAAAATGCATCTTATAACCATAAGGGTTTGATATGTGCATTAGAGAACCACAACTTTTAAGTGCATGTATCAATGAAACACAATTTTTTGATAGATGTTTCAGCGAAAAAGTTTTTTGATAGAATTATTAGAGAACTATAAGGTATGTGATAAATGATTCAGAGAACTACAACTTTTGACAGATGCATCATAGAATAACAATTTTTTGACATGAGCATCAGAAAAACACAACGTTTTGAAAGAAACATTAGAGAAACATAACTTCTTTAGTACATCCTTCAGAAAACCATAAATTTTGTTAGATGCATCAGAGAAATATGATTTTTGATAGATGCTTTAGAGAACTACAGCTTTTTGATAGATGCATTAGAGAACCACATAATTTAATATACACATCAGAGAACCATAACCTTTTAATAGATGCCTCAGGCAAAAAAGTGAAAACTTTTATGGTATGATTCTGATTAACCGTTATCCTCCCTACATTCTGGAAATTTTAGATATAAATGTGATGTTCGAACCAGTCATAGTTTGTAGAGAAAATAGAAATTTGCTACTATAATGCGCGAGAAACAATCAAAATTTTAACATGTTATTGTTTAACAACGTAAGATCAGAACTTTGTTATTAGGGAGTGGCTTGTACTTTTGGTGTTGCAAGAATTTATTGAAATATGAAAATACCCAAAAATGTTTAAAAAAATTTCTTGGTGTGTGTGAGTTGGGAGAGACTTAAAAAAGTAAGTTTTATAATGTTTAGAAAGCTGTTGTAATAAACTGATATAATTATATTGCACTAAATATTTACCATTAACTTCTTTTGCTCTCTACAGCGATTTTAATAATTTCTTTATTTATTAATCGGATGTCTTTTAAGCGTCTAAACGGGACAACTGAATAAAGCTCATCTATGGTTCTTTTGCGACAAGAAGATGCTAATATCTGATACTGATGTATTCTCATCTGGTGGTTCAGTGGTAAGATTAAGAACTCCGAACAATAAAATTCAAGACTACATACTTGTTGTGGTCCCAGAACAGACAGCCTGTTGTGTAGTTTTGCAGTTATTGAAAAACAATTCTGATACTTATTCAAAAATGAGTTTGATTTTTACAAAATAATATAACATAAATGTGTGGAGTCAATTGTTTATTGGAAACTTTAAAATAAATGACAATAGTTCAGATTAAGTATCTGAACATTGTATTAAGAGTTTTATAAACACAAACAGATAATTTTGTGATAGATTAACAATATCTCCAAATAATGTTTTTAGACTGTTTGGTCAAATGATGCTTTCTGCGTTTAAAAGAAAAAATACTTTCACTTTCCTAATAGAAATGAATGACTTGGAACCTCGGTGACACTGAGGTCATTTCCAAAAGCGAAATTCCAATGTGGACCATGTTAAGGAAATACTGGTGCTTGAATCATTGAACTTATTAGCATTGATCATGCATCATGTACAACATTTAACGACTGCTTATTGAATGTATTAGTGTGAATTATGTATCTTGTATACAACTACTGATAAAACTTCTATTATGGATCTGAATATGGTTCTTGTTTCAAGTGGCTTGATTCTAAATTTGACTCATGGTTTAATTAGTTTATTCTAAAGCTGTGTCCTGTTTGTATTGGACTGAATCTAATCTTCGGTCTTTGTTTTAGTGATTTAAGTTTAAATTTGATTTGTACACGGAAAAGGCTCCCCATGTGCAAAAAAAAGTAGAATGGAAAATAAACTAAGTCACAAAATTGCAGATAACATATACAAATTTTTGCTTCAGTTTTAGAGTCTGTTCATCAGCGATGTCCACTGATAACGGTCATCTCGGGTTTCTACTTATTTTATGTTATTAGGAGATGAGCTACAGAACTCTGAAGATTCATTCAGTGTGTGATGATTTTCTGTCGAGGCACAAAAGCAGCTATCCTGTTCTATGGGATTAGGTGCCTGGATTGGATATGAGGTCAAATAGAATAAAACTTGCTTCCGTCTTCAAGGCGGATTTGACGTTCGCTTGTTTGGGAATTTCGTGAAAGGTGAGATGAGATTGAAGGGACAAAACGGATGTGATACACAATGGATCTCTCGGTACCAGCGATTTTCCAGGGTCGACCCCATTCAAAAGTGTCCAGCAGTGTGTGTAAGGTCTAGCTCCTGGAGTTTTGTGATTGCACGTGTTACTGAACTAATCGCAGCCAACGTGAGCGGATGTGTTCTTCTATTATCACGCAACAACAGACGACGACAGAAGAGAAAGAGTAGTTTCGAGGGATAAAGTAAAAACTTTCTGTATAAAATAAGATTGTACGTTTATATTCCAACATTTGCTATTTTGAGGATGAGTAAGATTTCTAACTCGTTTCTTTATATTTACTTGGTAATTTAGACGCTATTAAACTTAATTATACAACATTTTGTTGTAAAGTGTTTAGCAAGTTTGACGAATTGTTTATATAAAGAATAACCAAGAAGAAGAGGGGGAGGCGGGATTTGCGTGCCTGGACAGTTTTGTTTTTGGATTTCGTGCACAGCTACGCGAGGGCTATCTACGTTTGCCGTCCCTAATTTAGCAATGTAAGACTAGAGGGAAGGCAGCTAGTCATTACCACCCACTGCCAACTCTTGGGCAACTCTTTTACCAACGAATAGGGGGATTGACCGTCACATTAAACATCCCCACGGCTGGGAGGGCGAGCATGTTTAGCGCGACGCGGGCGCGAACCCACGACCCTCGGATTACAAGTCGCACGCCTTACGCGCTCGGCCATGCCAAGCCTTACGAGAATACAATAAAACAAGTAGTAGTTTAAATTAAATTTACTAGACGTTTTATTGTTTGTCATAATACCTCAGCTAGATACCATGTTACTGAATCAAATGAGCTATTCTTCAAATTCTTATCAATGTCGATAGAATTAATTGTAATAAAACCTATCTCAATGCCTTTTTGGCATGTGTGTTGCATTGTATTTCCTTTTTTCTATATATTGTTTGGAATGACAGATAAGACAAAGTATGTAGTTAACTTAAAACAATTCAAGCTTCTGTTTGTTCTTTTTTCTACTCAACATTTTTGTGTATTGACAGATAAGACTGGTAGTCAATTTGAAACAAATGAAATTTCAATCAGTGATGTCGAGAAACCCACTTGTTGAGAATTTTATATGCAAAATCATTAGAAAGCTCGTTTGTTTTAAGTTCAATTCTTATCTCATTTGTCAATATGAACAATAAGTACAGTAAAACAATAACAAACACTAGTTTATTCTAGGTTTATTTACTACTTTATCTGCCAGTCATTTTGGGCTCAGAAAACACTTCAAATAGAAGAGCGAACAACGTTTCGACCTTCTTCGGTCATCGTCAGGTTCACGATGAAAAAATGAAACTTCTGATTATTATTGTTCTTTTTTTTACTCAGCATATTGTTTGGATTGATAGATAAGACTGGTAGTGAACTTTAATCAAATGAAGCTTCTATTTGTTCTTTTTTTACACATTTTTTGTTTGAATTGTTAGGTAGGACAGGTAGTCAACCTGGAAAAAGTGAGGCTTTTGATAGTGTTTGTTCTTTTTTTTTCTATGCAATATTTTGTTTGGATTGACAGATAAAACAAATGAAACTTCTGTTTGTTCATTTTTCTACTCATTGTTTTGTTTGGATTGACTGGTAAGAAAGGTAGTCAACTTAAAACAAATGAAATTTCTTATAGTGTTTGTTCTTTTTTATACTGTTTCCTGTTCAGATTGACAGATAAAAGAGGAAATTAACCTGGAACAAATTAGTTTTCTTATGGTGGTTTTTCTACTGTATATTCTATTCAGATGAGACAGAAAGTCAACCTTGAACAAACAGTGCTTTTTGTTACTGATTTTTATTCTTTTTGCTTAATTTGTTTTTAAGACTGGCAGATAAAGTAGTAAATAAACCTAGAATAAACTAGTGTTTGTTATTGTTTTACTGTACTTATTGTTCATATTGACAAATGAGATAAGAATTGAACTTAAAACAAACGAGCTTTCTAATGATTTTTTTACTTTTTCTCTTGTATTTCCTATTCAGAGTGACAGATAAAACAGGAAGTTAACCTGGAACAACCAATGCTTTTTATTAGTGATTTTTTCTTTTTGTTTCACTTGTCTTTGAGAATGGCAGATAATGTAGTAAATGAACCTTAAACAAACGAGTGTTTGTTGTTGTTTTTACTCTACTTATTGTTCATATTGACTGATGGGATATGAAGTCATCCTGGAACAAATGAGTGTTCTGATGGCGTTTGTTGTTTTTTCTTCTGTATTTCCTATTCAGGTTGACAAAAAAGAGAAGTTAACCTGGAACAAACTAGGTTTCTGGTGGTGTTTGTGTTTTACGCTATTTCTCTTTCAGACTGATAGATAGTACAGAATGTTTGCACAGTTCATTCTCAGTGTCCATCAGTCGCACAGTTCCTTCTTGGTGTTCATCAGCTGCACAGTCTTTTTCAATTGTCCAACATTTACATGGTTTCTTCCAAGTGTCCAACAGCTGTGCAAGTTCTTTTCCGAGTGTCCAGCAGTTATAGAGCTACTTCTGGGTGTTCAGACGTTACACAGTTCTTTTCAAATGTCCAACAGCTACACAATCTTTTTCAAGTATTTAACCCCCAAACAATTGCTTTCACTCTACTACTTTGGCTCAATGGTAAGTTCTATTTGAGTAAAACCTTAGAACATTAACATTGTGTGGTGTGTGGAGAGGAAGAGGGGTGTAGATACTTTTGGCAGACCAAGCACACGTAACCCATTATAAAAATTATATTCATTTCGAAGTGCTTAATATCGAAATTCCCTGCTTATAAGTGTTCAAGCATTAAACAAAGATCACTTATAATGCACCCAGCAGTCGTTAGTAGAACAGTATCAGACCACCAACAATATATCCAACCGACTTTACTGAAACATTATCAGGCCACTTATAATGCATCCAACAATCGTTATTAAAACCATATGACATTATCCAACAGAAATTACTGTAACATTATGAGACCACTTATAATACATCCAACATCCGTTACTAGAATCGTGTCAGACCACCAACATGTATATCTAACAGATATTATTAGAACAGTATCAAACCACCAACAATATATCCAACCGACTATTGTGGAACAATATCAGAACACTTATATGTTGGCAGTCTGATACGGTTCTAGTAACGACTGTTGGATGCATTATATATTCAACAGACATTACTAAAACAGTATCCTACCATGTATAATACATCCAACAGTCGTTATTAGAATAGTATGAGATCATCAACAACATATCCAACAAACGTTACTGGAACAGTATCAGACCATTTATAATACATCCAACAGTCGTTATTAAAACAGTATCAGACCATAATATATTCAACAGACATTACCAATACTGTATCAGACCACATATAATACATCCAACAGTCGTTATTAAACAGTATCAGACAGGTTATAATATATTCTTCAAAAAAGAAACCCAAAAGGGATATTTTTTATTTTAAAGAGAAATATATGTAATAACGTTACAAGCTCAGAGTATTGATGTTATACGTGTTAAGGCACTGATTGTCAGACCAAAATGACAATAAAATTTGTGCACTTTGAAAACGGAGGAAAACATTGGATTTTTTCGCCAAAACGCGTTCGTTTCAAATAAATTTGTTTGAGAGATCTGCATGTTCTGCAAGTGCAACATGTGCAAAATCTCTGTAAAAGTGACGGGTTCTCGGTTTCCATATTGCGTTTCCGACACGCAATACAGTTACGCCAAGACTGACTGAAGCACAACGCAACAACGCCATTGGTCGCTTGGAAGCAGGCGAATCTCGATCAGATGTTGCCAGAGCTGTGAATGCCCACCCAAACACAATCAGAAGGCTATGGAATCGTCTCCAACAACATGGATCAACTCGTGGCCGTCCACGATCTGGCAGACCTCTTGTGACCACGCCCGCACAAGATCGCTACATCCGGTTTCGTCACCTTCGTGATAGGACCACCACTGCGACGTCTACTGCCTCAACCATACCAGGGCTGCGTAGGATTTCCGATCAGACCATACGCAACCGTCAATGAGATTCTTATGCAACCCATCATGATGAAAGTCAATGACGTTTTTCAACATGACAACGCCCGTCCTCACACAGCCCGACTCACCACTATCTTCTTGAGACACCATAACATCAACGTTCTTCCCTGGCCCTCCAGATCGCCATCGAACATTTTTGGGACGAGTTGAATCGGCGTCTGCGACGGCGACAACTTCAACCGCAGACTCTACCTAAGCTTGCAACAGCTTTGCAGGCTGAGTAGACAGCCATTCCGCAGGATGTGATTCGTCATCTCATCGCTTCTATGGGCAGGAGATGCCAAGCAGTTATTGATGCTCACGGTGGGCATAGTCGTTATTGACGTTGAGTGACAATAAACTTCAACTAGTGAACGTGGACTTCGCCTTTGCAGACTTTGGATGTTCTGCAGTGAATGTGCAAAGTCATACGGAACTACCCGGAATAAACGTGTTAACAATTTGTCTCAAATTCTGCCTTTTGCGTTTCTTTTTTCGAAGAGTATATATTCAACATTATTAGAACTTTATCGTATAACTTGTAATAAAATCAATATTTTGGTGATGTGAATAAATCTTTGAAAGTGATGTCTAGAAAACCCACATGTAGAGAAATATATATGTAAAAACAGCTCGTTTGGGTTGAGAAAATATTTTACGTAGAGGAGCGAACAACCCAAACGAGCTGTTTTTACATATATAAATATTTGAAAGAATTGCAGAGCACTGTGATATTACCTGGTAACCAAACATGGAATAAGATTTAATGGATACACTGTAAAAAAGGACAGTCTGTTTTTTTAGCAGTGTATTTACTAGCTTAAAATTAACAGCACCTTTATGTTTTGCCAACTCAAGTTTGTATTCGTGTACGAATTAATACCTTATTCGTTAAAGTACAGGCATCTGTTGTCTTCAAAATACATATTAAGATCGTTTTCTGTGATTATGCTTTTAATGTAAAAACACCTTGAAGGTTCTAGATTATTTTGAGAAAGCTACTTTGCCCGACCTGGCTAGTAATTAGCGCATCAAGCTGCAGATTGAAGGGTCTGAAGTTCAAGATGAAAAATGCCACCCCTCACCTGTGGACGCATTATAAAGTTGTGAACCAAACCCGTTATTCCATTCCCGAAAGCTGGGCAATAACTAGTCCACTTTTATATGTTTGTGTGTAAGGAGGCTTGATAGATGACATCCATCTAGTCTTCGTAATCCTAGGAATGTTTTATTTGGCTAGTTTAATACAAAAAATTCAGAGAAAGCCTTAAACACGGATGAATGTCTATGAACAGTCACGGGATGTTTTGATATACAGAGCTTCAAGGTTATGTGTTACAATAGGCTCAAAACGTTATCGTATATTAAACAATGAAAAAAGTACCTAAATGATGTAAAACAAATAAAGAACACCTATTTCATATAATAACCTGTTAAAATTATGTTCTAAAAGTCATGAGTGAAAGTAACCACACTATTTCCGATATATCCGGTACCAATTCATGTATAGTTTTGTGCCTGTTTATTTACCACTTACTTTGTTTCAGCTGCTTATGGGACACGGATACGAATATTATCCCGGTTGTGTAACGATTATTGTGTAATTAAATGACAATTTAAATGTTGATTCTGACATATTTGCTAGTTGTATGACCCGGCCTTTTTCTAAGACTTTCCAAATACATTTCTAAACATTTATAATCGTTTTATGCAAGCTTAGTAATAGATTTCGTTACAACCAGTAATTAGTTTGAGGAATTGAATAACAGTAACAAATATCACTCTCTCACTGGTAACGTTCTATCCTAATAGGGTAGTCATAACAGCCCGCTCGTAAAGGAAACTATAGTGAGAAGTATTTCGTTGTTTGTGTGATTTTCTTCGTCTCAAATTGGAGTTAATGGTCTGCGTGTCAAGGTGAAATTAGGGAATTCTTGGTTCATGTTCCGTAGCCGTAAGTTTTTGTTATTGGTGCACTATAAAAGTAACAGTCAAATTCCATTGTTCGATTTAATTATTCCAAGATTTGACTGTGGATGCTGTTGACGCTTTCTCTCTTGTTTATTAATTCAAAATTAGGGGCACAATTAGCGGAGGTAACTTTTGTTATGCAGGTTTGCTCTGATATTCAAAACAGTTTGAAAACGCATGTTCAATAACGTTACTGAATTTTAGATTGTTACATATTATCAAAAGTAAAGCTGTAAATGTCAGATGGAATTAATTAAAGTGTAGAATTTAATATATTACAAATAAAGCCGTGAATATCAGGTGGAATTTATTAAAGTGTTGATCGTAACGTGCTATCTATATATGCCCGTCTGTCTCTCAAAACTCTTCCAAGAGTTTAAGTCCGATTTGGATGAAATTTTGCACGATATTTTTAACATCACAGGAGGAAGTTCCTAAAAAAGTTTCAGTAGAATTGAGTCTCTTATTGAAAAGTTTATTCAGTGCACGTGTTCAGTTTTTGTTAAGAAATAACTTTGTCGGACCAAAGTGAAAAATCTCATGAAACAGACAACCTTCGCTAAAATAAAAAAAAAGACCTGAAACGTTTTTTTCCTAAATCGATTCCTTAATAAAGAAGTGGTATTTATCTCCTTTTTAATTAACTAGCAACAGTGAAGATGGTAACATATTATAAAAGATAAATCTCTTATCGATCGAATTCACTGAAGCGATGGTTGTATCGTATTGCAGAGAGCTGTACTTGTCACAGTGTAGTTTCTGCATTACAGAAAACACTCATATTATTTGACATTTCTTCTACGGTTACACTTTCTGTAGCATATTCCAGATCGCGTGAAAAAATGAAGATGAGTTACATATTTTAAAAGGGAATTTCGTAAATCACCAGAAATTCTCCAACTTTTAACTACTGAAAACATTCAGCACGATGCATAATGGCCACAGTTTCTTTGAAGAACAAAATATTCCCCTTCGAATGACTCATGCCAAATAACATTTTAAATATCCGGTTTTAAATTAGGATTTCTTGTTTCACTGTACGTGTAAAAAAGCCAGGCACGTTGACGGGAGGTTTTCCTATATACAGAGATATCATAACGGCCATTATTTTGCCGTTTAGCTTCAGTGGTTGAAGAATCCTCTACTGTTTGTATTAGCTCGCTAAAGCTCTGTCGGATTGAGGAAACGTGTCTCCGGAGCTTCGGAGGATCAGCGCGTGTTATGCTTCGTTGCGTCCGTGACACAAGACAGCTACCGCCGCAAAACGCTCGGGTCATTGTTAAGCCATTGTTTGTATTGGCTTGTTCTCCTGGTGACGAACAGCTTTGGGCTGAAATGAAGCTTGAAGTGCGCTGACTTCTGCATGGGCTGTTATCACTCTTGACATGTCACGGCTCGTGTAGCTTGCGAATCACACTCTCATGTTCTCAAATATGTTTCATATCAACTCATTTCCGTGGGTAAATATTCGTGATTATTTATGATTTAGCCCAGAAAAAGCTGGTTATTCTTAGGACTATGTCACCACTACTGACGATACCTTTGTAACCCCGTGAACAAACGAAACTTTTCTTACTCTCAATAAATGAACTATTGCTCAAATAAATCAAAACCCAGTCTTCAGAGGTCTGTATGTGTAAAAAAGTTCTGAAAATGTTCTTAAAAAAGAACAAATTAGACTTCTAATTTCGTGACAGAAACATCTAGAAAAGAAACTTCTTTGTTGTAGATACAAACGTCGCGACTGTTTACTATCCATTGGTCTGTCTATATAGCTATCTATTTGGCTTTCTAACTATTTCTTTCTCTGCCTCCCTGCCCTTAGCCTAATTATCTGTGTTTTGTTTCCCAGTCTATCCATCTGTTTATTTGTCGTCATCTGTCTTGTCTGTCTGTTTAGTCATTTGCCACTTTTCTTATCTACCTGTTTTTGTCTGGCTGTTCAACAATATTTCTAATTCTTTACCTTCTCCAACTCTATCTGCCTTATCCATCTCTTTATCAATCTGTCTGTCTTCTCCATCTCTATCAATTTGTGTGTCTTCTCCATCTCCACCTGTTTGTCTATCTTCTCCATCTTTTTTTTGTTTATCTGCCAGTCTAGCTATCTATTTTTCTCAGTTCTATTGGTTTTTCTTCTCCATTTCTCTTTGTCTATCTGTTAGTCTAACTCTTTGTTTACCTATTTCTCTTCATTATTTTTTTTTCCATTTGTTTGTCTAACTGCTGGCCACTCTTCCCTAGCTCGACCTTTATGTCTGATTTACTATGTGAGTTTTCTCTCTGTCTAAAAATATGTCTTGGCATCTCTACCTGTATCTATGTTTTACTATCTGTAGTCTCTTTCTGTCTAAAAATCTATCTTAGCATCTCTACTTTTCTGTTTGATTTACTGTGCGAGTTCTCTCTCTGTCTGAAAATGTGTATTAGCATCTCTACCTTTCTATCTGTTTTAATATCTGTCTTGTCCATCTGTCTTTGATTTCTTAGCTGTTTTTCATTTCTACCTTTGTCTGTCTATCAGTAGTTCCTATACCAAGATTATATTTAGTGCTGTGTAAGTCAAGAACTCGGGAAAGTGCAGGCAGGGCTGTATACCAAATTAAGTATGTTTGTGACGAGCAAAGAGTACGCTGTCGCTCCAATGTTCCTTTGAAGAATAGAAGGCTTTCAAGTCTTTATTCACGTCCAGTACCCTCCCGCTGTTCTGTTTTGTAGCCCACAATTACAGTTCTTGCAAACATCAGAAGATTCGACCATTCAGAAAAGTGTGTGGCTAAACGCTCGTATTGTAGAGCCTGGCTATGTGCTCGGCTGTCCTTATCACCGCTATTCACCCTAAGCCGAGGAAGCCTGCTTCTTTCGAAGACAGTTGTCATAATGAAGTATATTGTGCAGACTTGAAAGTCTCTTGTTGAGATTAATTTCCAACAACTAGTGTGGAATAAATAAACTATAAATTGTTCAGAATTTACTTTTAACATTCAGTTTCATAGACCGCTGATGTCGAATACCATTTGGTTTTGGTCCAGCTCAATAATTACTTTCCCCTTTTCTTTTAAAAATTGTATATTTTTACAAACAAAAAGAATACAAAAAAAAGGAAAATACGTTTAAGTATAGATTGAAAGGTATTTTAATATTAGTAATTTGTTAATTACTTGTGTAATTTTTATATAGAATTTTAGATAAACTTAGTACTGCCTAGTGTGGACTAATGGTAAGCGTGTTCGGACTGTTAACGTAATAATTCATTGTTCGCGTCCGTTTGCCGCAAAACTTCATACTGCAGTTTGGGGCCATGGGTGTTTTATTGTTAGATTAATTGTAGTTAAGCAGAAAGATACACAATGGGCTATCTGTGTTGTGCCCAACTTGAGTACCGAAGTATCGAAACACGTTTTTTAGTTGTGTTAAGTCCGCTGACACACGGTTGAGCTTTATTGAAACTACGGTCAGATACCAACCAATGTTTAGTCAGGACAAACGTGGTTCAAGAGTTCGTAATCGCCGCTGTTGACTAGCTACCTTTCTTCTAGCCTGTCGGTCACTTCAAAATAACTATCAACAGTCCTGGTTTAGCTTTGTTCTAATAGCAGCAACTTAGCATTCATTTTTATTATCTCTTGAGAAACAACCAACAAAGTGATCTGATCTTAGCATCAAAGAGAGATTCTGAGACTCAGCATACAGAAAGAAAAGCGTGGTCTCTTTGTTGTTGTTGCAGATTGATTAAATGAAATAAGAAACATTGTGAAATTGATATCAAAATAATAATTTTCTGGACGGCATGTATAGCTGAGTTCGTTCTATAGTACAACTATTGCGTTGTGGATGAATGGGTGATCATTCGGTGGACAACTGTTGCGTTTGAAAGAAAACTGTTTGAATAAAAGTTACTAATAAATGAATAAGCTGAAATGAATCTTGAAGGTAAACTAAAAGAGTAACTCTGATAAAAACCTCTACATCAAGAATTATTGCATACCAGAAACAAAACTCGTTGAAAAGGCCAAAAAATGCTCTCTCTCATTTCGGAAAGTTTTCTTTCTAACGCTATCACAAAATTCAATTAACGTTATCCGAAACTGTCATACACAACAGTCACAGAACAGTTCTGTCTAAACAGGGTAATGTAAAACCCAGTTTGATACAGTAGAAAGTTTTCTTTGTAGGATCCTGTTACAGAAAATAAACCTAATGTTGAATTAGCATCCAACTTTGACCATATTTAGCCAGCTGAGAATTAGAACTTAAGAGAATTTTCAAATCTTCACGTTGTATGAATTGTGTACTACGAGAGACTGAGATGTGCTGCAACTCCTTGCCACAGTAAGAACATCCTATATCTGGAGTCCTTTGCTGGTCGTGTGGTGATAGGTTTCTATCCAGTGGAACTTCATATCACATGTATCAATTTAAAATGCGTTCAAAATTTCGAATATATAAAGTATTTTAATGATGATACATTACGTTGAATTTAAACTGAGGACCGTCAAACTCGGTGGTTATTGAACCTGAACTACAAACATGAGGGTTCACCTCCCTTTGCTGAAGTGACCAGATGTACAATACTTTCGGTTTGTGGGTGCGAAACTGTCAATTAGTTGAAAGTAATTAGGGAGTAAAACAATCGTACGTTACTGATTTTATTTTGAATTTGACACTAAAATTTGTATAATTAATCTTTTTTTTTTTCTTAGGTCGACGTTCTAGGCCATAAAACAGAGAAAACTATTCAGTGCAGATAGGAACGTGTATTACAAAAAGCAACATCTAACTGCACATGCGTTTTTGTCAGGTATGTTCTTTATTTCCTTGTAAAATATTATAAAATTATGAAAAATTTAAAGTACTATCATAACATTAACGTTACTTGTTTAGGATAAATTGTTGTCTTAAGATCAATGACATTTGTTCTGTTGTTATATTCCAAACAGGTGATGTTGTTTACACTGGTTGCGGTCAGTTACAACTTATTTTTACTATAAGCGACTGATTTGTCAAGTTTCTTTAATATGACGTAAGAGTAAAAGGACAAGCTTATTTTTAATTATATTTTTAAATGAATTATGTAAGCAAATCGCGTTTATGGAGGACGGCACAGAAACAAGGATAGAGAGAAGAATCCGTTATGACGAGAAAATCCACTTGTAGAGAAAAGTGTATATGTAAAAACGGCTAGTATGGGTTGAGAAAATTCTATGTAGAAGAGCGAACAACGTTTCGACTTTCTATACACCACGAATTAAAAAATCACGAAACCATATACTGCTGCATACCATATATTTCCGACATCAGCAGAAAAATAACCAACATTTGGCAGAAACTAGGAACAAAATATAATATTTTAGTTAATACCATTTTTTTTTCAAAAACCAGGCACAAAACTAAAGTCTATACCACGTAAAAACTACACTCACAAACATCACACCAACATTATTTATAAAATACAATGTGATAACTGCCACGACTTCTAAATCGGAGAAAGAAGTAGAAAACTGGAAACCAGATTCAAAGAACACAAAAAGTCACCTTCACACGTTTTCGAACACTGCAAATCAAATAAACACAGTATAACTATAGAAAACACCCAAATACTAGATAAAGAAACAAATATAAACAATTGCAAAATTAAAGAAGCCTTACATATACAACAACTCAAGCCCAAAATAAACCAATACAAAGGAACACCTTTATACCTATATTAATAAATATAATCATTCATTTAAGAACACCCTCTACATTCCTGCACTCAATTACATAACCCCTTGAAACATTTAGTTATCTGTCAGTCAGTTACCTCTTTTTTTTCTTTGAGAACCTGACGATGACCGAAGAAGGTCTAAACGCTGTTCGCTCCTCTATATAGAATTTTCTCAATCCATACCAGCCGTTTTTACATGTATAAGGATAGAGAGAGTGGTAACTTCGACTAGTATATTTAAATGTGAGTGAAATTACTAGGCAGTTCTTTACATTACTATTGTTTTACAATTGAAGATACATTAGTACGGAAAGAAAGTCCACAGTGTTCTAACCCTGACGTTAAACAATTTTAGTTAAGTCAGAATCAGCTTAGGTACTATGATTTCGAACTGTTTCGTTTTCAGTGGCTCAGCGAATTCGTTCGCGTAGCTTTGGAAAGCAGCTTCATACAAAAATGGTTGAAAGATATGACTGCAAACAGAGAAAAGCTTGTAATGTTTCAAAGCCGCTTTGCACGCATCCTAACATCTGGTAGATACGTTTTCGAGTTACTTCTATGCCGGAATAAGCTTACAGTACAAATAAAGATTACACGTAATTAAAATGTTGAATAAGCACAGAAAGAAATTCTAATATACACGACTACGGCAGATTCTTCACAATATTATTGTATGATTTTTCCTTTGAAAGAACAGGTTCATCACAATATCATTATATGCGCAATTAAAAGCTTCCGAGCAGCAGTCATCCTACTGTTCGGCGAAGTTTTAAGCAATCTGTTTTGTGGATGAAAAGCAATAAAAACAAACAAATATTTCTGTATAATAGAATACTTATCTTGCTTTTATCAATACTGTTAGGCTTGTACAGGGCAGAAGCAAAGAGGGTTAAGTGATTACAAAAAATGAATATCGTTATTAATCTAATCAGTTATTCTTTCCTTCCAGTAAATTGGGAGCAATCCTCAGTTTTGAGAGAATGAACTACAATAGAAGCCCTTCAATGTATCTACGAAAGTGTTTTATCTATTTGTCGTATTTGCTCCTCCCTGAATAAGGAGGACCGCTCCTTTATCAACTACCGAAAGTTTACTCTCTTTGATAAGCTTTGAAGCTGTCTTTTATAGCTGCCGAAAATTTCGTTGCTATTAGATTTGTATACTTTCCCCTGGGGCTTCTTCAGTGCTTTCCCATGTATGAACCGTTACCTTTGAAATAACCAGAATGAAAAGGAAAACCGTTTTTAATATTAATAATATGTGTTAATTTCTAAAGAATACCGAGAAATTATTGATCAATACCAGACTTTCTGTCTCTATATCTTAACGACTTGTTTCTGGCATAAATGTACTTATTAAACCTAATACTGATACACTTAGTGGATATGCTAGCTGTTGAATCTGGTTCTGATACACGTGGTGTATAGGCCGGCTGTTGAACCTCAGACGAAAATATTACCTAATCTCTCATACTTAATATTTTCCTGACGTTGCAATCTGTAGCTGTTTGTTTTGAATTCCTCGCAAGCTACATGAGGGCTATCAGTAAGACGGGCGGGAAGACACCACCAACAACCAGCTCTTGGGCTAATCTTTTAACAACGAATAGTAGGATTGGCCATCACTTATAATGCCCCCACGGCTGAAAGGGCAACCATGTTTTCGTGTTATGAGGACTTGAATCCACAACTTTCAGATTACGAAGCGAGCCCTTTAACCACTTGGCCATGCCGACCCTTTTGTGAACAAAGGAGGATGACTAATGATGTTAATGCTAGTGTTTTAAATAGAAGGATGACTAACGATGTACACACCTTCCAGTGTTAATGTTGTAAATAGGGGGATGACTAACGATGTACACACCTACCAGTGTTAGTGTTGTAAATAGGGGGATGATTGACGATGTACACACCTACCAGTGTTAGTGTTGTAACTAGGGGGATGACTAACGATGTACACACCTACCAGTGTTAGTGTTGTAACTAGAGGATGACTAACGATGTACAAATCTACCAGTGTTAGTGTTGTTAATAAAGAGATGACTGTTGATGTACACGCTGGTCAGTGGTGGTGGTGGTGTTAACAAAGGAATATATTTCGTTTGGAGAAGTAAGCTTGGTGTGTATAATTGATGTAAAGCTTAATACTATAAAGCAATGACTTCAGTTTGTGCTATTCTCATCTCGGAACTAACAATTTTTATATATGGTGTGCAGTAGCGCCACCTTTCCTTCGCGCTAAAAATTACATTCGTATTTGAGAAACTGAAGTACGAAGTAAGTACATTATGACACATTTTCATAAGTGCTCTTGCAAAGGTAGGTGAGTGACCTTTGAGGTTTTACTTCATTAAACATGTTTTAAATAACTTCTTGGCAATATGGAAAATTAACGTGTTTACGCATGTAAAATACTGTATAAATAGTTAGATACGAAAAAATGTAAAAACCCCGATCAAATATCTTTGAATATCTGAAATACTAAAATAAGTTGTTTTAGTATTTTCGTACCGGTTTTGTGGCGTATAATGTTGAAAAGCTTCAAGCATATTGTATGCTTTATTATATTCTTCATGATATGTATATGTTTGTGTTTCTAATTTACAATTAATTTAACAATTAATAAATATAATATAACGATGATCGACTGTGATTCTTCAAGACCGACTTTCAATGTTATTTAAAACTTTATATTCATACATTTTAGTACTTGTTGGTTATTCTTATACTCCTTCGATGTTGTTTCTGATCTATAAATTGTAACTAAATTAAAGCAGTGTTTCAGATATCATTTAATCAGAAACTTCACATCAGGTGTTCTTACATAGTAGGTTCTCCTTGGAAAATATTTTCACTCATTGAAAAACTATAGTTTCAGAAGAAGTTTCTTATTTTTGTCTCCCCTATCTATCTCCAAAAACAGAACGTAAACAAGAACCAGTTTCAGCTAAGTAATTCTTGTTCTAATGCTACTTTGATAATTGCGTTTATTCAGGAGCTTTAATTCAGTCCTAAATTTACATTTATTAACTGTTTTTCAGGTGCTTTATTTTAGTCCTAAAGTTACTACATTCATTAACTGAGTTTTTTCAGATGATTTATTTCAGTATAAATATATAATTTTATTAACTGTTTTCCTTCAGATACGTTAATTCAGTGTTGTAACATTATTCTTCAGACCTAAGTATATCTATGGCAAAATAACCATATAAAATGAACATACTTCATGGTAAACTACTCGTAAAGGAACTGAATATATCCTAAAACAAATTGTAAGGTACCAGAAATGTCGCCTTGTGACCTCACTTCCATTTTTTCACGATTTTCCAATACACCTATATACAAATCTGTAGCACGATTTTAAACAACTGAGATTAAGAGTTGTTTATTGATTGTTTAAGGAAGATAAATATGTACCTTTATGTACAAATTCATGTGAAACAGAGAAAGTGGCGTTTATGACGTACTTTTGGAAGTCAAAAAGCTCTTCATATCGAAAAATTGTAAGTAAACAATAAGCAATGACAATCATGATTACATTATGTTTGTCTGAAATATTACCGTTATACTTTTTCTTTTTTTTTCACGTTTCATTTGTAATATTGTTTGCCACGTGAGGATTTATGTTAATTAACTTGCTCTAGACATGATTCAAAGCTTTACTAATTTTTCTAGAGATGGCACCACAGAAGATTGGATATCCTAATGTAATAAAACCCAGCGCCGTTTAAATAGAAAAGGATACTGAAAGTTTAAATTTTCAAAATCAATTAAATCCAACAAGTTTATAAATTATCAAGTCACGTTACCAACATTGTTCAACATATCTATATCTATCAAGTAACGCTACTAACATTTTTCAACATATCTATAAACTATTAAGTAACGCTACTAACATCGTTCAATATATCTATATCTATCAAGTAACGCTACTAACATCGTTCAATATATCTATATCTATCAAGTAACGCTACTAACATTGTTCAACATATCTATAAACTATCAAGTAACACTACTAACATTCTTCAACATATCTATAAACTATCACGTCACGTGACCAACATTGTTCAACTTACACTGCTGGCCAAAATCTTAAGGCCAATGAACATAAAAAATATGCATTTTGCGTTGTTAGACACAACCATTTATTTGAGTGGAGTTTCGAAAGATGACAATAAAAAATTGAAAATGAAAATAAAAAACTTTCTTTTAGCATTTAATAGGGAAAATGTGAACACTATGAAATTAGCCTAAATACAAGCTGGCCACACTGATTAAGACCACACTGAAACGAAGCATTAATCGGTAAACACGTAACGAAAGTTAGTTATTTGTTTTCAAGTATTAGCGTTGTCAGTATCTCCCACTGACATCTCCTGTGTTACATTGGGAAAAAAAACATGGTAAAGGTTAAAAAGTTGACAGAATTTGAACGTGGAAGAATTGTCGAGCTCCAAAAGCAAGGTTTCTCTCAACTTGCTATCGCTCGTGAGATTGGGCATAGTAAAACTGTTATTGCAAATTTCTTAAAAGACCCTAAGGGATACGGAACGAGAATTTCAAGTGGTCGGCCCCAAGAAAATTTCGTCGACATTGAGCATGAGGATTTGACGAGTTGTCCGGCAAGACACCAGCCGATCGTTGAACCAGATTAACGCCTTTATGAACGAAAAATTCAGCTCAAGAACAATAAGACAGCATCTACGAGAGAAAGACTTTAAAAACCGTAAACGTCTTCAAAGGCCACACCTCCTTCCTCACCACAAAACAGCTCGGTTAAACTTTGCTGAAAAGCACCAAACATGTGCCGTAGAAAAGTGAACGAAGTTTTGTTCTCTGAGAGAAAATTTAACCTGGATGGTTCAAATGGCTTTCAACGTTACTAGCACGATAAGGATATTCCACCGGAGACATTTTCTACACGACACAGTGGAGGAGGTTTCATCATGATCTGGGGTGCTCTCTCTAACATGTCAATGTAGTCAGCTACTGTTTGACACCTCTATATAACATGAAACTCTATTTTGTGGAAATAACTGGATCTTTCAGCATGACAACACTGCAATCCACAATGCCTGCAAGACAAAATACTTTTTCGTGGCGAATAACGTGATTTTTTTGGACCATTCAGCGTGTTCGCCCGAACTGAACCCCATTGAAAATATTTGGGGTGGATGGCAAGGGAAGTCTATAGAAATGGACGTCAATTCCAAAAAGTGCATGATCTTCGTGAAGCCATTCCAGCCATCCTTCTGTAAACGCTTATATCGACCATACCAAAGCGAATGTTTGAAGTTATTCGCAATGACTACTCACTACTGAGATCTCTTGTTGGGCATTTCCTACCCTGCTTAGGACTTCTTTTTGGTATTGTCTTAAACTTTTGACTAGCTAGTATTTACGTTAAAACGCAAAATGCATATTTTTTTCTTTATGTTCATTATCCTAAAGATCTTGGTCAGCAGTGTATCTATAAATTATCAAGTAACGTAACCAACATTGTTCAGTATATCTATAAACTACCAAGTAACGTTACCAACATTGTTCAACATAGCTATAACTATTAAGTAACGCTACTAACATTGTTCAACATATCTATAAACTATCAAGTCACGCTACTAACATTGTTCAACATATCTATAAACTATCAAGTCACGCTATTAACATTGTTCAACATGTCTATAAACTATCAAGTAACGCTACTAACATTGTTCAACATATCTATAAACTATCAAGTCACGCTACTAACATTGTTCAACATATCTATAAACTATCAAGTCACGCTACTAACATTGTTCAACATGTCTATAAACTATCAAGTTACGCTACTAACATTGTTCAACATATCTATAAACTATCAAGTAACATTACTAACATTGTTCAACATGTCTATAAACTATCAAGTAACGCTACTAACATTGTTTAACATATCTATTAACTATGAAGTCACGCTAGTAACATTGCTCAACAAGTCTATAAACTGTAAAGACGAACGTTTTTCAACATGTTTGTAAACGAGCATGTTACATTATGAGCAAGGTTCAACATGTGCTAAAAATATCTGTCTCAAATCCGAATAAAGAATATATAGACTGTGAATAAATACCTAGTTGCGTCATCTGTTTAATAACATCAGAGAGTTATTCAGATAATATATAGCTGTTTAATAACACCAGAGAATTATTGAGATCATGTATCGCAGCTTAATAACATCACGTAGTTATTCAAATTATTTGTTGCTGTTTCCTAACACGAGGGAGTTATTCAGATCACATGTAGCTACTTAATAACATCAGGGTGTTATTCAGGCTATACATAGTTGTTTAATAACACTAGAAAGTTAGTTAGGTTGTATATGGCCCGGCATGGCCAAGCGCGTAAGGCGTGCGACTCGTAATTCGCGGGTTCGCGCCCGCGTCGCGCCAAACATGCTCGCCCTCCCAGCCGTGTGGGCGTTATAAAGTGACGGTCAGTCCCACTTTCCGTTGGTAAAAGAGTAGCCCAAGAGTTGGCGGTGGGTGGTGATGACTAGCTGCCTTCCCTCTAGTCTTACACTGCTAAATTAGGGACGGCTGGCACAGATAGCCCTCGAGTAGCTTTGTGTGAAATTCCAAAACAAACAAACAAACAGGTTGTATTAGTTTTTTTATAACATTCGGAAGCTATTCAGATTATGTATCGCTGTTTAATAACACCAAGGAACTATCTAGATCTTATATAGCTGTTTAGTAGCACAGGAAAACTGTTCAGATCTTATGTGCTGTTTAATAACACTAGGAAACTATTCAGATCTTATGTGCTGTTTAATAACACTAGTAAACTATTCAGATCATGTATTGCTGTTTAATAACACCAACAAGGTACTAAGATTATTTACTGTTAAGTAAAGGCTATCACTGTTTGATATATTTTTAACTTTATTAAATTTTTATTTTCTACCTAATCCACATCACTTGGCTAGTACACTTTGTTACGTGTTAGTAAATGGTACAGCACTTTTAGAACAAGAGCTCGAATGTCGAGATTTTCAGTTCTAAGGATCGCGGTAAAACACGTTATTTCCTGGTCATGCTCTACAGGAAGTATGCTCCTACACATCGTGGAGATACTTTAAATCAGTGAGTGCCTAACCTTAGGCTGTTTATTTTGAGTTCCATTTCCTGTATGTAGTAACGTGATCTGTCATTCGTGGCACTTATTAAATGCAAATATGCTCACCACATGTAACGTTTTTTGTCATTACATGATTTAAACCAACAATTCCAAACTCTGGTGTTTTGCTGAATATTATCCTCACATCTGAATGGAAAATTACGGAGTTTGTCTTTTCAACACTAAAGACATGAATTTTGATCTAAGATTTTATTTTATAGTTATTTATTTAGTTTTTTTGCAGTTTTAGAGAAATAATCTTTCGGAGCTCTTTACTCACTGCACTCTAAACTTAGCATGTTGAATGTGGTCAACTGGTTAATTACAGCTTGACCAATGAAACTGGATGTTAAATTTGTGACAGATTTCTGTTTTATATATTTATCGCGATTTTAATGTACAGTGGTACTTTGTAACTCCCCCCATTTTCCACACATTTCCTTAATTAGTGAACTAGGAACATCTTCCCTTCCCTCCTCCTCATCTGAAGACACTTCCTCGGTTGCTTTTTTGTTGCTGCTCCTTCTTAAGATCTTGGAGTTCTTCCGTGGTGAGCTCAGTGTTGTGGTCTTCCACCAACTTCTCCACATCATCACCACTCACATTCAAGCCCATACACTTGCCTAGTGAGACAATAACCTCAACAACAGGCTCAGCCTCAAAGCCTTCAAAGTCTCTATCTGCTACTGAGTCTGGCCACAGTTTCTTCCAGGCTGAGTTCATGATCATCAAAGACACTTCTCTCCAGGCTTTGTCTATGATTCTCAAGCAATGGAAGATATTAAAGTATTTCTCCAGAACTCTCTGAGGGTTAACTCTGTGTCAGAGGTCACTTCAAAGCACCTTTGAAACAGTGCTTTGGTGTAGAGTTTCTTAAAGTTTGATATGACCTGCTGGTCCACGGGCTGAATGAGAGGAGTCGTGTTAGGGGACAAGAGCTTTACCTTAATAAAACTGTACTCCTCCAAGCTTGGTGGGTGAGCAGATACATTGTCCATCACAAGAAGGGCCTTAAATGGCAACTGTTTTTCCGGGAGGTAATTCTTTACATTTGGGGCAAACACTTCATGGACCCACTCCATAAAAAAATGCATGGTTACCCATGCTTTACTATTAGTATTCCACATGACATTTAGTTTACTTTTCAGGACATTATTTTTCTTAAAAACCCTCGGGTTCTCAGAATGGTACACAAACAAAGGCTTAAGTTTTAAGTTCCCACTTGCATTACTACATAACAGTAGAGTTAACCTGTCCTTCATTGGTTTGTGTCCTAGCAGTGACTTCTCCTCCTTGGTGATGCAGGTTCTCTTTGGCATTTTCTTCCAAACGAGGCCTGTCTCATCACAGTTGAACACTTGTTGGGAAATAAAACCCTCAGCTTCTACATAGTCTTTACATTTTCTAACAAATTTATCAGTAACGTCTTTGTTAGAACTGGCACCCTTCCCATGTCTCACCACACTATGTATGCCACTTCTCTTTCCAAATTTTTCAATCCACTTTCTACTAGCCTTAAAGACATCACTGGTATTATCAGTGTTCGTTCCAGGGGTGTTTTTCAGGAGGTCAGCATACAACTGCTTTGCTTTCTCACAAATGATGGTCTCAGAAATGCTATCACCAGTTAACAGTTTTTTCCACCTCTTCCATTGTTTGTGATCTTTATTTCGTAAGCGCTGTCACTCCTTTAGCAACATCAGCTCCTCTGATGACCTCTTTATTTTTCAGTATGGTGCAGACTGTAGACTTCGCCATACCAAACTGTGTAGCAAGGTTAAACACGCGAACACCACTCTCATACCTCGCTATGAAATCTTTTTTCACCTCTGTTGTGGCTCTAACAACTTTTCTTCTTGGTTTGCTGCTTTTTTTCTTCTTCTTTGACCCCATGGTGGCTTATTTAATCAGAATATTTAGAAAAACAACAACAAAGGAAAACGAGAACGTTCACAGCAGATTTTAGCGGGTGTGTGGACTGAGCGACAGGTGCGGGTAAAATGTTTTGGACAAGCTTGGCGTGCGCCGAAAATGGTCGAAGGGTTCTTTGGGTCATTAGTCGGGTTATGTTGACAGCTTAGTTCGAGAACTGAGTTCATATTTGACAACCGAGACTTTTTTTTTTCTCAAACAATATGTTCGAGAAAGGAGTCGTTCGAGAACCGAGGTACCACTGTATTCCGATTTTAGCTCACCGACTGAGGACAGTGATTGAATTCACTTTCCAAACTTCAACTGCAATAAGCAACTTTCGTGCACTGACGTAAGAAACCTGTTCACATAAATCTGAGGACTATAGAAGAAAAAGAAGATTGTTCATTCTAACAATATGACTATGGAAGAAAAAAAGAGTGTATTTCACACCAACATAAGGACTGCGATGAAATAGCTTGTTGACATTAACGTGTGGACTGTAGAAGAAGATTATTCACACCGACATGATGACTATGAAAGAAGAAACTTTTTCACATTAATATCAGGACTGTAGAAGAAAGAGGCTTGTTCACGCCGACATGACGACTGTGGAAAAAGAAACTTATTCTTATTAAGATGATGACTGTGGAAGAAACAATGATCTTTTTCATGCTAACAAAAGTCGGCACGGTCAGATGGTTAGGACGCTCGACTCGTAATCTGAGGGTCGCGGGTTCGAATCCCTGTCATACTACACATGTTCGCCGTCTTAGTCGTGAGGGCGTTATAATGTGACTGTCAATCCTTGTTATTCCTTGGTAAAAGAGTAGCCCAAGAGGTGGCGGTGAGTGGTGATGAACAGCTGCCTTCCTCTTAGTCTTACACTGCTACATATTAGATTGCTAGTGGAAATAGCCCTCGTGTAGCTTTGCATGAAATTAAAAATCAAACAAATCACACTAACAAGAAAGAGCTTGTTTAAACTGACCCAAAGACTGATAGTTTTGTTTCGAATTTTACTGATTATCAGTAGTATTTATTACAAGTTACAGGTTTTACAGTAAGAAAGAATGTTTTCAAAAACAGGTTCAACGATTATTTGCAAGTGCACAGGTTTTAAACTGTGAAAACTTCTGTATTTCAGAATGGTTGCACTGGCGATCGAAACATCGCACCTGTTTTGAAAAACATTTTGCCTTGCTTTAAAAGCTATTACTCGTAATAATAAACATGAGGCCTGCTAAGAGATAGTTTATCTACATCTGTTTAAGACTGCAGATATAACAATGCACCAAAGTCAACTCGAACATAAAGCGATTTTACAGTTTATATTTTAAAGCAAAGACAGACTTCACGTGGAAAATTAGTCGAAAGAAAAATGAAGAGATTCAGATAGAAATAGACTGTGTGATCGTAAGTTTAAGCTTAAAATGCGTATAGTAGCACCTTTTACAGTGCAATAGTCGTTGGTCGTATCATAACAGAGTAGAGAAGAAGAATTCGTCTTGTCATTTGGCTTCTAAAGTAACTGAACTAACATGTGTAGACTACTGACGATAAAGAGAGTTATTTAAAGCTGTGGATTTAATGATGAAATGGATATTTTGTTATACATTTGACGTGTTTTAATTTATAATTTTAAAACAGGTGGGCTGTATGCTGTTTGTTTATTGTTGAAATCTATCACTAAAAAGTCACAGACACCTACTATAAAGAATCTGGCCCATACATACATGTTAAAAACCTGACAAAACTATAATAAGACGAGAAAAATGTTATATTAGATACGAATACTTCTGTAATAAGATATGAAAACATTAGATTAGGCGTGTATACTTTTGTGATAAAATAAGCGAAAAACTAGAATAAATGATATGATTCCATAATAAGGCTTACGAAACGTTGCAGTATACGAATGTTTGATCAATATTTCGGTGATTAGACTCCAGCTTGATAGTTGGTAATATTTTTTCTCGGAAGAATATTACATATTATTAAACATTTCATTTCTGTGTGTAGCACATATAAAGATTGTTTTGGAAACTAGTTGAATTTAAGGTATCTAATCTCTCTCTATTCTTTAATTTCTGCAGTGTTAGTTTCTTGGACTTTCAGGTTTAAATAAGCTAACCCTGGAAGTTGTTACAGATTTTGAAATATTAAACGCCCCCTTGTTGTTGTTTTTTTTAGCATCTAAAATTAAATATTAAACTAACCCTAGAAGGTTTTGCCAAGCTACTGCGTCTTCAAAATTTTTCTAGCGTGAAAAATGAAAGGACATTATGAAGAAGTGAGTCAGTTGTGGAGGGAGAGCTTGGGTAATCCTTCTATAAGTTATTACATCAACAGTACAATCTTTTTTTTATTATGGCTACTGACGTCTAGAGTCTATAAACGTTCTTAGATTTAGCTGTTCTTAACATTAAGGGGAACCAACATTAGATACTCCCACTAAAGCACGTATGCTAATTCTGCCCTAAATATAGTGCAATATCGGGTGAGCTGACGGTTTCGTTACTTGCATATAATTCTTCGAGACTTTTACGTTTTGTTGGCTTTCCCAAGTCCCAACGCTGAGAACGTTTGCCAACTGCTATAGATGCTAGCTGTCAGATTGAACTATAAAAGAACAGAACGATAATAAGCTATTTCTGGCATGGGTGAATCAAGGCTCCCTTTGTCTTCTGGTAGATGCTTTTTAGCCATTTACTAAAATAGGCCTCTAAGTGTTAAAATAGCTATCACTGCAGCGTGTTGGAACGAATTTTTGGAAAGTTCCATCAGCCGTTGTTCTTGTACTAAAATCTAGCGTTGCTTTAAAGTTGAAAAAAAGTAAGTCGCGTAAAATAGCGACAAGAGAGATAATTTTAAATGTTTTGGGACTGTTTTAACGTTCTCGTGCGAAAGTGTTTGACGCCAAGGAACACGTGCGTAGGACATGACAAAGTGCACGTAAACATAAGGAACACTCTAGTGAAACGACTTGCGTAACTAAAAACCGTTTGTAACCGGCTTATACATCATGAAGTGACGTAAACGCATTCGTAAGTTGTCGCGAAACGATACGTTTGTTTGACTTCCCCAATTAGCAGCTTTTTCCTCAGACACGTATATGTCCACTCGATGAGTCCACTTTTCCAACTTGCTGGAAGGTACGGAATGATTATTAGCCACTACAAATATTATATTTACATTTTTTAAACATTTTTACTGTTAGGTTAAGCTTAATGATATTACTTGAACGCACATATCGCATTACGTCCGCATCATGTAGAAATTTCAACGATACACATATTATTAAAACCTACCGTGAATTTCACGTTGCTTTTATTTTTTTTACTATGCTTTGTGGATAAATCCTTTCATTTCTATTTCTTTTAATTGTGTATCCTGTAAACTGTCTTTACAGCTTTTTTCTAGGTATTAATACGCGGTAAGAAATAGTCTTTTATTGTGTTCTTTTTCCATAAGTAGTTTTATATAATTAAATATGGATTAAATGGAATTATATTAAGATAAGATACTTATAATTATTTGTGAACACACCTAATAACGTTTGTTAGGTGATAGGTAAACAGGTCAAACCGCACAGATATGTGCTAACAGATGCCATCAGGTGTTAGGTAAACACATCAATCCACAAATGATGTCTACTAACTGACATTATTAGATGCTGGGTAAAAAATTCAAACCACATAATGACATCTAATAACAGATGTCATTCAGGTGTTACATAAACAGGTCAAACTAAGCAATAGTGTGTACTAGCGTCTTTCATCCAATGCCAGGTAAACACGTCAAATTACAAAATTTTATGTACTAACATATATCTTTGAGGTGTTAGAAAAATATATCAAACCACACAATGGTATGTAGTAACAGATGCTATGAGGTGGTAGGCAGACAAGCCAAACAACACATTTATATACACAGGCATATATCATTCAGGTGTTAGATACACACGTCAAACCACACAAATAATGTGTATTAACAGATTATCAGATGGTACATAAACACATCAAACTACAGAATGATATCTATTACCAGACGTCATCATATGTCAGATAAACATGTCAAAATATAAAACAATATGTACTAACAAATGTTATTTAGGTGTTACATAAACACGTTAGACCACAGAATGATATGTAGTAACATCAGGTGTTAGGTAGAGAAGCCAAATCTCACAGTTATATGTACTAGTGTACGCCATTCAGGTGTTAGATAAACACATTTATTCACATATTATATCTACTAACAAATGTTATTAGGTGCTAGGTAATCATTTCGATCTATACAGTGATATCTAAAAACAGATGTCATTCAGGTGTTATTAGGTGTTAGGTAATCATTTCGATCCATACAATGATATCTAATTACACATGTCATTCAGGTGTAAACGTAGTACAAAAGTGTGATAGGTGTCATTTAGGTGTTAGATAAACAAATCAAACAGTAGATGATATCTATTTACAGATGATATCAGGTGCCAGGTAGACACATCCTATCATACAGTGATAGCTTGGGGCCAAATTAATTAGTACATATAACTATGTGGTTTAGCGTATATATCTAGCACTTGATGGCGTCTGTTAATACATATCATCGTGTTGGTTTACTTCTTTATGTTGCACCTAAATAATATATGTTAGTACATATAATTGTGTGGTTTAGCATGTCTACTTGACACCTGTTATTAGATACCGTTATTCACAATGTGTGAATGACATCTGTTTGTAGATATCATTGTGTGGTTTGATATGTTTACCTAACACCTGCTGTCATCTATTTGTACATGTCTCTGTGTCGTTTGACATGTTCATCCGACACGTGAATGGCTTCTCTTAGTACATATCATTGTGTGTGTTTTTAGTTAACAATCATTCTTGTGTTTATAAATCAAGTTTAAACTTAATGTATCACAACATAGTGTTAAGCGTAATCAGAAGTCATCTTATATGTCGATTATTAAAATTGACAGCAGTGCTGAATTACCGTAATTATTTAATATACACATTTTAGTTCGATCAGTACATAAAAAACTGATCAGAGCCTGTGTGTTTAATGAGAGTCACTGTTGCCATTGTCAGCTTACATTGCAGGAGAAACTATAGTAACAACTAGGAAGATAGATGGTTAGTGTGCCAGAGTTACTGTTTCTCTGTGTGAACTTGCTTTATTTAATACTTCCGAGTGATTGGATTGCTGTGGTCAGTTTGTTTGTATCCCATTAGGTCATAACTTGTTATTTTATGTATATATGTGTGTGTTTCTGTGTTTTTCTTATAATAAAGCCACATCGGGCTATCTGCTGAGCCCACCGAGGGTAATCAAATCCCGAATTTTAGCGTTGTAAATCTGTAGACTTACCGCTGTACTATCCGGGGACACATATTTACTGATCTGCTTTTAGTTATACGCCCCACATTGGCTCAGTGTCAAGTCTGTAGGCTTACGATGTTAAAATCAAGTTTGAATATCCGTAGTGGACACAACATAGATAGCCCATTTTACAGTTTGCGCTTAACAACCGTAACCAATCAAACTTTATTATATTTTGTTATTAGTTCTTCATTATAAATATAGAAAATGGTGACAAGTGGCTTTTTGAAAGAAAAAAAAAGCAACCATGAGAAAATATTTTGAAGCGTTATATTGATTAATTTAAATTATTTCTACACTACTTATTTTCAAAGTTAAATGTTATGTTGAATTTCAAAATACCTAGTTTTAATTGTCTTTTATAGTTTAAAAAAGGCAGTAAAAAATTAAATATACATTTTTTGTCTCTTACATACCACACCGTGGCGCTTAAACTGCTTCAAGAAATTATCTAGAAGACATTTATTACCATTAGATAAGTCATGCCCTTTCCGTTTGAAAAAAACCCCAACAAAAACTAAATTCCACGAATCCGAATTCAATCCAGGACACAGTAAAGATGCACGTGGGCCGTTTAACTAAAATGTTTTTTTTTAATTTATTGATAAAAATTTACACTGTTTACCACGTGTTAAATCTCTAACCACATAAACTTCTCAAATTATACTTTTTTTTCTCTTTCACAGTATTAGGGCGTAACATAAAATTATTTTCAAAATTTATCAGTACTGTTTAATAGGTAGTGCTGTTGCACAGAGTGATTTATTAAGATTTGACAGTGTTAAAATCGTCTTGCTTCTGTTGTTTACATAGTGGTGCTGTTGAAATTAATATTTTGCAACAGTTAAACTATTGCAGCTAAAGCATTTGGCAGTTAACAACGGTGTTCCAGTTACTGTTTCATTAATAGATGGCGCTAAAGCAGCTAATGCAATGGTAACATGTAGAAATGCTATTTTTTTAATAGGTGGCGGTTTTCAGTCACCTACCTGACAATATTTTTTATTAACATTAGTCTTCTATTTTGTAAATATTTCGTATGTGAAAGGGTTTGAAACTGATACCAAAGAGGACGATAATTCAGTATTTATGATGGTATACTCATCATTTATTAAAATCGGAAGCCACAAATTCCGAAAGCTTAACAGAAAATAGAAAACTAACCCCAGTACATTTAACTTTATAAAATGCCGTCTGTTGTTAAAATGAAAACATGTTGCTTGTTGTTTACTGTGGTTCATCAGAGTTCAGTCTGATTTCGGAAAAAAAGCTTCCGTAATAAATAGACACAGTTTTTATGTTCTGAGAAATCAAAACCAAAACCTACACCAGAAATCGAAACTAAATTCATCAGGCTTTTTTTGTCAAAACATTTTATACAGTGTCACTAGTACATTTAACTTTATAAAATACCGTCTGTTGTTAACGTTATATAAGTAATGCCTTTGAATTTTGCAATACGTTTCATTTATTTATTGAATTTTTGTGTTTTAAACAGTATGAAGTATGACGAGTGATAGTGGGGTGGGGGGATGATAGCCAGTAGATTTAAAATGAAAACATGTTGCTTGTTGTTTACTGTGGTTCATCAGAGTTCAGTCTGATTTCGGAAAAAAGTTTCCGTAATAAATAGACACAGTTTTTATGTTTTGAGAAATCAAAACCAAAACCTACACCAGAAATCGAAACTAAATTCATCAGACTTTTTTTTGTCAAAACATTTTATACAGTGTCACTTAACAGTTTGCATTCGATAAACCCAGCTTAGGGCCTGTATGAAACAAGGATTTCCTTCTCTTTTACTGGGCCGAGCGTGGCCTACAGCTTGTTGTGCCGGATTGTGAGTCCAAACATTTATAATCTGTTTCTGGTTTCCGCAATTTGGGATTCTGAGAGCGCTTTAAGAAAGATTGACCAAACAAACCATTGTTTGTTCAGGAAAGGGTAACAAAATATTGGCAGGGTATGCTGTCTTCTATCTATTCTATCAGCTCAGAATTATCGTTGGCCATTTACAGATGACCATTACTGTGCAAAGTATTGAATCAAAGTACACTCGAGTTCATACAACATCTGTAGCTTCTGTAATTATCTGTGTTCTATTAGACTTGGATTCTCTGTAAATGAGTTTTTCTTTATTGGAACTTGTGAAAATATCTTATTTTTCAGTCTTACCGGAATGTAACGTTTTCGTATTCAATCCATAAACGTAATATTGGAGAAGTTTTAAATATTTTGTCTGTATTCTTTTCTTCTTTCTTTTGAATTTCGCGCGAAACTACACAAGGGCTATCTGCGCGCTAGCCGTCCCTAATTTAGCAGTGTAAGACTAGAGGGAATGCAGCTACTCATCACCACCTACCACTAACTCATGTTGCTAATGGATAGTGTCATTGATGTCGCGTTATAATGCCCCCACAGCTGAAAGGGCGAGCATGTTTGGTGTGATTAAGAGTCGAGTGTCTTAACCACCTGACCATGCCGGGCCGCTTTTTTGTCTGTAAACACATAGATGTAGTAGTCATAGTATAAACCTTTGTCTACAGCAGTGTACAATAAAATAAATTCAGTAAAAACTAAGTCTAAATTATTTACATAATAAACTTAAGAACATAAATATTAATCTTAAAAAGAAAAAGAACTTTACCCTAAAAGACGTAGACCGAGTCTAGCGGAAAGGGTATCAAACTATAAATCTGATGATTTGTTGTTGGCTTTTCCTTGCCGCGAGAAAGCACCCTGCACTTTGGTACCGTAAGTGTGTTACACCGGTTACAGTTAAATTAAATTATTCCATCAGAATGGCAAAAGAGTTAGCGTTAGGTTCCTTGACTAGCTGCCTTCCGTATAATCTATCAGTTCAAAATTAATAATAGCAAGTGCGTGTAATCCTTGTATAGGTTTTCGCAATTATCGAAAAACAAAGTCTAGACTGACTTCAACTGAGATTTGGTAACGTGAATCTCGCACTACACTTGGCTGTGTTGTGGTTTGGTTTTTGATGTTTCTCGGCTCACTTTCTTTGAAAGATCATATTAAAAATATCGAGAAGTCAGTCGTGTGTGTATAGAAATAACAATAAATAAACGAAGACTAGGGCCAAAAAATATATTTTAAAGTTACACCAACAAAGGTAGAATGAATGAAGTATTCAAATTAAGTTGTTTCATACACCTCTGGTTGCTCAGTGAACTTATTAAGCTAGAATTTAGGTTTCGATAACCTTGATAGAGAAACGACAGATAAAATGTATGCAGACATAAATATATGTGTACATAAACGTACAGAAGATCCAAGACAAATAAAAGGAAAAGAAAACAATACTAGATAAGAGAGTGAGAAGTCAAGAAAACACTTTATTTTGAGATAACAGTCAGAGCCTTATGGTGATGTTGATTAATGTCCAGTGATTACTCTAATTCTTTGAAAGCTGTCAGGTTTGGACTCTTTCACTTAGTTCTTCGCAAGACAAAATAGGATAATCATGTTTGGTTTTTTGGGAATAAGAAAGAACATGTGTGACCCATCGTATAACTTTTTCTTAACAACAAACTACGTTATTTCTACCACAAATGTTAAATGTGTTAATATAATTTGTTCTTAAGATTGTAACCGATTTCATTCTAACAATGTAACCCGTAAATAAGCAAAGAGTCGTAATTATTTTCACGTTTGTGGTTAATGTTGAATGATTTGACACCTGGTGACTAGATAGATTTTCAAAATTCAAGGGTGCAGTTTAGTCATGTTGTTCTTTATCTCGGTAGTAAACGTTATTAAACTCGACCCGTTCATCTAGTTTTGAAAAACAATTGACCTTTTTTTTCAGCTGCATAGTAACTAAAAATATTTTATTTTCTGGAAATATATGAAGAAATCCAGTAAACCGAGGTTATATGATAGTTATAGGGCTTTAATTAAAAACGAAAACCTTGACCAAACGATAGTTACAAGGCTATATTATTTATAAAGCTCTGTCAAACCGTGGATAAAACATGTTCACAGAGCTCTAATAGTTATAAAGTTAAAAATTACAGCCAGAAATGTATGTTTGGTTTCTTCGTTGTTAAACACAAAGCTACACAGTAGAATGTCCCTACTTTTTCCTGTTAAACTATAATGTCATACATAGTTTTAGTATATTTCTTGTTGGCCCTTCCTCTTCATGCTGAACCATAATTTTGTACATACTTTAGTTTGTACCTTGTTGTATCTAACTCTTCCTGTTCGACCATAATTTTATACGTATTTTAGTTTGTTTTTGTCTCTACCCCTTACTGTTTAACCATAATTTTACAAATAGATTGGTTTGTTGCTTGTTTCCTCTACCTTTTCCTGTTGAACCATAATTTTATTCATACTTTAATTAGTTTCTTGTTCCCATTAGGTCTTTCTTGTTAACCATAATTTTATACACACTTTTAGTTTGTTCCTAGTTGTCTCTATGTCTTCCTGTTGAACCATAATTTTACACATACATTGGTTTGTTGCTTGTTCTCTCTACCTCTTCCTGTTGAATAATAATTTGATATGTACTTTAATTTCTTTTTCTGTTCCCATTAGCTCTTCCTACTTAACCATTATTTTATTCTACTTTAGTTTGTTCCTCTTAATTTCTAACTCTTCCTGTGGAATCATAATTCAATGCATGATTTAGTTTTTACTTGTTGTTTGTACCTATTCTTGCTGAACCACAATTTTATACATACTTTAGTTTCTTCCTTGTTGTCTCTTCATCTTCCTACTGAACCATAATTCTCTACAAAGTTATTTCTTGTTGTTTCTCTCTCTTCCTGCTGATCCCTAATTTTATATATTTTAGTTTTTTCCTTGTTATCTCTTGCGCTTTATGCTTAATCATAATATTATACATACTTTAGTTTGTCTCTTATTGTCTGTACCTATTCCTGCTGAACCATAATTTTATACATACTTTAGTTTCTTCCCTGTTTTCTCTACCTCTTCCTGCTAAACCATAATTTTTATACATACGTTTGTTTTCTTCTTGTCTTTATTTCTTGCAGCTTAATCATAACATTATACACACTTTAGTTTGTTTTTTATTGTCTCTACCTCTTCCTGCTTAACCATAATTTTTATCAATACTTTAGTTTGTTTCTGGTTGTCTCTACCTTTTCCTGCTGAATATAAATTTTATACATACTTGAGTTTCTTTTTGTTGTCTCTTCATCTTCCTACTGAAACATAATTCGATACATAATTTTTTTCTTGTTGTTTCTCTCTCTTCTTGCTGAACCATAATTCTATACATAATTTTTTCTTGTTGTTTCTCCATCTTCCTGCAAAACCATAATTTTATATATACTTTTATTTGTTCCTTGTTGTCTCTACTTTCTCCTGAAGAACCATAAGTTTATACATAGTTTAGTTTATTTCTTGTTTTCCCAACCTCTTCCTGTTCAACCAAAATTTTATACATACTTTATTTTGTTCCTTGTTTTTCTACCTCTTTCAGCTGAGCCATAATTTTACTCATATTTTAGTTTGTTTCTTACTTTCTTGTCCCTCTTCTTGCTCAACCATAATTTTATACATAATTTAGATTGTTCTTTGTACCTCTTTCTGTTGAAACATGATTTTGTACTTAAAAAATGTCTTCCTTGTTGTCTCTACCTCATCCTGTTGAACTATAATTTTATAGATACATTAGTTTGTTTCTCATTATCTGTACCTCTTCCTGCTCAACCATAATCTTATATATACTTTACGTTGTATCTTGTTGTCTTCCACTTCCTTATGATCTATAATTTTATATGTACTTTACTATGTTTTGTCTCTTCCTCTTTCTGCTCAAATATAATTTTTAACTTAATTTAGTTTGTTCCTTGTTGTTTCTGCCTCTTCAATCTTAACCATAATTTTACACAGACTTTAGGTTGAATTTTGTTGTCTCTACTTCTTCCTTTTAAACTATTTTATACATAATTTAGATTGTTCTTTGTTGTCTTTTCCTCTTCCTGTATAAACATAATTGTAACACATACATTAGTTTGTTCTTGTTGTCTCTTCCTCTTTCTGCTTAAGTGTAATTTTATACAATCTTTTATTTTTTATTTTCTCTGCCTCTTTGTTCCAAACAATAGTTTTGTACACCCTTTGTTTCTTATTGTTTCTTGCTCTTCCTGCTGATCCATAATTTTATACATACTTTTGATTGTTTATTGTTTTCTCTCCCTCTTCGTGCTGATGATAATTTTATACATATTGTAGTTTGTTTTTGTAGTCTTTATCTCTTCATGTGGAATCACAATTTTGTACATAATGTAAATTGTTCTTTGTTGTCTCTACCTTTTTCTCTGTAACCATAATTTTACACATAATTTAGTTTATTTCTTGTTGTCTGTTTTTCTTCTTGCTGCACCATAATTTTATACATAATTTAGATTGTTCTTTGTTCACTCTACCTTTTCCTGTTGAACCATAATTTTATACATACTTTAGTTTTTTTTGTCTCTATGTCATCCTGGTGAACCATAATTTTATACGTAGTTTAATTTGTTTTTTGTTGTCTCTACCTCTTCATGCTGAACCATAATTTTATGACCCCCGCTAGTACAGCGGTATGTCTACGGATTTACAACGTTAAAATCAGAAGTTCGATTCCCCTGGGTGGGCTCAGCAGGTAACCTGATGTGACTTTGCTTTAAGAAAACACACACCATAATTTTATACATACTTTAGTTTGTTCCGTGTTGTCTCTGCCTTTTCATTCTGTAACACGATTAAATACATTTCTTAGTTTTTTACTTTTTACTGCTGAACCACAATTTTATACTGAATGTAGTTTGTTTCTTTTCTCCACGTCACTGATTATTATTTCATCACGGCAATTGTACGAGAAGTGTAAGTCTCTGTGTTCACTTTGTGTATTTGTACTTTTATGTTACCATTATGTCTGAACTAACATATCTTACACCACTATTAACAGTACACGCTCATACGGTCGTTAAAAACTAAGAAATTTTAACCAAAGAATTATCAATAGAAGAAATGACATCTATTTCGTTCAACAATGTAAAAAGGAACAACTAACCCCTAATTTTGTAAAGATAAAACTGTCAAAAAATTTAATAAATACGCAAACATTATCCAAAATTTACAGAAAAAACTACTTAAAGCCATTTTGAACACGAAATACAAAGAACTACTTGACATACAAAAAATAAACCTTTACCATCAACTGGCATGCTGCAATAAGCCAGAGATTTACGGACTTATACAACGAAACATAAACCAAATCAACACTAAGAATGACAGAGACAAAAAGATCTGCCACAACAAAAAACTAGAAAAACTAAGATGCAAACAACAGAAAAGACGATAAACCGTTGACTAACCTCATGATTAACAGATCCGACCAATAATTAAAAATAGACGAGATGTATCTACTTAACAAAAGACTCAACTTCACAATAGGACCCAGACACATTCCAACCTTAGAAATTAAATCATGTTCAAGAACATCTAGCCAGAAGACTTGTGATACTTTTTACAGAAAACACAAACAAGAAAACGACCAAAAACAACCAACAGATAGAAGACAACTTAGACCATTTTATTGACATCCAACATCCAAACTTCCCAGGAAAAATTAAAAATTTATATTTTCCAGAAACACTTAAAAACAACATCTTAAACGATTTTTTCAAAGAATTTTCTCACAAAACAGAAAGCTAAAAACAATCTTGCAAAAAAAAGACATTGAATCCATTAAAAACCTAAAAACAAAAACATAAAATTTCTAAAAGCAGATAAAGGTAACGCTATAGTCATAATGAACACGAATGAATACATCCAAAAAATAAAGAACATCCTATCAGACACCAAGAAATTTAAACCAATACACACAAATCTAACAAAGACGCACGAAATGCAACTAAACAAAATACTACTAAAAATTAAAAAAGCTAACACAATTTCACAAGCACTTTATTCCTACCTACGCAAAACCGACTCACGCGCACCACAAATATACGGCATCCCCAAACCTCATAAACCACATTGTCCATTACGACCAATAATGTCCACATATGAATCGTTTAATTACAATCTTGGTAAATACATAGCATGGGCATTCTGCAAATATGTAACATGAACCAGCTCATTCATTAAAGACTCTTTTAATTTTAAGTCTAATCTTAATCAACTTAATCACAAAGCCCTCATGGCTAGTTTCGATGTTATATCCCTCTTTACAGAATTTCCAACTACTGAAGCCTGCAAGATAGCCTTAGAACTCTCTATCCGAGACCCTAACCCAACTATAGACATTCCCAGCAACCAATTAGCAACCCTCATAGAATTCACCACGATAAAGACAAACTTCATGTTCAACAACCACAACTATATACAAACAAATGGCCTAAGCATAGGCAACCCAGTATGACTAGTTCTAGCCAATATTTTTATGACAGAAGTTGAAACACAAGCAATTAACACAGCATTACATTCACCGCTATACTGGTACAGATATGTAGATGACACGGTTGCGGGATACAAATCTACAAAACACACACTTAACTTTTTCAATCACATTAACTCTATACATCCCAATATTAACTTCACATGTGAACAGGAAGAAAGCAATCAAATATCATTTCTTAACCTCAAAATTACAAGAACCGACACACAATTCAAAACAGAAATCCAACAAAAAATCACCCAGACTGGACTATACATTCCTTGGGACTCAGTACATGAAACAAAACAAAAACTCAACATACTGAGAAACCAAATAAACACAGCCATAAAACTGTGCCCACCAGATAAAATTAACGATGAATTAAACAAAATAAAATAATACTTCATCAACATCAATAACTTTCCTCCACAAACCGTAGAAAACATAACATGCACACTGTTACGTTTTTTTTATGTGGACTGAACGCAACAGAAAGACACAGATAACAGCTTATATAATTTATTACAATAAACTATTATATATGTGACAGATATAAAATAAATTATATAATAACAATGACAGATATTCAGTTTCAACCTTCAAAATTAATTACAATACAAAATGGTACTGGCCTGTGTCCAATATAATGATCCAGAATGAAAGTTCAAAAGTCCAGATCAGAAATCCAAAATTCCAGTCTAGGGGTGAATTTGGTCCCACGAAGAAATTCCGAAGTTTGAATGGAGAAGTCTAGAAACAATTTACAGTCCAATAAATTTGACGAAGTTCTTTTTACGATGTCTTTGATGAATGTCTCAAATTTGTCGTTTTCCAACTTGCCTCGGTCTCCCCTAAACAGTCCTGTACGTGTTGACCTTCAGTATAACCAGTAATTCGAATGAATCGTAAAGATTGACGAAATAAAATCACAGCTTTTGTAGATCTAGCTCCAGTCACAAATCCAAGTTGAATAAATACACAGCAAACGTTGAAAATTTCTCAAACCAAGATAACATCTCTTGAATTAAATGAAAACGAATGACTGACTCTCCTCGCATCGCCGTCTGTTTATATACTAGTAGGCCTATTGTGTTCTCGAACAATCGCGTAACTTCCACAGAATTCCAGAGTAATCTGCGCATGTCTGTTTTTGCACGAGGCTCGTCTAGACACCAGGCCAAAATACATGATCGATCTACATAATTCTAGAAATTTCTACATACGCTTTATACATAACACACACACCCAGACAGAAAGCAAAGTCAACCAACAAAAGTAAATATATTTCACGAATCAAAAAATCACGAAATCATACACTGCTGCATACCGTATATTCCCGACATCAGCAGAAAACTAACCAACAGTTGGCAAAAACTTGTAACAAAATATGACATTCCAGTTAATACCAAATTTATTTAAAAACCAGGCACAAAACTGAGGTCTATACTATGTAAAAACTACACTGACAAACACCACACCAACATTATTTATAAAATACAATGTGATAACTGCCAAGACTTCTATATTGGAGAAATAAGTAGAAAAATGGAAACCAGATTCAAAGAACATAAAAAGTCACCATCACACGTTTTCGAACACTGCAAGCCAAATAAACACAACATAACCATAGAAAACACTCGAATACTAAATAAAGAAACAAACATAAACAAATGCAAAAATAAAGAAGCCTTACTTACACAACAACTCAAGCCCAAAAATAAACCAATACAAAGGAACACCTTTATACCTTTGTTAATAAATATAATCATACATCTAAGCACGCCCTCTATATTTCTACAATCAGTTACAAAACTTCTTTCAAACATGTGGTCAGCTTCTGGTCAGTTACCTCTTCCTTTCTTTGTGAACCTGACGATGACTGAAGAAGGTCGAAACGTTGTTTGCTTCTCTAGGTAAAAAATAAAAAAATCACAACCTAAACGAGCCGTTTTTACATATATATTTTGTTCCTTTTTTCTCTACCCCTTACTGTTTAACCATAATTTTATACATACTTTATATTGTTTTTGTTGTATCTACCTCTTCCTCTTTAAACATAATTTTACACAAACTTTAAATTATTTTTGTTGTCTCTTCTTTTTCTTGCTTAACCTTTTTTTTATGCGTACATTAGTTGTTCTTATTTTTTCTACCTTTTCTTTCTTATCCATAATTTTATACATACTACAGTTAATTTCTTGTTGTCTCTTCTTTTTTCTTGCTGTACCATAAATTTTTACATTCCTTATTTTTTACTTCTCTCTAACCTTTTACTGCTGAACCACAATTTTGTACTGTTCCTTGTTGTCTCCACCTCTTCCTGCTTAACCATAATTTTATACATATTTTAGTCTGTTTGTTTTTGTCTCTACCGCTTTCTGTTTAACCATAATTTTACATATACATTAGTTTGTTGCTTGTTTTCTCTACCTCTTCCTGTTGATCCTTAATTTTATTCATACTTTAATAAGTTTCTTGTTCCCGTTAGGTCTTTCTTGTTAACCATAATTTTATACACACTTTAGTTTCTTTCTAGTTGTCTCTTATTTTCTTTGCTTAACTATAATTTTATACATAATTTAGATGTTGTCTCTAAATGTTCTTGTGTGAACATAATTTTACATATAGCTTAGTTTGTTCCTTGTTGTCTCTACCTCTACCTGATTAACCATAATCTTATATATACTTTTGTTTGTTCGTTGTTGTCTCTTTCTCTTTATTCTTAACAATATTTTATACAAACTTTTCTTTATTTCTTGTTGTTTCTTACTCTTCCTGCTGGTCCATAATTTTATACATACTTTAGTTTGTTTCTTTCTGTCTCTATCTTTTTTTACTGAAGCATAATTTTATGTATGCGGGTAGTTTCATCCTTACTGTTTCTACTGTTTATGTGATAAGAAATCGTATTTTATTATTTACGTATATACTTATAGTTTCTGTAAGAGCCCAGTAGAGTGAAGAGAATGCCGTCTTGTTTGTGTTTGAAGCAGTTTGGGTTAGTTTGAGGTGTTAGTGTTTATTTGAGATACTGCTGCCGGAGCTAACAGGGTGAAATATTTGACAATTTAAAATAAGCTTATTGAATGATCTAAAATAAGGTTTTGAAAAACAGATACTCAATGGGATTCCATTAAAAAGGAAGCGACTATTGAAAGAGTTAGGTGTAAGAACAAGGAACGAAGTGGTTAAAGAGTAATATAAAATCTTGCAATTGATATGTTATCATTATCCAGTCAGGCTTACACAAAGTGACCAAACGTTATAAAATCTAGCAATTATAATTATTCCATTCTTTGGCCAAGCTTACACAAAATGACCAACAGTAATATAAAATCTAGCAATTATGATTACTATTCTCCAGCCAGGCTTACACAAATTGACCAAACAATAATATAAAATCTAGCAATTATAATTATATCATTCTCCAGCCATGCTTGCTCAAATAGTATAAAATCCAACAATGCCAGTCGTGCAAGACTGAGAAAATGAAATATTTCTTTAACAATTGTCAAAAATATTTTGAGCCGCCAGATCGTCAGAAACCAACATTCAACAGAAACTGAGGCACATCTTGTTGTTGCAGAGTGATATACGCTACCTGGCAATATATTAACAACAGAAGATTCATATATGAGCCCAATAGAAATTCCAAATACAAGTGTGAGTCTTATATAACCTTGATATTTAATGTGACATTTATTATATGTAGGATTCTATACGTTATTTAAATAAGTCGCCTTTTAGGAGATCGCTTGTATAAACATCTTCCTTCTTTGAGAAATAATGGTACGACGAAACCTATCGATAGGTACTTTATAACGTTCACAGTTTATATCCGATGTCTCTGAACTTGAACTCGGGTTTGCTCCCTCCACTGTAGAAGAAAGAAAACACTTGAAATAAAGTTTAATATTAATATTAAGCACTGTTAACCTTCTAACGTTGAGATAATAATTGCTATTCCTTTTAACATTATCCATTCACCTACATCTCCAGTTCATCTCATCTTTGATCTGCGCCTTCTGATCTTTATCTTTGTTATGGATTTCGCGTAAAGCTTCAGAGGAATATCTTTGCTAGCCGTCCGTCATTTAGTAGTGAAAAACTAGAGGGAAGGCAGTTAGCCCTCATCACCCACCGCTAATTCTTGGAATACTCTTTTACCTACGAACAATGGAATTAATTGCGGTGTTATAAAACCCTTGCAGCAGAAAGAACGAGCATACTGGGTGGGAGAGGATTCGAAACCACAATCCGCAGATCGTGAATCGAGTATTTATAATCACCTGACCTTTCCAGTTACCTTTTAAATCGGATCTTTACTTTCTTTAAGAATTTTGTTAAGTGAAGTCGTTGTTTTCCTTGATATCTAGATTGACCAATTACGTTTTTCTTTAATTCATGTCTTTCAATACAAAGTTTTCGCTTTTTAATTTATTCTGTTTTTGTACGTAACATGTCAAATTAAAATTTTGTTTCAAAATTTTTTGTTCAGTTTCCGTATCGTTTTCTGTTGTATCTTGCTTAATATTTATTCGACACACGCATTCTTTCTTTCATTGTTCGTACATATAACCAGTTAATATTCTTTTATTCACAATCTAAGTTTTTTTCCTACCCAGTTTATTAAGTTAATTCGCTTAATATGGCATTACTCTGTGTGTTTCTTATTCTAGTAGCTTTCTTTGTTTGATTTTATATTAACAATGTTCTATCGAGCCTTCGAGCCATGCATTCTTTTATTTTTATTTTTTGACACCCAAATTCTTTCAATAGTCATTTCTTTAAACTCACTGGGCAGTTCCCCATAACATTCGTCAATAAACGTATTTTAATGTGACGAATACTTTAACATATTTGTTTTCTTCTGTGCTTTGTCATTCTGCTACCCAAACAATTCTTTTGTCGACAAAACACGAGCAGAAGACCGTCTATTATTGAAAACTTTGGCAATAAACTGATTGTAATAAACAAAGTTAAAAAAATAATCATATTGAATATATAGCATGTTATACAGCTTTAGATCTTACGTTATCTCGTGTTAATAATGGTAAACTGTTTTGGTTTGTTTGGAGTTTCGCGTAAAGCTACACGAGGGCTATCTGCGTTAGCCGTCCTTAATTTAGTAGTGATAAACTAGAGGAAACGCAGATTGAACTACCCACCATCAGCACTTCAACTACTCTTTTAATCACAAATGTAACGATGTCTCACTGCTTAAACGACGAGCGTGTTTGATGATGGGATTTTGAACGCACGACCCGTAGAATCGAGCACCCCTAATTACTAAGCCATGCTAGGCTTCACTTCAGACGGAAGTTACTTGTATTTTATGTTTACAGAAACTTTAAATTGGGGGTGTTCTTCTTGCCTGATTCAGGCATGTTCAATAAGTACGTCACGATTGACTTGTTTACCAATCTGATCTAGAATGCTAGCTATACATGCTCTCTAGACCATTAGATGTTCCATCTCTCTGCAACTGCTTGTTCAATGTCAATGACGGAATGAAAAACGAACAGTTTAACGTTACGTTAGTCACTTGGTGATGTTCTGTACCATTAATAATGTGTAGTTACAAATAACGTTGTTCCATAATCAGAGTCAGTCTACCCCATTCTTCTGGAGCATGTTCTGTACCATTAATATTGTGTAGCTACAAATAACGTTGTTCCATGACCAGAGTCAGTCTACCCCATTCTTCTAGAGCATGTTCTGTACCATTAATATTGTGTAGCTACAAATAACGTTGTTCTATGACCAGAGTCAGTCTACCCAATTTTTCTAGAGTATGTTCTGCACCATTAATAATGTATAGTTACAAATAACGTTGTTCCATAATCAGAGTCAGTCTACCCCATTCTTCTAGAGCATGTTCTGTACCATTAATATTGTGTAGCTACAAATAACGTTGTTCCATGACCAGAGTCAGTCTACCCCATTCTTCTAGAGCATGTTCTGTACCATTAATAATGTATAGTTACAAATAACGTTGTTCCATAATCAGAGTCAGTCTACCCCATTCTTCTAGAGCATGTTCTGTACCATTAATATTGTGTAGCTACAAATAACGTTGTTCCATGACCAGAGTCAGTCTACCCCATTCTTCTAGAGCATGTTCTGTACCATTAATATTGTGTAGCTACAAATAACGTTGTTCCATAATCAGTTTCCTCCAGTCACACTAGAGCTATATAATAAGTTTCTGGAATTTTTATTTTAAGACTATTTTGAACTCTCATATTTCGATGTGCCACAGTCAGGACCTACAACAGCATAACGAAAATAAAGACCAAAACGAATCTATGGTGTGGGATGTCACAACTGATGTGTAACGATGGACTAGCTGTAGGTTATCACAACTGACGTATATAATAAACATAACCCTACAAATCTGTCCAAGTTATTAAATTAATTTTGTCAAAACATGAGGTTGGTTTTCCTTTAGTATACGATTATATTTCTCTGAACGAAGCCAATATTAATTTTGTTTGAGTGTGGGGATATTTATTATAAACTACTTATTCTATGTGAATACAAAGAAAACATTTTCTAGGCTTAAACAAACATCTCATTCTAACTTTCAAAAAGTCTAGCTTTGTCTTTCTTTGTAGTTGTGTTTGGCTGAGAAAATGTAGATGGTGTTCTGGTTACAACCTGGTATATTTACTCTTTCAGCTCAAGAGTTAGTAGCCCAAGGAAAGCGTGTCAGTTAAAAGTACGGCTAAAATCAGCAAGGCTGCAACCTCAGTAATTTTCCTGACAATTCCCATGATCTATGACGTAAATTTTTATAACTTAAGACTGAATAGCAGTAATTTTTGCGGCCTAATAAAACAGATTTTTCTCGTTTACAAGCCGTTTCGTGATGTGTCGTACAGTTTGTTCAAAACAAATTAAAATTCTACAGCTTTTTGACGTTGTGTTGAAAAGCTAGAACACTTACGCATTGTCGGTATTTCCTTACTCAAGGCCTCTTAGTGGCACAATGGCATGTTTACAGCCTTACAACGCTAGAAATGGGGATTCGATACCCGTGAGGCCAGGACACCAGTAGCCCATTATGTTGGCCCAGCATGGCTAGGTTGTTAGGGAGCTCGATTCGTAATCCGTGGGTCGTGGGTTCGAATCCCCGTCACATAAAAACATGCTCACCGTTTCAACTATGCGGACGTTATAATATTACAATCGATCCCAGTATTCTGTGGTAAAAGAGAAACGCAAGAGTTGGCGGTGGATAATGATGACTAGCCGCTTTCTCTCTCCTCTTACACTGCTAAATTAGAGACGGCTAGCACAAATAGCCCTTGTGTAGCTTTGCTCAAAATTCAAAAACAAACACACCCTTACTCAATGTTATAATACAACTGATGCAGAAAATATTTCAAAAATGTTTTATTTTTTAGACATTAAACGATAAGTGAAGACCACATGGCTTAAGGACAAAATGTTTAAAAATAATAATATTATTTTATTTATGGTGTTGTTTAGTTGATACTTTACTCACAGGTATTGTGTATTTACCATTAATAACAAAAAATAACCTCAGTTATCTGTCTGTATTTTATTTATCTATCGATGTAAATATACAACTTTATTATAAAAATAACAACGTTTCCAATATATGTTTATTCTTCTTTAGATAGTTTTATAAAATGTTGTATCAGGTTAATGAATGTAAAATCATACAAATACAATATTTTGACCATACGTATATCCATCGTCAGATAGTTTGACGATGTTTTATTCTATGTTTAAGAACTTTTATTTCAGACTCTGGTCAGTATTAAATCTGTCGACCTGACCCTTCTCACTATGTATTTATCATCTTATCATCTAGTACCAGTAAATCTAGCTTGAAGCACTGTTTATAACCTATGTTCTATTTAATTAAACTTAAATTTGTAGATGATGATAAAATTGTTTATTCATGATACGTAGCAGTCCTCGTAAATTCTCACTTCTTGTGACATACTGTTAATAAAAGTTATGTAATCTATAGAAGTTCGTGTATATTTTAAGTCAAAGTGACGTCTATACAATAACGGTGTGGTATATAAATTTTCACATAAATTTTCAATCACAGCAAGATATACAATAAAAGTGTTACGTGATACTTGTTAGTTCGTGTAAATTGTCAATCGTAGTGACATCTGTGTGTTAATAATGTGACAGAATGTGTGAAAGTTGTTGTAAATTTTCAGTTTTGTTACTAATTTGGGTGAGAATATTTTTCCAAGTAATTATGATTAGGAATGCAAGCTTCCAATGAAAAACGTAAATGTATGCAATATTTAGCATTTAATTTAGTTGACCGAGGTTTATTGTTAACGTCCTCTAGTGATATCTGAGGATAGAATTTGAAATAAAACTGTTACTTTAGCTATTAACTTTAAAATTACCTTTCCAATTTAGCCATCTAACTGTTGACTGGTTGTTGTTTTTTTATATTGTTCACTACCAATGAAATCTTATTGGGTAATTTTATATTTGTACCTGTTACAATGCTGTGTAATGGACTGACTAAACCAGTACATTGATGTCACTTATTTTCCAAGTAATATACACAAAGAATCCATCAATAATTAGTGGGATTAGCTCCAATATTAATAATATTTCGGTTTAATTTTTTTATACAGGGTGGTCGCTAGAAAAGCGGAAAATTTGAGGGTCAGATGAGATCATGAATAAAATGCGTGCTTACTCATTTCTATTTTGATTTCTTTACATCATGAATAAAATGCATGATTATTTTAATATCACGGACGACATTTTGAGCATCTATGAGTGTAATATAACATATGCCTTTAAAAAAACTTTGTAAAAATAAATAGCTGTTTGACAAATTTTCCGCTTTTCTAGCGACCACCCTGTATGATGCAAACATTATTAGAGATTTCGTAAACAGCGAAGTCATGGATCCTCGGTTAATTTAGTGCATAAATAATTTAGAAAACTGTTTGTAAAACTCTAATAGATGTTGTTTTTTTTTAATTTAGCGCAAAGCTACACGAAGGCTATATTTACTAGCCGTCCCTAATTTTGCAGTGTAAGGCTAGAGAGAAGGTAGTTAGTCATCACCACCCACCGCCAACTCTTAGACTTCTCTTTTGCCAACGAATAGTGGAATTGACCATCATATTATTATGCCCCCACAGCTGAAAGAGCGAGCATGTTTGGTGCGACGGGGATTCGACTCGCGATCCTCAGATTACGAGTCGAACGCCTTAACTCACCTGGTCATGCCGGGCTCGTAATAGATGTAGATTGTTGGGTTAGTAAAGTCTGTTCCAGAAATATATTTGTTAACGTAACCTTTAATTTACTTCTTATTTAAGCTTATCATTAGGCGTATTTCAGTATTTATCGCTGCATTCTGTAGCCAAGTAACTAAGCGGATTTTTAACGCTAAAAATGGGGTTTCAATGCTCATTGTGGGCAAAGCAAAAATAGCCCACTATGTACCTTTGTGTTTAACTAAAAACAAATAGATAATATTGCATTATATACCTCGTCCCTTGGAAAATTTCAAAACAAATTTAAGTGTATAATAGTATTTCAATCACACTGTTTTTGCCTATGTCCAATACCGACGATTCGATTCGCTCAGTTCAGGGCTTATCAAGCCGGTTTAAACAGACACACACACAAATAAAAAGTAGTACTGCTCAAAAAAACATATTTATAAGCCATTTTTTCCAACAATAGTTGTTATGGTGTGAATGCCTTTTAGAAGCTGACAAAGCATGATTATAATTAATTTACTTACCATTACACATTTGTATTAGGCCTATTATATTTTTAACAATGCATTTTATGTCTAGTCCCTTGGAGATTTTTAAAAACTATAAGAATGTATAATGATAGAATTCTAAACACACTATGTTCACCGTATCCATTGGTACACTCTTCTAATTCTTGAAAATCCTTAAGGAATTAGATATAGATTGTATTGCTAAAAAATATATTAGGCCTAATACTAATGTCTAATGACAAGTAGATCAATTATAATTATGCTTTGTCAGTTTGAAAAAGGCGTTTACACCATGACAATTGTAAATGTTACCTTTACCAAACTACACTTTCATACCTCCACTCCTCTGTATTTCATTGAAGCTTTGCAGTAAGTTTTATCAGGAGCTGTTATACTTTTTAACTTGAGGCCGTCACCGTGTTGTTTGAAGAAAAATATACAAAAGACACCCAGCATAGAAAACGTTGTGTAGCTCATATTAACTGCAATAAATAAAATTATCGCTGAAAGTTTGAATTTGTTCCGACGTCAGAGAAGTTTAAAAGGGAGTCATTCTATGCGTTCTAATATCACTCGAAAATAGTCTCCAGGAAACTGCAGTTTAGATAACCTACCATAGTTACTCTAATCTACTGAAATGTGAAATCAAATCCACACAGAGATGGCGCTAGCATCGTCAGTAGCTAAGATGATTAAATTTCTTAGTTTCAGGTGTTTAAATCTTCTTTTTCATCAGGTGATTTTTTTTACCTTAGCTAGTAAAATTGTATTAATAGCTATCTGATCACTTTACTGGTTGATTGGTGTCTGTTCAGCTAAAATACTGTTTGTTTATATTAGCTCATGTCTATTCTTCTTTACTGATGTCTGTTGCTTTTCCAATCATTTTATTCTCGCTTTATTGGCAGTCAGATCTTTGAAATGGTACAACAACAATTTCATTGTATTACGTTTACTGTGTAGCTAGTAACTAACTGTGTTTACACGTTAAGTTGATAAGTGTGTCTGTTGGTAAGTTAATAACTGTATGTACAGGTAAGTTGATAAGTGAGTTTCTTGAAAAGCTGACAAGTGTGTTTACTGCTAAGTTATTAAGTTTTTGTTTATTTATAATGAAGCACAAAGCTACATAATGGGCTATCCGTGCTCTGCCCGCCACGGGTATCGAAACCCGTTATCTAGCGATGTGAATCCACAGATATACAGCTGCGCCACTTGGGGATAATTATTAAGTGAGTTTACTGGTAATTTGATAACTTATATTTACTGATAAGTTGATAATTGTATTTACTGGTAAATGTGTTTTCTGGTAAGTTGACAACTGTGTTTACAAGTGAGTTGATAAGTATGTTTACATGTACGTTTTATAACTTCATTACTGTACGATAACTGGGTTTAACTAGTGAACTGATAAGTGTGTTTACATATATGCTTTATAACTGTATTTACTGGTAAAGTAATAAGTGTTTATTGTGTTAACATATACATTTTATAACTGTGTTTGTTTGTAAATTGATAAGTGTTTACTGTGTTTATATGTACTTTGTATAACTGTATTTGCTGGTAAGTTGATAAGTGTGTTTAACTGGTAAACTGATAAGTGTTTACATGTACGTTTTATAACTGTGTTTACTGTAGAATTGATAAGAAGGTTTTTGGCATGTTGGTAAGTGGGTTTATAAGTAAATTGACATGTATCTTTCTGTAGCAGTGTTTACAGATAAGTTTGTAATTATGTTTACGAGTATATTGATTGTGTGTTTATAAAATTTTAAAGTATGTTGAAAAAAGAGCAAATACGTTTACCTGTAAGTTGATAAATGTTTACACGTGTGTTGATAATTGGAATTACTCATATGTTGATAGTGTGTTTATATCGTTTAAAATTGTGTTAATGTGTTAACTGCTGGATTTGTGATTGGCACGTGTTCAGAAAGTCGAATTTAATGAATTTCATCTCCTGGAATGTCGATTTTAGTCATTTATCAAATAATTATGAAATTGTACTGTTAAAATAAAAATATTGTATATCTAGCAAAGATTTCGTTCAATTTCTAACAATTTGTTAAACCTTTGACTATGGGCCTTGTTTGTTTGTTTTTGAATTTCGCACAAACCTACAAGAAGCTTATCTGCGTCTTTAATCTTGCTGTGTAAGACTAGAGGGAAGGCATCTAATCATCACTACCCACTGCCAACTCGTGGGCTACTTTTTAACCAAGAATAGTGGGATTATCCGTGCATTATAATGCTCCCACGGCTGACAGGACAAGGATATTTGCCATAACGGGGACTAGAATCCCCAGTCCTCAGATTGCTAGTTGAGGGCCGTAACCACCTGGCCTAATTTAGAAAAAGGTAGACACGAAAGCAGAAATTTTATGAGGAAAATGAAATAGTAAAACTTGAACACCTGGTGACATTAATTTTGTTATTTAATGTAAGGGGCGGCGTATACTGTATCGACTGAAGGGATCGAACCGTGAATTTTAGCGTTTTACGGCCTCTGGATGAGCCGCATGAGAACTTGACAATCTATCATTCACGATATCTATTTATGCAGAAATTTCTTTGTATTCGTGGTTAATGGTTAAGTTTAGCGAGCCCGACATGACCAGGTGGTTAAGGCAATCGACTCACAATCCTAGGGTCGCAGGTTCGAATCCCCATCACACCAAACATGCTCACCCTTTCCAGCTAGGGGCGCTATAAAGTCAATCTCACTATTCGTTGGTAAAAAGAGTAGCTCAAGAGTTGGCGGTGGGTGGTGATGACTAGTTGCCTTCCCTCTAGTCTTACACTGCTAAATTAGGGACAACTAGCGCAGATAGCTCTCGAATAGCTTTGCGCGAAATAAAAAACAAAACAAAAACTGTTTAGCGGCTAGCCTGCAAATGTGTTTATTAGTTGAAACTTCAATATATGCTAGTTTATTACTGATTTGATTCTATCACCGTCTATAAATTAGTAGACTCGCAAACTAATCCAAACCATGTCCGTCAAGAGACTTTGAGGAGTAGATATCACTTTTTTTTATTACATTGATGAGGCTTAAAACACCATAAATTAGTCATGAGCAAATAAAATATAAATGAATGCTGTTTGGGTCAGATTTTTAATTATATGTTACAAAAAACTTAATTATAGCCTGGTGTTAGAGGTCGAAAATGCAAGGTATTTGGGCCATACAGATTATTTTTATGAGGTATGTTAGAGAATGCTCGGAATTAATAATGAAGATATGGGGGGGTGGGGGTGATTATTAACATCATAAATTATGTGGCGTCTTTATATAAATCTTAGCTGATTTTTATTAAAAGTTGATAATTTAACTTAGAAGGATTTGAAATTATCATTCTTGGCTATGCTGTGAACGATATATAAAGTAAGTGATTACGTAATCCTCAATCTTTGAAGGAATAAAAGTTGAATCCAGCATCTAAACTGGTTTTTCCAGTTTTTATGTGTACAAGCTTCTTCTCCAGAAGGCGGTAAATAAAGATTTTCCATCTTTGATATATGCGAGTCAATCACTGACACGTCTGTCACTCAGCACGTAAGTTCTGTATTTGTGATTGAGCTGGGCGTGGCTTGTAATTAACGTGCCGAACTATAGATCCACGGGTCCATGATCCGAATTCTGTTGTAACAGAAAATGAAATGAAAACTAGTTCTCTCCATCTGAGGATAGCTGGTGCGTTATAAGAGTGACAGTCAACTCCCGTAATTCGATCAGGGCGTTGTCGACTTGCTGCTTTCCTTTCGGTGTATCAGTTTACGGACGGCTAGCGCAAACAATGTTTGTGAAAGTTCGTGAAAAATTCTGAAAGAAAAAACTATTTGTGAAAACTAATGGATAAAGGAAATTATGTTTTTCTCTCTTGAAAAGTTATAATACAGCGCTTATCATAAAAAAACAACTATCAGGTGCTGACCTTCAAACAGTTTATGTACATATATTTTTTGAATATGCAAATCAGCAAAATTTCGTGATAACCGTAGTTGATTTAAAGTCGCGCTGTATTGTGTATCAGAATTACATTTTCATATTGCTTGGTGTGAAAATGATCCATTTTAGGATAGATATATAAATCTCTTTCCGACACAAGATATTCGTACATTCGTATCATAAATATGTATTTTATATCAGGAATTTACAGGTTTTAAAACGAAAATATCCGTTATACTTCCGTTACACCAAACATGCTCACTCCTTCAGCCGTGGAGGCGTTAAAATGTAACGGTCATTCTCACTATTCATTGGAAAGAGTAGCCCAAGAGTTAGCGGTGGGTGGTATCGACTAGCTGCCTTCTTTCTAGTCTTACACTGCTAAATTAGGAACGGCTGATGCAGATAGCCCTTGTGTTCTTGAATTCACCCAACATTATGCATTATAATCAATAAGGATACCCGTCTGAAAAAGTGAAACAAGTATTGTGTACATAAGTTGCTTCTATAACAAGCAGCTGGAGAGTGAAGCGGGTTTTTACGCGGTTGCATATAAATACATGTTGCTCATGTCACCAGACGCAGTCTCTATTAATTTCTGTTACGACCAGACCCCTCGTATACAAGATAGATTATGGAGAGGCAGAAGAAAAGTGTGGTGTGCTTTGGATATGACAACTTTACGACGGATAATAAAATGCAGTTTTACTCTACTTCAACATGTAAATACATAATAACGTGACTGTTTCTTTCTGTCGATACTTGCGATACTTAGTAGAGTCGCTCTTGTGCTGTTTCGTGTAAGCACATAAGAATGTAGCTTTTCTGTATTTCAATGTCTAATGCTTTATTTATCAGTGGATAAGAGTGAATTGAACAGTTTGGTAACTGGTCCATGACTCTAGGTGCCTAAAACACAATTATTTAAAACAATTTAGTTCACTAGTTAATTGTTCTTGTTTCTCTTGACTAAATCAGATACTATATCATAATCTTTATGAAAACTTAAACTGTAAATCTTACGTTACTACAGGGTGTGCGAAAATTCTAGAGTCACCGAATTTTCCAGAACATATTCCGCATATTGTCCTTGTGATTCAAAACAAGTTTGGTTTAATAGCAGTTGTTTATTGGACCTTCTCGTGCTTTGACAGCATTATAATTAGTAAGTTTTCTAAAGTTAAGAAAAGAGGCACATCGCCGGTTGTTTTATACTTTTGAAACACTCTGTACGTACAACGATGTAAAGTTTACGTTATACTGTTTCAACAACAAAATTAACACGAACTGCTGGTCCTGAAAGCCGCTCCTAGAACGAGTGAAAAGGGGCTTATTGAAGAATTTCTTATATGAACAATCATCTCTTCTATTACACTGGTTTACAAAAAAATATTTTTTGTCTGAGGCAAGAATGTAAATAGGTGTTTTTTACTAATTTGGGTGTGCTGAATTCAAATATACAAACAGTTTTGCTCTATCACCTCTAGTTTTCTGACTTTTAAATAGTCTCATTTTAGTATATACAGAGTATATACGTGCTTATTTCAACAGTTGCAGCAGCTTATTACAGATAAAACAGGATAGATAAAGAACATTGATGGAATAAATATACTTGGATGACACAATGTACACAATTCATAGTACCGCAGACAGTTAGAAGTGTGTTTTCTCAGATGATCTGGTGTATTTTGCCACCGGGATGTCACGCAAGAGCATCCAGCAGAAGTCTCCCATCATGCTGGGGTTCCACTTGCCTTGGTAGTTGCTCTCCATCTTTGTAATGTCTTGGTGGAATCTTTCTCCGTGCTCATCACTCATTGCTCCAAGGTTTGGAGGGAAGAAGTTGAGGTGGGAATGGAGAAAATGAATTTTGAGTGACATTCGGCATCCCATATCCTCATAAGTCTATGAAAAGACGCCAGTCTGTAGGATTATGTGGCAAACCAAGGAAAGTGAACAAGCCAGGTACATTTGTGCAGTAGCACAACTTGTTTTCCATGTCGAAAAATGAAGCAATGTCTTTGTTCCGATTCCTGAAACTGATGATCCGTCTTGATATATAGCTATATATATATATATAATGTAATGTTATCACTTACATTTATTGCATAATAACTAAAAAAGAAGACATAAGTCACACAATATTAGAAATTAACCCTGAATGCATATACGCCTTTATGTACAGTATGCATATCTAAAAAACTAGAGGTGATGAGTAAAAACGGATTTCAAATCTAAATTCAGCACCCCCAAATTAGGTTAAAACAGCTAATTTTGTGCTTGCCTCAATTTCTTTGTAAACCAGTGTTATTTAAGTCCAACCGTGAGACAGTGGTAAAACTACGAACTTACAATACTAAAATTCTAGGTTCGATTCTTCACGGCATAAAAAAGCAGCTATCTCAATGTGACTTTGCTCTAAAAACCAATGTTATTAATAAAACATTCAACTTTTGTAAAAACATAAGTAGTTGGGTCTAACAAGGCAAAATGCATATTTTTTCTTTATATTCATTGGCCCTAAAATTTCGGCCAGCAGTATATCATAAAAAACGTAAAACCAAAGGTGTCGTCAAAAAGCGACTGAGTTTCCCAGTTGAGCTCGTGATTATAAAAACTGCCCAATGTTTTTCTCGTTTTTATAGTTTCTGATTTTTGAGCACTAATTTGTTAAATGTTGTACTTTCTAGTTAAGGAATATTTAAAATATGTTTTGAGACAAATGATGCTCTGTAATGCCTTTTTTTGTGTTTAACTAGATTACGGAAAGCAGCAGTTTAGTTTTTTTGGTTTTTAGCTCAGTAATGCTGAACTTCATATGTTCTCAAACTCATCTGAAACGACTTTTATTTGCATCTAAACAATATTCACAATGTACTGTGGATAACTGGTGATTACATATACTAGTAACGTGAACAATAATCACCTTATATTGTAGATAGCTGGTGAATAGATGTAGTAGTAACATGTAACATGAATACAGAGAGAGATTAAGATGTATGTAATTGCGTATAAAATACAATAATTAATTTTTACGGCACTGGCAACCTTGATGAAAGTGTGTTCAAAGGAATAATTCTTTCAGAGACTGAGACCCAACTTTATGTTAAATATTTATGTAGAACACCAGCAACCTCTGCAATAACATCATTCAGTATTAAACAAAAACCAATAATGGCTAAACTTCATCGTTACTGTTCTGCTTAGTAGCGCACTCCACTTGCTCAGCAGCAAGTCTGAGGACTTATAACGCTAACACTTAGGTTTCAGTTCTATCTGTGAGCATAAATAACACTTACAGCCTAATGTGTAGCTTTATGCATAACAACAAACAAAAAGTTGCTTTGAAATAAGAAGATAAGTGACACCAACATTCAAGAATGTCACTTTGTTGCTAGGCATGTCATGCTTGGCCTGGTGGTTAGGTATCTCGTCTCGCAAACTGTGGGTCGCGAGTTCGAATACCATGACCGATATTGTTCACATTTTCTGTCGTAAAAGCGTTATAAGGTTACAGTCATTCTCACCGTTTGTTAGTAAAAAGTAGCCCAAAAGGTAGCGATGAGTGACTTTGACTAGCTGCCTTCCTTCTGGTCTATTACTTCTAGATTAGGAATGGCTGCTAAAGATAGCCCTCGTGTAACTTTCCACGAAATTAGAAAACTAAACAAAATTTGTTAATGCTACTTCTCTATTTATAATTCAAAATAAGACCATAAGTCACTTCAAGTTCGGGAATGTCGCTTTATCGTCATTGTTATACTAATACCATAGCAACATAGTGGATACTTGTGGCTCTTTTTCGTATTTAACAGCGGGAAAACAGACGACCAAGATGACATCGGTATGGGCATAGCTCAAAGGTTAGCGTTCTCGTACCATAACTGTTTGTTTGTTTGCTTTTGAATTTCGCGTAAAGCTACACAAGGGCTATCTGCACTATCCTCCCTAATTTAGCAGTGTAAGACTAGAGGGAAGGCAGTTAGTCATCACCCACCGCCAGCTCTTGGGCTACTCTTTTACGAGTCGAACGCTTTAACCCACCTGGTCATGCCGAAATTCTCGTACCATGAATCGGATTATCTGTGGTTTTGTACTTTAGGATCTTGGATCCGCTCTAAGATTACCCGGTGAAATCTACTTCGGTCAGCCACAAGAGCATAGCAAGAGTTGGCGGAAGGTGCGTTTAATTACTTGCCTTCTCTATGGTCTATCAGCCGAAAATTACTTCCAGCTTTTTTTGCAAATAACCTCCGTATAGCTAACTTTGCGTTAAATTCGAAAACTAACAAAGAAACAAAATAAAGCTATTATTTCAGTCTCTTGAATTTTAAATTTGCCCCAACTCGTTAAACTGTTGTTGCAAAAAAAAACTGTTTTAACAGACAACATGTAATACATTTAAAGAATTTAATAGAAACTGCCAAAGAAAATAGATGGTAAGAAAAATAAGCTTTAGAAACTCACGTGGTTTCAGTGTTTTGTACGCGTGGAAAGATTTGTCTGACACATTTGATTCCCATAGTAACGGTTCTGTCTTCAAGAATTAGGCGGGAAGGTTTATTTTAAAAACACTGCACACGTGCGTGAATATTTATAAAACGTCGCCATGTTTACAAATATACTTCAATTCATTATCGAGAATCAAAAAGGTAATGCTAAAAGTTCAGGTATTGCTGGAACTGCAGAAAAAGAGAAAAATAGCATTAAAAATATTATCAGATAAGCTGTACAGGAGCTTTTTTTTAATCTGAAAATTACCTCGTGCTCAGGAGCTCCGTACATCTACGCCTCAGATCACTCGGGGTCGAGATGTAGAGATCCCGAGTTATGAACTATCGATCAGATAGCAAGTGGCAAGCCACTACAAATAATAATAATGCTAAAACTTTTTCCATCTCTTTAGCTCGAATAACGGATATGACTGTCACTTTCCTAACACATGCACCTGAAAATGTGAAGCGAGTTCAGTCGTATCATGATTCGAACACTGGACCTTATGGTACGCAGTCCAACACGCTAACCAACCCCGAAATATATACGATCAACTGTATAAAATGTAATTTATTTTCGCCATTTAGTTTGAGAACACAATCTTTCGCTATTGGACCAAGTTAGCAGTACACTTTATAATGTTACCTACCAAAATAATGCATGTAAATACCTAGTTTTCCTATTTTATCACAACCGTGTAGCCTTTCTTTGCTGGCCCAGCGTGGCCAGATAGTTAAGGCACTTGACTCGTGATCTGAGGGTCGCGAGTTCGAATCTCCGTCAAACCAAACATGCTCACCATTTGAGCCGTGAGGGCGTTATAATGTTACGGTCAACCCTACTATTCGTTGGTAAAAGAGTAGTCCAAGAGTTGGCGGTGGGTGGTGATGACTAGCTGCCTTCCATCTAATCTTACACTGCTAAATTAAGGACGGCTAGTTCAGATAGCCCTCGTGTAGCTTTGCGCAGAATTTGAAACAAACCAAATCTTTCTTTACCATGTCTGAATTATAAGTTTTACAAAAGAAAATGGAGGAAATTCGACACATAATATGCGGCAGTGTAAAATGTTTTGATCTGTATGAAATAAAAATTTAACCGCTTAATATTTTACTTTTTATATAACCTTCAGTACTTAGTCACTGCGCCATTTTTTTTATTTCGTTAGAGCTAAGCATGTGTGGTGTGACGGGGATTCGAATCTGCAACCCTCAAATTATGAGTCGAGCGCCTTAAACACCTTGCCACAGTGATTAGTATGTTAGTACTGTCAGTTCGACAATTCATTGTTTGTGACCCATTTTTACAAAACTCTGTGCATGCTGTAGAAACGTTGGGATCAAGTCTTACTATTCTGTCACGAAAGCACATTTCAAGATTTGATAGTTGGTGCTTTGGACTAACTGCCTCCTCCCTAGTCTATCAGTTCATATTTGTATATGGTTATGCGCAGATAACCGTTTTTTGGCTTTTTGCAGAAATTCTAATACTTATTACTCAAATTGTCCCTCTTCGTTTTAGTCGGCTATTGATTTTTTTTTAAGTTTTAAGTAAAGTTATGATAGAATTTCAAGTAATATTTATAAATTTCACCTGTAACTCAGTGAGGTAAGATAATCCATAAATCATTTTGTGCTTTATCAAATTTGGGGTAGTGGTTGAGGTGTTACTATACCGAAACATCTTACACTGAACATGCAAGATAAAAACCAATAACTATTAGAAAAGTATAGAGTTTTAAACAGCTCTTAATTTACAGGATAACTTTCATTTTTGAAGCAAAACTGAATGAAATCCTTTACCAACACGTATAATTTTGAATTCGGCAGCTACCCGAAAAGAGTCAGTAATTTATAAAGAATTTTAATCTTAAGTAACAACCAATAATTAGGTGCAAGTGTATGTCAACTTTATAAGTATTAAAATAATCACCAGAACGCAAGAAATGAAAGCTTCGTTTAATTACTGTCCATTTAGATAAATCTGACGTCGTTGAAAGCAAACAATTAACATTTGATACTCTTCAGATCAAAATAACTGTATGTAAAAAAACTTTCCTATCTTTACTGTACTTAGTTTTTGTCCTTTTCAAACATTGTAATTTACGTCACGTAGTTTCTCTTTGAATTAAACTCAACTCTCACCATTTCCAAACTGACTGATTAATCACCATTCTTTTTCTTTTGGCTTTTAAAGTTTTAGTTCTATAAATCTGACTTTCTGAAAGAGATTGGTGTCAGGTATATCTATCGCTTCCGTCAAATCTTATTTGTTTATTGTTTTTAGGTTAATTTCGTAAACATCTACAGATAGTTTTTTGAAATGTTTAGGAACTAGAGAGAAGTTGTTCTCAGCTTATTTTTTTCATGTACCACCTGAATTTTTCTTTTATCTCGAGGATCACAATGGGGTTTATACACTGCGCTCTCGCTTATTTTCTGTAATTTTAAAAGCTTTCTACATGAACCACTTAAAGGAAGTCCGCGAAACGACAACAGGCCATAATTTTAAGGATACGAGTCAGTTAACTACATCAAAAGGAAACAAACAGGCTACGGAGTATGAAGGGTATTAATCTTTGGAATCGAGCGTCACAATACACTGTATAACATTGAAAACATTATAATACAAAACGTAACATTCAAAGAATCACAATATAAAACGTGAACTTTAAAGTATTACAGTATAAAACCAGCTAGATTATTTGAATTTCGCAGTTTCGGTTCACATGTATTTGTCAGCAAAGGAGGCCCAGGTGGTTAGAATATTCGACTCGTAATCTGAGGGTCGTAGGTTAGAATCCTCGTCACACCAAACATGCTCACCCTTTCAGCCATGAGGGCGTTATAAAGCACGACCAATCCCATTGTTCATTCTTTGATAAAAGAGAAGCTCAAGAATTGGTAGTAGGTGGTGATGACTAGCTACATTTCCTTCAGTCTACACTGCTAAATTAGGAACAACTAGTGCAAATAGCCATCATATAAATCTGCTTGAAATTGAAAACAAACTTATTAGCAAAGGTACATGGAATTGGAGGAGTCGTTCTTCCCAGTATTTTTAGCCATACCTCACGAGTTCTTTTTCTATACAAAAGTACTCCTACTACACGAAATATTTCATTTGGCGTCAGTTTTAAGTATTTTGCAACCGTCTTTACTGAATCCTCATTCGCTGTCGGTAAAATTGAAATAGTTGCAAAACCCTAAACGTCCATCCAGTTGCTTGTTTATTTAAACACGATCTTCTTTCAACCAATTTTTCACTAGAACAACAGATAGACAGACAGATGGGCTACTTCGTAGATTTTGGCGAAGTTCTAGAACTGTGCCATTCTGTTTGTAAAGTCAGAAGCTACACAAAAGTAGGCTTACACTTGGATTACAAATTCACAAATCTCTTCTACAAGTAAATTTACTTTTGTTTATATTCGCATCGCTAAATGTTTCACACGCGGGAAATGCTTGACAGGAAGTTCTGATGTTTAAGAAAGTCACCGTTGTTCATAGCATTAGATTACCTGCTAAAATCATGTGATGATTCGTATTAGTCATAACAGAAACGCCCGTTTCTTGGTATCACATATGACGAACAGGTGCGAGAAGTTATGTTGCTCCCTCTTGTGTTACAATAAGTTATCTAGTGATTTAAGTATTGAACCAAATGGGTCCTCTTTTCTTCCACCCACAACTTTTGATACTGTATTTGGATATTGATATCTAAGATAACACACTCTAAGACTAAAACAACTTCGAACGCTTCCCAGTAGCTCGGATTACCTGAATTCCAGGGCTCGATTCTGAGATGGGGGCGCATCCCAAATATTTCATTGCGTAGCGTTGCTTTTCAAAACAAATAATACTCATTACTACAAAATGAACTATTAAGTCGATAATGTTGGGTTTAGAAGCGACTAGCGTGGATGTGATTGGCTTCTGTGTTTCTCTAGTGTTAGTTTTCGTTCACTGGAAACTGCCATATTTCAACGGAGGTACTTGGAGTTCACGAGACACGAGGAGGAGGATGAGTAGATAACAGTTGGCACCAGAAAAATCTCGGTGCTTGGAACCATGGAAGGATAGATAAGTGCGTATGTCAAGAATACAATGAAATCTCACATACTCAGATGTCAAGAATACAATGAAATACCACAAACTCAGATGTCAAGAATACAATGAAATACCACATACTCAGATGTCAAGTATACAATTAAGTACCACATACTCAGATGTTAAGTGTACAGTGAAGTACCACATACTTAGATGTCAAGTGTACAGTGAAGTACCACATACTTAGATGTCAAGTAAAGAGTAAAATACCACATACTCAGGTGTTAAGTATGCAGTGAAATACCTCATGCTCAGATGTCAAGATTACAGTTAAGCACCAGATACTCAGATCAAGTATTCAGTGAAGTAGCACCTCATACTCAAATGTCAGGAATTGCCTGAGTCATGGATAGTGTATATATCTGATTTTGTCATCGGGGCCATGAACACTGTTCAATAATGTTAAAGTAAAAAATTCCATTTCAGACTACTTTAAAAAACAGTAGAAGGTAAATCACAGGCAAAACATTAAAATACAAGGATGATACGAGGTAAGACACCGGCACTGACATGAAGGCTACATGATATGCTAGGTAACACACTTGCACTGACATAAAGTATCCATGATATATTAGGTAATACACCTGCACTGACATAAAGTATCCATGATATACTAGGTAATACACCTGCACTGACATAAAGTATGCATGATGTACTAGGTAACACACCTGCACTGACATGAAATCTACGCGATGTACGAAGCAATACAACTGCACCAACACCAATTTTATGTGTGGTATTAGGTAACACACCTGCACTGACACAAATTCTTGAATCCAAAATGTCCATTCACAATCAATTATATTTCTTTTTGCGTTTGTTGTTGTTATTGTTCCTTTTTAAATTGTTTAAATGTAAAGATACAGAAGTATTAGCATGTTTAGTGCTTGTTTGTCGGATAAAAGGACATTTCTTTTTCTCAAGTAGGCTGAAAATACATCAAAGAACATTCGGAAATTTGGGAGTAGACATCTTAACATCCCGCCTGAAGAAGAAAAAAATGTAAGATAAACTCTTATCCTTCCAAGAAACCATTAAGAATAACTTCAAGCTATGATCTTGAGTTTGTTGATATTTGGATTCCTTAAGTCACTGCTAATGACTATCTCTGTCTCGTAGCAAAGTTTCTTTTCCATTCTGTTACGATAGCAACACTATTAAATTAACTGTGCAACATAATCTTGTATTAGGCTATCCTAATGTTTCATCAGTTCCATAGAACCGGGAGTTGATTTCTATAAACTCAACGTGCTTGGTGGTGCACTGCGTGTGTTGTTTGGTTGTAATACAAGTTGTATATAATTTCGCACTCAGTGCACAATGCGGATTCGCTGATTTCTAGGCTTCTCATGCCCGGGTTTTCACAAAAGACGTACACCGCTTTTGTAGGAGCTTTCTTTGGATACATTGAAAAGTTTTATTAAAACTATTGTCCCTTGGGGCGCTACTGTTATACAACATTCTGATCACATGAAAGTGTAGCGGAAAACTGAGTAAAGTGTCTGGGGAGGATGGAGAAATATCATGGAAAGTTGTTTAGGGGCTGCTACACACACTTCAGTAACCACTCATTCTGAATACCGGGACAAGACTCTGATGATGTTTAGCAGTAAGGAAGTTTGTATTACTCTTGGTTAGTTCTACTATATTAGTTTTGCCCGATAAATAAAATGTCATTTCATTTTCGATGTGTATTGCGGGTAGAAACTATGCCTTTATCTACTAATTTAATTAAAAATGTCATTGATACTACTTGTGTTATTATATATTTATACAAGTTTTTCCTATGGAAAGGAATAACAAACACTCGAATATTACACTATTCTCCTTTCTTTCCTTAATTAATTATTGGCCCGGCATGGCCAGGTGGTTAGAACAGTCGAGTTGTAATCTGAGGATCACGGGTTGGAATCCCCATCTTACCAAACATTCTCGTACTTTCAGCCATAGGGACATTATAAAGTGACAATCAATCCCATTATTCGTTGGTAAAAGAGTAATCCAAGAGTTGACAGTCGGTGGTAACGACTAGCTATCTTCCCTCTAATCTTGCAGATAACCCTTTTGTAGCTTGGTATTCGAGTTACCTGGAAGGACGTCATTAAAAAACAGACAAATATCGATACCATGTTTCACTAGCTCATTAGGCGTACTACTAAATCGATTACGTAAGCTGACTGAAAAGGAAAGACAAAAATTCAAAAGAAATTTGAGAAAAACATGGGTAGATCAGTTAGGCCTAACACTACCAGTAATGCTGCAGGAGTATCGGTCTCAAGATCACAAGTTTTTGATTTACTAACATCGTCATTTTTATAAGTTAAAACATATTTTCTTCCATTATAAATTGCATTAGCTCTAGAGTAACGTGTTTAAGTTACAAATGATTTAAATATCACAAATCATTTAAGTCCAGGCCTTCTTATAGGTTCAGAGAGGCTCGGACCACTTTTATCTTATGAGGCCGACCGCTATTATGAAAAAACAACAACAAAAACGATACATGAAAACAAAATAAGACAAAAATTGTGAATCGTAGCTTGAATATATATATAATTTGTACTTAAGCCTGAGAGTATGAGTGTGTGTATCACTTTTTGGACTTATTCAGAAGCACAAAAACAAGTCGCGAAACTTAACAAATGCAAAAAAATAACGTGTTTAAATTTGAGGCCCAGGTTAATTGGCCCTTCTAAACTTTCTCTAATTGGCCATAGTTCTTACCGTGTTGAATAAATTCACCAGTAAAATATCCAGTTAGTGAGAGTAAACAAACACTGAAAACATAAGTTGATAATGTAAGCAATTTGAAAGTTCGTGGAATGGCCTCAAGTTATGTGTTAACAGAGCTTACAAAATATTAGTAAAACTAACTGGTATATTGAATAAACTTCTGGCTGTTAATATCGAATGAAACTCACACTGGTAATGTTAAAATATCGGGCAGTTTAAACAGTTAAAATTAAGTGAAGTTCATTAAATCAAAAACATGAGCAAATTGTTAGCAGAATAATAGTTACGTGTAACAAGTTACCACGTTTGGTATTTTAAACCAGCTAAACATATCACAAGACGATCATACGTATTTACGCTAAATTAACAACAAACGTTATATTTTTTATGCCAAAGCTATTAAAGTAGTATATTTTGATACATTTTACATAACTCACTTTTGTGATAACAACTCTAAATACAAATCAAACGGTTGATGTGGTAGCTATAGTAACCTTCCAGGACCTTTCATTGTTCAGTGATAACAGTTTGTATAAAATTAGATGCGATAACTATAACAACTTTTTAGGATATTTTCTTATTCAGCAATAACAGTTTTAAATTTAAAAATCATAAATCAAAATCAAGCAGTTAATGTGGTAGCTATAGCAGCTTTCCAAGGCCTTTTGTTAACCAATGATAATAGTTTGAATACAAAGCAAATGTAGCTATATCAACTTCTTATGTTGTTGTTTTTCAGTGATAACAGTTTTAACTACAAGTGTGATAAAAGGTTAAAGGTACTTGTTGCTCCACTGTATCCTTCTAACAGAGACTCGTAATCTAAACAATAATAACTATTATGGGATTTTTTTCGAAACACGTGGAGTTTAAATTATGATCGAGACGTGAAGAACATATTTAGTTATTTATATCACATCAGGTGTTTAATTCTGAAATATTATACGTTCTCACAGTTCTCAGACATAAATCTACACTCCACAAACCTGCTGGACAAATGAAAGATGAACATCAAACCTCTTTTTTTTTAGATCGTCTAGACATATATAGAGCTATGATAAATACACAATGTGGTTTTAATAAATATAAGCACGAGCATGGGCATTTCTGAAACATGTTGGAATTTAGTTAATAATGTTATTTATTTTTGTTGCTAAGAAGAGACCTTTTTAAGTTTTCTTCAGGTTGTTCTCTCCTTAGCAATAAAAGTGTTAATACCCATATCAGCCGTTCTGAGATACATTTTTATTTCAAGTGGGTTTCTCGTCATCAAAATGTTATTTATTTGTTAGCTTTAACTATTTTAATAGTTTTTGATGAAGTAAACAAAGTGAATTAGATGTTCCGCTTTGGCCTAATCTTTTTAAACACTGGTTTTGACAGCATGATAGAAACCGGCTGTTCTTATTCGTTTAAATACAACAATTAAACAGCAGATTTACAATGGCTTAGACAAGAAATTGACATTCCACAGGTGAGTCAATGGAAAGTTTACAGACTTACAATGCTAAAATGTGGGGGATCTATTCCCCACGAGGAACAAAACACAGACGAGTGAAATAAGCTGTAGTCTGTACTTACATAGAAAATTCCTGAAACCGTTTTCATATTTAGACCCTAATGAAGTTTTCAACTCTGTTATGTGAGACAAAAACGTTTATTGTCAAATCCATAAAGGAATCTCAAAAAGACAGGTTAGAGTAAAAGATAGGGCATGTTTGTTTGTTTCTTGAATTTTGCGCAAAGCTACACGAGGGCTATCTGCGCTAGCCGTCCCTAATTTAGCAGTGTAAGACTAGAGGGAAGGCAGCTAGTCATCATTATCCACCGCCAACTCTTGGGCTACTCTTTTACCAACAAATAATGGGACTGAATGTTACATTATCACGACCCCACAGCTGAAAGTGTGAGCATGTTTGGTGTGGCGGGGATTCGAACCCGTGACCCACAGAGCGCTCTAACCACCTAACCATGCCGGGCCATATAGGCGTGAACTTTTACAGCAGAACGATATGACCAGAACTTATATGAAACAGTCTCTAATATTCAGCTACTGAGGTAAAAAGTGAAGCCAGCAGAACCCGCCGCTATAAGGGTATTGTTGAGGTTTTTAAACCAAGTACTGTTTACTAACAGCAACTTGTTTCAAATTTTGGCCTGACTGATCCACACTAAGCCTCGCCTAACCCAAAGTGTGTTACCTTTGCTATACCTGATCCAATGTTCGAACTCACCACTGAGCTACTGTTGCAATTAAATAATGTCTCAGCATGGCCAGATGGGTTAAGGCGTTCGACTCGTAATCTGAGGGTCGCTAGTTTGAATCCTCGTCGCACTAAACATGTTCGTCCTTTCAGCCGTGGGAGCGTTATAAGGTGAGGGTCAATCACACTATTCGTTGGTAAAAGGGTAGTCCAAGAGTTGGCGGTGAGTGGTGATGACTAGCTACCTTCCCTCTGGTCTTACTCTGCTAAATTAGGGACGGCTGGCGCAGATAACCCTTGAGTAGCTTCGCGCGAAATTCTAAACAGATAAACAAAGCAACGGAACATGTACAAACACTTCGTATGTGGTACAGTCTGTTCAAGTTATTGGGCCACAACCTCTAGATAAAACATAAATTAGTGTCAATGCAGAATACGTCGATGTTTAAAGAGGACTGAACGATTGATAGATGAAAATAAATATACAAAAGTTTGTTTGTTTTAATTTCGCACAAAGCTACTCGAGGGCTATCACTAACGAATAGTGGGATTGATCGCATATTATAACGCCCCTACGGCTGAAAGGAGGAGTATGTTTGATGTGACGGGGATTCGAATCCGCAACCCCTCGGATTACAAATCGAGTGCCTTAAACACCTGGCCATGCCGGGCCCAAGGAGTGAGACTCTCAAGTTTCGTTACTCATTGAACCATGTCAGAGATTCGGTAGATTTCGCAAACAGGTAAGATAACAAAATTAGAAGAATGAAATCGAATATAAATTACTAAAATGGTTATTAATTCATCACTAAAGCTGTGAAATAAAAATAAGACTTGCAATATTCATCTTACTTTGTTCAAAATCTGGATTAGGCACATTGTTAAGATAGAGGATTTGTAAAGTTAAAAATTGAATAGTATTAACTGCAACATTAAGCATGCATTATGTGATGTCATTTTAATGTCCATTGACTGACTGACTGACAGACAGTAAGCCGCTATATGTTTGTGCACGTGATTAGGTGCACAATAGGTGACCTCTCCATTCGACCTTCAACTTCGACTCCCTTTCGGAGCAATTAAGTTATAAAAAAACTAAGTCCTATATAGATTCTTCGTATATTGGTAAGGGGGGTTTACTCGTAATATATGGATTGTGGGTTCGAATCTCTTTCTAGAACATGCTCGCCGTTTCAGCCGTAGAGATGTCATATGTGGCGGTCAGTCCCCCTATTCGTTGGAAAAATAGCCCAAAAGTGTTGGTGGATGATGTTGATTAGCTATCTTTTCTCTAGTTTATCACTTCTAAATTAAGGATAACCAGCAAATATAGTTCTCGAGTTGTTTTGCGCGAAATTCAGAAAAACAACAACAACTTTTTCATAAAGTGTCGCGGTGGTGGTCATACTCGTCAAAAGATAGTGGCAGAGATTCCAACTGCTAAACTACAACTTTCGTCGCCATGGCGAAAGAGAAGGGTGATAAGTCAATGTGTTTCATGTCACTTTGCGTGGTTGAGATAAAAATAGATAAATACGAAATAGAATTTTTTCACCACGTTCTTCGTGTTGCGTGGAAGTCGTAATTAACGCGACGTGGGGGGGGAGGTCAAAGTTACTAATAAAGTCATCAAGGCGCATGTGCAATAGTTTATCAGAAATGTCTTGGTTTATCTTCTTTCCAAGTGGAATATAATTATAGTATAATATGTTCCAGGGACTGGATCTTGATTGATTTTTTTGAAACGCAGTCAAGTCTGTTCAACCATCTTTTATTATTGTTTAGAAATTTATGATCATGTAAATCAGAAATAGACACATTGTTTCAAATTCTTTCTTAACCCTAAAGTGCCCGGCATGGCCATGTGGGTTAAGGCGTTTGACTCGTCATTTGAGGTACGCGGGTTCGAATCTCGGTCGCACTAAACTTGCTCGCCATTTCAGCCGTGAGAGCGTTATAATGTGACGGTCAATCCCATTATTCGTTGGTAAAATATTAGCTCAAGAGTTGGCGGTGAGTGGTGTTGACTAGCTGCCTTCCCTCTAGTCTTACACTGCTAAATTAGGGACGGCTAGCGCAGATGACCTTCGTATATCTTTGCACGAAATTCAAAACAAACAATCTTAACCATAAAATTACGTACTTGTTTTTAAACTATTGCTTTCCGCTAGAGATTATTTATTTAATCAGATTCAGTGTTCGTTTAAAAGCAAAGCTGTCTTAGGTTATGTGCTGTATGTCCACCATAGGGAATAGAACATTAATTTCCCCTTCCAAGTGGTATAACGGTATGTCTGCTGACCCACACCTCTAAAAACCGGTCGTGGTGGATAAGGTATAGGTAATCCCCTGAGTAGTTTTGTGCTTGATTCTAAACAAACAAGTATACGAAATCTAACCCCACATTTTAGCGTTATATATTCTTAAACACATCGCCATCTCAACTGGAGGGGACATGCTGAATAATTTTACAATTTTAATTGCATCATTCAATATAAAGAATCGAGTTAAATCACCAATTGTGTACATAAAATGCATTGGCGATTTCAAAATAATTAATGGATGAAGTTGCAACAATGAGGATATTTCAGTGTGACTGTTACGTATTATATAATTTATCCTGGAGGAGTCTCCAGTTTGTTATGTTATGCACGTTACGTATTACTATTTCAAACAGCCAGAAGTTTTAATTGGAAATTAGAAATTATTTGAACTTTGATATGTATAAAATGTATATTTACCAACAAGATTGATACATACAATTTTCTATTTTAACATAAATGTATTTTGATATGCAAACAACAATACAATTTATAATAACGGTTATTACAAATAATGATTTATATACAACAGTCTGACAAATGTGCAAACAATAATAAGTTTACTATCTCGTCTGGATTTGAATCTTTTATCGATGTTTACGATGAGCGAATTAATTCGGAGTTGATGTTGTTTACACTTTAGTTCGTGGCTGGCATCATGCTTTTTATAATCTAACTTTTCTCTGACGAAGATATCTAATGTCTTCGAAGAAATACTGACGTTCGAAGTTATTTCACTGAAGTTAAAGGCTTATAATTGTCAAAATCTATTAACTTTCCTAGTCAAATACCTGTAGTGTTTCGATTACTAAGCGTTTATCAAAATTATAGTTTCAGATATTTATAGTACACTGACTGTGGCGGACTAACAATATTATTTATCTGAGTCCCCGCATGTTGCACTGACTACCTTTTATACTTATTAGGCGAGAATCTCAAAAATTCAGTTGACCAAACAATACTGGTATTTACGTAAATGTATACAATATTTATTCTTACGCTGAAGAATTTTCTAGAAATTTAGAGAACAAACGTGACTTTCGCAATACACGTTTAGGAATACAAGTTACATGCATTTCTAGATGTATATTAAACTAAACAAACCTCAACATTGAAATAAGTATATAACAGAAAATCCGTAGCAGTGACTCATATGTTATTATGAATATCATGAGAAAAATAATCATGAATTTGTAAGCAAATTTTTATGTAGTGAGGAAGGTTTATAAACTGTTTAGTCAGCAGGGTTTGTAAAATGGTTCGTGTGTTTAGTCAGGAGGTTTCTGAAACTGGGTTTCATGTGTTTAGTGTGTGTTTTTTTTCTTACAGGAAAGCCACATCGGGTGATCTGCTGAGTCCATTGAGGGGAATAGAACCCCTGACTTTAGCGTTGTAAATCCACTGTGCTAGCAGGGAGCATGTGTTTAGTCAAAAGGTTTTTAAAACTGGGTTTCTTTATTTGATTACGAAATCTAGAAAATATTTTAGAATTTTCAGTTACGAGTAACTGCTTGTATTTATGTCGTTACTTAATAGCGCTGATTAGAATATTTATTTGTACTGTTGCTATATATAACTTTAATCAGAAGGAGTGGATAGAATTGTATTAACTTATATCACTATCATTTATAACTTTAAGTTGAAGGAGTGGCTCGAATATTATCTTTTTGTACCACTATCATTTATAACATTAACCTGGAGGAGTGGGCAGTGTCAAGATGTCCGGTAAATATTTTTATATCAACATTAAGTGCTAGTACATATGTAGATGCTACTAGGTGTAAAGTAAATGTATATACATTAAGACATAATATGTGTTTCGCTGCACCCTAACTCCTCCGACACTATTTGATCAATCTCAACCAAAGTTTGTATGTAAACGCTGTGTACCATGAGGAAGTCCTAGAAACACTACGTACCATGGGAAGTCTTAAGAACATCATGTACCATGGGGAAGTCTTAGAAACACTATGTACCATGAGAAAGTCCTAAAAACACCACATACCATGGGAAGTCCTAAGAACACTATGTACCATGGGGAAGTCTCAGAAACACTACGTACCATGGGGAAGTCTTAGAAACACTATGTACCATGGGGAAGTCTTAGAAACACTACGTACCATGGGAAGTCTTAAGAACACCATGTACCATGGGGAAGTCTTAGGATCACTATGTACCACGGGGAAGTTTTAGGAACACTACGTACCACGGGGACGTCTTAAAAACACTATGTACCATGGGAAGTCTTAAGAACACCTTGTACCATGGGGAAGTCTTAGAAACACTACGTACCATGGAAAGTCCTAAGAACATTATGCACCATGGGGAAGTCTTGGAAACACTTCGTACCATGGGGAAGTCTTAGAAACACTAAGTACCATGGGGAAGTCTTAGAAACACTATGTATCATGGGAAAGTCCGAACGACACTATGCACCATGGGGAAGTCCTAACGACACTATATACCATGGGGAAGACATAACGATGTTATGTACCATGGGGAAGTCCCAAGAACATTATGTACCATGGGAAGTCCTAAAAGGTTCAAAGTGAACTTAACTCTACTTCTATTTTGTATAGCCAGTTGGTTAATTACTCCCAGTCGATCTCAAACAGTCTTGGCAAGTGGACGGTTTACACAATGTTGAATATTCAAAAGAGATTGAAGGTAAAAGTATGAAAGCAACTGGAATGATTTTCAAACGACCATGATTTTATCATGGTTAGATAGATGTAGGATATTCTAGGGTGGACAAAACAAACTGTAAAATTGTTTACGAATAAGTTTTGTCATAATTTTAAAATTTTGAGATAAAGTTTATGTTAAAGTTATTACTTTGGAATATAAGATTACAGTTAACCTTACTTTATTTTAATTAAGTTTAAACGTTCCCTGTCAGTTGACAGGTATATCAGCTTGTATTGTACATCATTGTTGAATGCTTGTACATATGTAGATGGTACTAAATAAATGATTACTAAACATTTTATATCAACGTCGGTGTATGTCGTGTTTAGCAACAGTTTTTTTGCTATGCTCAGTACTTGTTATTACGTGACTAATAATTATTATTACTATTAACCATTCAGTAATTTTATGTACCTATCTGTTTTTTATTGGTAGCGAAATAGTAGGTTCTCAACGATTTTTTTTAAACTGCTGTTTGTACAATTGTATATACATGTAGTACAGGTGAATGTTGATAAACTGTTTGTTGCCTAGAAACGTTGGTTTTAGACATGTAAATGTTAGTAAAGCTGTCCATCAATAGAAATGTTTGTTTTATAGAGGTATGTGTAATAAAAAGTATTCAATGTACAGAAACGACGTGTTTAAGACAAGCCAAAGCCAATAAAACTTTTCAATGCTCATAAATGGCTTGCTTTAGGAAGGAAAGTATTCAAAAAAGTATTCTTGTAACCTTGTAACGGACAGGTAAAGACAAAAAAAGTATCATTAAAAGCATCCAATGAATAGTAACGATTAATAAGTGTCGGGAAAAGTAGCTAGTACTGACAGGAGTACATGTCGTTAAAAAGTGTTCATTAACTAGTAATTTCCGGTGTATTACAAGTGTCGGAAAAGTATTCAGTACCTATTAATCACTGATATATGACAAGTGAATGTCAATAAAAGTATTCAGCACCTATTAATCACTGGTATTTGACAAGTGAATGTAAATAAATGTATTCAGCACCTACTAATCACTGGTATATGACAAGTGAATGTCAGTAAAAGAGTTGAGTACCTATTAATCATTTAATACTTTTATTGACATTCGCTTGTCATATACCTATTAATCACTGGTATAGAACAAATGAATGTCAATAAAAGTACTCAGCACCGACTAATCACTGGTATATGACAAGTGAATATCAATAAAGTGTTGAATACCTATTAATCACTGGTACTTGATAAATGAGTGTCGATAAATTTGTTCAATGGCTACAGAAAACGATATACTACGAGCATATGTCGATAAAAATGTTTGTTAACTAATAATGACAGCTTTATGGTTTGCAAATGTTGATAAGTGTTAATAGCTATTAATCACTGTCATGTGACGAGTACATGTCGGTGAAAGTGTTCAATAGCCAGTAACGACCGATATGGGGCTAATAACTATTCTTTCATGACGAGTACATGTCAGTAAAATTATTAACGGCTTAAAATCGATTTTTTATAAACTATGAACCTTCAGTAAAGTATATGTTGGCTAGAAACTACACACAATCCACTTGTTTTAGAATAATACATTGAAAACAAGCTAAACGTATATTAGTTTGAACTAACAGTAAAAAAAAAATTGTAGTTTTTTACATTTATTCATCTCTGGATTTTTTTAATTTATAGATAAATAGTATGAACAACTCGCACGCAATCCTGTGTCTATCTGTATATATGCGTGCAAACTTTGTACTTTTTTTTAAAAAGGTGGGCCCTTGCTGTTAACAATGTTAACTTGATATGTAGTTTGTCAAAAACCTTTTACCTTTAATCTTACTACAAGTTAGAGAGTATCTGGTTGAGATTTTCAAGATTGTAAAGCGACTTTTAACATACTCTGAAAACGAAAAAGAATTAGAATAAGCCTCTTTAAATAGGGACGTTCTATAAAATCAATGTGCAAATATACGATACATAAAATGGGGAGGAGAGTAAATACAAAATTAAACAATTACACTAATGATGTGATGTCAAACTCAGCTAAAACTAAGGGATTGTAAAGTTATTGGTGGCCAATATACAAAATCTATCTATTATTACGTGTAGACTTGAAAATTTTTAAGAGATTGTGATATTCTATAATTCTTCTATACTCATAATTTATTTCAAGAATATTTTGGAATTGTTTTCATATTATTGAATGTTGTTCATTGTTGTTGTTGTTTTTAATTTCCCATTGAAATACTTCAATTATGAAAATGCAAGTGAGTTTACGAGCTCTGTCCACAAAATTTTCTAACTAACGTTAAACAGATGTTGATGTGGTTAATAACCCGTGAATAGTAAACACTAACGTAATTTTATTAAAATATTTGTGTTACGGATTAAAAAGTTTGTAATATAAAATTTTAGCACGCCCTCTAGTGAACAAGAAAATAGCCATTTCTTTATTGTCTGCAGTGTCAGTTATGATGTTGGTAAACTTGTTAGGAGTAGAAAAAACAAGATGACCACCAATGATCAAGTTACTATGCAGTTAGTTAATTCAAAGAATTGAATTGTTTTAACTGTAGAGACAACGATCCTTTAAAAGTGTTACAAAATAATCAAGATAACTATTAATTTCTGAAACCGTGACAAGTTGACGTGTGTCATTAGTCATTGCCGGTTTCCGGTCTTATTAGGCTTAATAAATTTAAATATTATTAACAGGGAAATAGGCATGAAGAAATTTGTCGCTTTTGCTTGAGAAATTTCATGAAATATTAAAATCTAAGTTTAATGATAGCGCTACATAATCTCATAACTAAGAATTCGTTATTTTTGTTGTTGTTTTTTTCATTCTGACATGCCAGAGGTCTGCTATGACAGGAAATAAATAAGAAGCTATTAACACGTATATTCTAGGTTGTAATCTTTGAAGCCAGCCAGCTTTATTAGAACTTGAAATAAATCAGTTTTCTTCTTTTGCTGTCAAACAGATCACGGTGTGGATAAAATGTTACCGCCTAGAAAGTTAAAGCTTCTTAGTTTGTCCGCAAATTTTTTGGTCTAAAAAAAACGAAGCATCATGCATGCCAATTAGGCCTAATGCTCGAGGATCGCGGGTTCGAATCCCCATCGCACCAAATATGCTCGCCCTTTCAGTCGTGGGGCATTACAATGTTACCGTCAATCTCACTATTCGTTCGTAAAAGAGTAGCCAAAGAGTTGGCGATGGGTGGTGTTGACTAGTTGCCTCACTCTAGTCTTACACTGCTAAATTAGAGACGGCTAGCGCAGATGGCCCTCGTGAAGCTTTGCGCGAAATTCAAAACAAACCAAAACCTAATGCTCGAATCTTAATTCCTGTATATATATTTTTTCTCTGAGGTTCAAGGATCTAGAGTTGAATTTCATGCTAAATATTGGTGATTATATATTTCTTTTGATTTTCCATGAAAAACCAAAACGGTCATTAAGTTCTAAGACAACAACAAAATATTAACTTTTAATTGATAACATGTGAAACGAATTAATCAGTTGTGACAAACGTGCCTATATTGAACTATACTTTGCCGCTTAAAACTTCTTCCTCAAACCGGTGGTAACTTGTAAATTGGTTTCAGAACTGTATAGAAAACACTTTATGAAAAAAGGCTGTTCCACCTGTGCACTTTGTGAAAAAATAGGCTTCCAAACTGTACAGAAAACACTTTATGAAAAAAGGCTGTTCCACCTGTGCACTTTGTGAAAAAATAGGCTTCCAAACTGTACAGAAAACACTTCTCAAAAAGAGCCTGTTTCACATACAATTTGAGAAAAGTAAGCTTCAGAACTGTATAGGAACACTTGATAGAAGAGGTTACTACAGATATAAGTTTTTCCGCGAATCCTAAAATAATACTTGTTGAAAATTCCTTTGAAAAAAGAGTACTTTATTCTAATCTGTGTTATATGCAGTTTGTTACTGTTGCTTTAGAATATTCTCACAAAGCTTCACGGGATTATTTGTGCATAGAACTAATTTCGAACGATAAACTAGAAAGAAGTGAGGTGGCAAACGTAACCTACCATCAACTTTTTGAGCTATTTTTGTTCAATAAAGTGATTTAGCACTCACTGTTTTAAATGTGCCCAAGTCCTAAAGTGCGGAGTACACTCTTTTCCGACAGTGGGTTGTAAACCATGAACCTTCCGATGCACAGTTCTGGCACTCTATATATGTGAGATCCGTTCATTTTGTTTGGTAGAAGCCCTTATGAACGTATTTCGTTTGCTACTTGTACAGTATATATATATATATATACGTATCTGTAAAGATTTAAGTTGACAATTGTTCCTTCTCTCTACCCTCGCTGGAATGAGCAGGTAGACCGATGTGGCTTTACTATAAGAAAACACACATCCGCATTCCCTCTAAATTTTGTCGCATTTACAATGCTAAAATAAGGGGTTCGATTCCCCTCGGTGGGCTCAGCAGAGACCCCGGTATGGCTTTGCTAAAAGAACACACACAATCTAACTTTTGTAAAGAGAATGTATAAACATTTTTAACAGAGTTCACTTTCATGAAGTTGCACGCATAACTTCAAGACTTCAATTAATTTGTATTGTAAGTTCCATTCAGAAGGATTTCCCAAGAATTATTACAATATGCATAATTTAGAAAAGCCCTTGGTAATTCTCAGCCCATTTTTAAAAGTACTGCGCTTAAATAAAGTTCTAAGAACATTTCCAGGGCCCATTACCTATTACTTGAATGTTGTCTTGGTTGACTGAGTGTAAACTGCTTTTATGAACTTCAGTTTCTAAGAAAATTGTAGGTTTCTCAGTGAAAGAACAACTACTTGTTAATAAAAACATAACTATTGCTAAACTAGTGTTAGATAGAAATTCGGAATTTCTTCCACGACTACAACTAGTGTCTGATAAAGATTTGGAGTTACTACAATGACTACAACTAGTGTTGGATATGAGGATTTGGAGTTACTATCATGAATACAACTAGTGTTGGATATAAAGATTTGGAGTTACTATTATGAATACAAGTTGTATTAAATAGAAATTTGGAGTAGCTATTATGAATGTAACTAGTTTAGTTGTGAGTAAAAATTCAGAGTCGCTACAGTGAATACAAGTGGTATTAGATAAAGATTTGGAGTTACTATTATGAATACAACTAGTGTTGGATAAAGATTCACGAAGGCTATCTGGGCTAACCGCCTCTAATTTAGCAGTGTAAGACTTGAGGGAAAGCAGCTCGTGATCACCACCCACCTCCAACTCTTGGACTACTCTTTTTACCAACGAATAGTAGGATTCACTGTCATATTATAAGGCCCCCACGGCTGAAAGAGCCCATTGATTTGAGGAATTTGTATTTTTTTACAAACCGTATGTTTAATAAAACTGTGCTATTGTCCCCATTGTTGCTGACACTTAAATACTTAGTATTATATATTTCAGTCGAAAAATAAAGGAAATTAAATTGTGGTATGTGTTGGGTATTTTTCAATCACAACTACACCTTATACGATACAAGGACTACAGCCGTATAACCGGCTCCTCTTAACAATTTGGCAGGGCACGAGCTGGAACAGGACTGTTTCTGTGACTACTGTTAGAAATGTAAAAAATCCTATTTTTATTATTTTAGTACAAGTATTGTTAGCATCACATATTTGATAAGTTGTTAGAATGTGAAAGATTTTCGTGATAAATGTCTTCATTACGTATATATTACTTCCGCTATTTATACAAATTAAGCAAGTTGCATTTCACAGAATAAGGTCTTTAACGTTAAATGGATTTTCAGAAGTTCTAATGACCATATGGAGTCAACGAGAACAGTCTTTTAAACTGTGGTTAAAGAAATTGAGTCAATTAATGATATACATTGGAATTATTGTTGAATCCTTGTTTACTCCTTGTTGCTGAGATCCGTTCTTCACTGTTGAATCCTTGCTTACTGCTTGTTGCCGAGATCCGCCCTTTACTGTTGAAACATTGTTTAGTCATTGTTGCTGAGATCTGCCCTTTACTGTTGAATCATTGTTTAGTCCTTGTTGCTGAGATCCGTTCTTCACTGTTGAATCATTGTTTAGTCCTTGTTGCTGAGATCCGTTCTTCACTGTTGAATCCTTGTTTGGTGCTTGTTGCTGAAATCCATGTTGAATCCTTGTTTAGTGCTTGTTGCCGAGACACATTATTCTGTTAACAGAGGGTTAAGGTAATTATAGATGCACGACAGTTAACCCGCATTTCTATATCAGCTGTAAACACCTGGAAGGAGATGGCGAAATCACTGTGTATGTACAGCAAAGTGCAGGTTATCATCTTATTTTATGCTCGTAGGAAGTCAGCTTGAATGGCCCTAAATCATTGCACATACATTAGTATCTAAATCTAGGCCTTATATAGCCTCAAGTCATTGCACATACAGTACTATCTAGTTCTAGGCCTTATATGGCCCCAAGTCTTTGCACTTATATTAGTATCTAGTTCCAGGCCTTCTATGGCCTCGATATCCTGTGCATACTCTAGTATTAACTTATTGACAATATTTAAAAACAGCTACTCGTTCTCTCTCTCTGCGGTATAAGCCAAAGATACCCCTTCCCCCCACACATATACACACGCCTATAACTTCAGCGAGGGGAATACATGTTTTCCTCGTGACTTGTTAACCTGTAAATATGGTGTCAGAGTTAGACCCTACCCGGCAGTTCTTGTAAAATGTAGAGTTTAATAATGAGTCAATAACTTTCACAAATATAATTAGCACTCAGTTATAACTCATGATATACATGCGTACTGAAGTATCTACAGCTGTGGTGACTACCGTTTTCTTTGTCAAGAAAGATTTGAGTACATGCTCTGACTCCTTGGTTTATATATATTTGGAATAGAGCGTAGTCATAATGTAGTGTATTGTTACAAAGCAAAGGTTAGTAATAATGCATGAGGATAGTTACAAAATGAAGACTTGTAATGATTCTTAGAATAGTCATGATTTAGAAAGTAATCGTGAAGATGCCTTTCAAAAGGAATGTTAGGTATACGAGTAGCATAAATTAAGGATTGTGATTTGTGTAGTTAAAATTGAGGACTGTGATGTGTGTAGCGTAACTTTCAGAACTGTGACTTGTTTAGGGTATATTTCAGGAGATTGAAATGTATGATATAGGTTTCAGGACTGTGATGTATGTAAAATGGATTTGTAATATGCTTCGAATGGATATCAAAATGACCCGGTAATGCGTACCTGTGCTGAGTGTGAAATGTTCGGAGTGAAGATAAAGACTGTATAGACTGTGCAGTAAATGGAAGATCTTCGAGGTATGTTTGTAGTACGAAAATTGAGCGCCATCTATTTACTGTCAGTGCTTTTCTAGTACACGAGTAGTGAGTATCTCGTGACTTGCGAGTGTTAGACTGTACCTTTTCTATGTTAAAAATAAAGAAACATTTCTTGTAGCTATTGCATTTTACCACGATACTTGCTGGAAAGATTTAATTGCACGTTACAACAAAATGTAAGTTCGTATTGATTTCTTATCTGATAAGCATGGTGAGGAAAATCTGTAATTGGCATATACTTACAGTTCTAGTTCTTATTTCGGTGTAGATTAAAGAAATTGATTGTAATGAACAAAGACGTGGCCTTTTTTTTATTTGTTTTTCACGTGCACTTCATTGGAGAACGTGGTAGTGAAACAAACGTAAGTTAAAGAAACAGCAGGTAAGACTGTTTTGTCGTAAGAAATTTATACAGCTAAGGATGTTATGCATAACAATTTAGAATGGACTAGTAGCAGAGCTGTTACAAATATAATAAAAAGAATGTTTGTTGAACTTGCACTCGGTCCACCATTTATTTCTGCGATCACGTGCGCCGAATGAAAAGCCTGCCAATTTCTTTCGAATTGACGATGAATCATAAACGTGTTTTGTGATCGTTTAGAATGTTTTATAGACACCGTGCGCTGGAGGTTTGGAATACAAAATGGCACGTCTTTTTGGTGTGGAAGTGAAAGAGATAAACAGCTGACTTGTATTATTTAGCACTGGCCTGCCTAATCTTGGTCATTCAAGTGACCAATAATAGTTAACACCAGTTTTCCTTATCTTGATCAAATAACTCATCCTAAACTAGTCAATTTTATTATAAAAAGACACATCCCAACAATATAAACAAACAAAATAAACATAACTGTATTTGGTTTGTAGATGGATGGATGGCGAGAAATAAGTAAAGCGAGTGTTTAAAGGGATGGAAAGTGAGAAGCAAAAAGAGGGAATTTATGTTTAGAGATGCATCAAAACGTAAAGGAGTTTGTTTTAAACTAGAGGAAAGTAGGGAAGGCATTTAGTCACATGGTACGTAAGTTTGTTTTTTAAGGATCCGAAAAGTAGAGAAATGAATATTGAGCGAGAGGGAAGGGAAACGGTTTTATTTTGAAGGCGGTAAGAAAGATTGAAAAATATGTTTTTAGGATGATAGAAAGAAAAGGATATTACTTTGAAAGGAATAAAAGAGACAGGGAAGTTTTTTTTTATTAGAGAGAACGTAAAGGAAACAAGCGTTCGAGTAGCTAGAAATTTGGAAAGTAAATTTTGAAACGGAAGAAATGTCCAAATGCATATTTAACAAACCGGTAACAGATATAAATTTTGTTTTTCAGAAGCTCAAAGGGTGAAACGGTTAACATAAGCTAGAATTGCAATTTTAATTTTATTGTGGAGAAAAAGGGAGGAGTGAATCCTGCAGAGAATGTAAATGTAAAGACCTTTGTCTCCATTTTCTGTACCCTCATAAAAAACTCGCAACAATCGTAATACAAGTTTTGCCTTGTTTAATTAACCGTTGACAGTGGAAACCTTTGTTACTCCACAAAACGACAGGTTTTCAATAGCGGATAACCAGGTCATTCGACAGTGTAAGTTTGGTATTGTTTCAGAAGGAACACAAGTCTAGTGAGACAACATAAGCTAGGGAGAGCCTATTGTGTAGAAGTCTGTCGTTGCCAGCAAGTTTTAGTCTTCCTATCTGCTCACTGAGCCAGCCGCGGGGTCACTCACCTGTTCCTGCACCCCTGCTGGAGAGACGACTTGTCGTTCTTGCTGTTTTTGACGGAGCATCCTATTTTGTTTCTTCAACCCGCGATTTAGGTGGTGATCGAGATGCAGGTATCTCGTTCGGATAATAACGAGAAAAAACGGTAAGTTGTTGTTGACTTTGTACAAACACAGAAAGGAATGTAATATATATATAAAAATAAAGTTTAGGTCCATTGTCACGGAATAACTCCGAGTTTCTATGGGAACATGTTTCGTCCAACGTTGAACTTCATGAAGAGGACACGTGATAGTACGAGAACTATTTTCTCTCCATATAAACTTGGTGGTGTTCTGCAATAGTTCGTTTGAAATTTGTTTTACATTGCATGATATTGTGTGTTTGCCTACTGTTAAAATATATACACTATAAGATATCTTCGTAATATCTCGCTTGTAGCAACAGCATTTACTACTATATCTATGTTTGTTTGTTTTTTCTAGTAGTGTTGTTTGAAAGTGATAAGTTGCTTATGTTGAAATTCCCAGTTACCTTTCTTACGTTGAAACCTCTGTAATAGTGTGAAATGTTAGAATGTACTGTGTTCAAAATTCCCACCCTGTTAGTAGCCCAAGAGTTGACGGTGGGAGGTGATGACTTACTATCTTCTCTCTGGTCTACCTTCTCTCTACTAAATTAGGGACGGCTAGCGCAGATAGCCCTTGTATAGCTTTGCGCAAAATTCAAAAAACAAACGAACCCGCCTTGTTATCATTGCACTCGTGTTGTTGGTGTCACTAGTCGAGTATTTTTCATTGTTATAACATAATAAATCTCTCTGGGAGAACGCAATAAAACAACACAATAATGTAACAATTTAATGATGTTTACTGTCTAACAATACTTGCAATGTAATCTCACATTTAATATCCACATTTTCATGTTACGTGTGATTTAATGAGTGATCTTAGAGAGAAAGGCTATTAAATTAAAAGATATACAAAAAGAAATAAGATACACAGTTTTCCATTATTCGGTGAATTGTATCACTCTTTAAATCTTAAGAAAGTTATAACGTTACTATCAATTCCAATATTCATTAGTAATGAGGTCCAGCGTAGCCTGGTAGTTAGGGCGCTAAATTATCAATCTGCAGATCGCGAGATCGAATCCTTTCACCTAACATGCTCGTCTTTTGAGCCATGAAGGCCTTAGATGTGTCGGTTAATCCCAGTATTCTTAACAAAAACTACTGTAAACGTTGGCGGAGAGTTTTATTGACTAGCTACCCTCCTTCTAGTTTTTCACTTAAAAATAAGAGGCAGTTAGATCAGATAGTCCTCGAGAAGTTTTGCGCGAAATTCAACGAATAATAATGTTGAAAAAAATTTGAAAAATCTCTTAATTGTTTTTTTTAAAACAAAGTAAATGAGTCTTAAAATTATCCTTCCCCATTTTAATCTTCAAGGACATTTTCATTGGTGTAAACTGTTTAAATAGATTGGATAAAACATTTTGAGAAAAGACCAAGGAGACAAAATATACTATTACCAACGCTTATGCAAATTCAGCTATACGCTTACCGTATAATGTAAAATATTCTGTAAACTGGGTTTTTAAAGTTAACGTACAATATCATAAAATATGTAAATTGGGTTTTACAGCTACCGTATAATATCATAAAATATTCTGTAAATCGGACCTTTTTTAATATTATTAAATAGCTGAAGGATTTGGATTGATGTCGTTTTGTATCTTGTATATGTATAGTCATTCGCTGAAGAGTGAAATCAGGATTAGTACACTCCACCAGTGGCTTAGCTTGCGGACTTTTCACGTTAAAAACTGGTGCTAGAGCCCGTTGTGATCAGAGCATAACGCAGATTGTTTTTTTTTTAATTTCACGCAAAGCTACTCAAGGGCTATCTGCGCTAACCATCCCTACTTTAGCAGCGTAAGATTAGAGGGAAGAGATATAGTTATCACCACCCACCGCCAACTCTTGGGCTACTCTTTTACCAACGAATAGTGGGATTGACCGTAACATTATAACTTCCCACGGCTGAAAGTGCAAGTATGTTTGGTGCGACCGTGATTCGAACCCGCGACCCTCAGTTTACGAGTCGAACGCTTTAACCCATTTGGCCATGCCGGGCCTCCACAGCACACATAATACATTGCGTGTCTTTGCGCTGAGCAACAATACAAAAGTAATTTATTGAAACGTGTGTGTAAAATTGCTGGAAAATGATTCGCTGAAATGCGTAATCAGGCTTCGCGATTTTCCTGAAAGTTATTTGTTGAAACGTGTAATTAGAAGTAGCGTTTCGGTGTATGCTGTTAAATATGATCTTTATTTCATAAGAATAAAAATCAAATCGCATTTTTCGTGTACGTTATTAATATTTATTTTCAGCCTTGTTATCTAGCAACTTTCTGTAATTTATAGAACGAACCATATACGCGTTTGGAATATTGTCAATTCATCTTAAATCAGTTCATGATTAGTTATATAAACAAAACTCTCTAACTGACCAGTTATCAGACTAGTCTTTCCAGATGATTTTAAAGCTTGACAACGCTACATGGCTTCTTAGTTAAAAAGTATTTAATCTTTGTTTCGTGAAGCAGGATAAGATAATACACCAGAAATGTTAAGGTGACCACATTTCCTACAGTTGACCAATAGTAGTAATTAACAGGCAGCAGCACGCGACCCAAGTCTTTTCACTGTTGTGTACAATTGTGCTTGCTTTGCGTCGTGAGCGCATACTTGGAATAATAAGCATTTCATAGTTAGATTTCTCATGAGCATGTAACTGTAGACAGTTCTATATAAATAACCAGTATTGTAAGGTTTCGCCAGTGGAATTCGCTCATTGCAGGTTAAAAACACGCATTAGATTTTGATACGATATTCTAGAAAACTGCCAGAAGTATTTATAAATCTTTTTTCAGCTTTATTTATTTTTATGTATTATTTATTTATTGCCTTTGGGTTAAGCATAAAACTTTCTCGGGCATGTTATTTACTAGGTACCTGAACTTTGAAAATAGCGGTCAGTTGAGATCATGTTAGTAGGTTGGTTAAACTGTTAAAAACCAAAATATCGTGGGACAGCTCAAAATTTTTAATTAAGTATAAGTCTCTGTACCTGAAAGTGCATTCACTCTGTATTGTTGCACAAACAGATGCTAACTTCCAAGTCTATTCAATTAGAGGCGCTCCCCGCTAGTACAGCGGTATGTCTCCGAATATACAACGCTAAAATCAGGGGTTCGATTTCCCTCGGTAGGCTGAGCAGATAACCCTTTGTGGTTTTGCTATACGAAAAACAAGCACACACGGAAGAGCTATTGGCCCGGCGTGGCCGAGAGCGTTAAGGCATGCGCTCGTAATCTGAGGGTCGCGCGTTCGAATCCCCGTCACACCAAACATGCGCGCCATTTCAGCTCTGGGGGGCGTTATAATGTTACGGTCAATCCCACTATTCGTTGGTAAAAGAGTAGCTCAAGGGTTGGTGGTGAGTGGTGAGGACTAGCTGCCTTCCCTCTAGTCTTACACTGCTAAATTAAGGACGGCTAACCCAGATAACCCTCCAATTGCTTTGCGCGAAATTCAAAACAAACCAAACCATTCAGTTAACGTTTCAGATGGATAAACATCTTAAAACAGTTGCTTCAACAACACAGCACTTGTTTACTGCCTAAAATATTCTGTTGGTTGATAATGGAATAATTTACATATTTTATGATTATCTATTTGTATCAGATCTGAGTCTTGTTATTTTTTAAATATCTTTCACGTAAACATATTATTCCTATTCTGTAAATACGCAGACGAAAACGAAGGTTCCGGGAATCGAGTAAATGATTTAATACACTAGTAATTTACTGTTAATATTAGTGTTGTCTGGCAATTCAGAATATCAATTATTAATAATTTTACTGTTCCATAACACAGAAAACCGATTAACATCGTCGTTTGGTACCACAGAATATTATTATTGTTGTTCGACAACTCTGATTGGTATTTTATGCCAAATTGTTGATAGAGACCTCATCAGAAATCCTCGGTTTTAGTTATTTTATTATTGTATACACTAGAAGTGTTCATTCACCCACTGAAAGAAAATGCTAATCTCAGTTTATGGCGTTCGCCTCGAAACTGGACTCGTTTCTTCGATATATTTGTAGTGTATGCACGAGTAGTTGTATTTATTGATATACTTCTGTGTGTAGTGTGGTGTTTGTAGTAAAGGTGGCACTTTTTTGTTGTTTCTTTATTATGTTTGTGTTTAAATATTTGCGTATCCAGATGGTGAGTACTAACTATGATATGTATCGGTGTACTTCTATGTATATGTGCGTGTGTACAAAAGGTGGTCTGTTAATTTGTACCTCTTGTGTACGTATGTACATTATGTTGTGTATTAGTGTGTGTATACAAATTGTGTTGTGTAGTAATCTACTTATCTCTATGAACTGTGTTCTGATCCACCGCGCGTGTTAGAAGAGATAAACCCCTCCGGTGGAATGGTGCACTGACAGACAGCCTTAGCAACAGCAGAGAGAGAAGAACCAACACGAGTCACCTGTTATTCTAAGTACATTATGATGTACAGCTGCGCTCATTACGTCACTAAAACTTAGGATTTCACATTCACCGGTACTGAAGCGACGTTGTTTACCTAATATCTTAACATGCTACCTGTTAATTAAATGGACACTTCTTATATTCGAGATAAGTGGAGGTTGGTTCTACTTCTCTTCCTCCCTTGGTCCCTCAGCGGGTGGGGTGGGGATAAAACTCAAGGCTATATTGCTAGAACATCCTCATCGTAAAATAATGATTTATAAATTTTGCCTCAGTTGGCGGCTTAGCCAGAGTGCCTAGCGGCTCTTGTGAATGCAATACCCGGATCGTCGCGTATCACCTTTAGCGCCCGACTAGCAACGCTCGGCACTTCTGGGTGCTGGGTTCATGGATGCATGCCGGGATATATTTTGAAGACGAGACACTAGGCCTCTTACCTGCTGCCTGTATCAGACCTTAGTTCCACATTGGACCTGCAGATTTTCTTTTTTTTCCTTACGTGGTTCAACGTTACTAGTTGAATCATACCTTTGACTGTCTAGGTGTGTTTCTCTCTGTACGAGACTGTAGCACAGTCTTTTTATTAATGATATTTCTACTTATCCGTGGTATACGACCAGTGATCGTATTGAATAAGCTGTGGCCATAAGATTTAACAAACTATCCACCAAACGTCCCGCAAGTACGCAAAGAAGTGCGCCGATAACGAGGTGGGCAACGCGTGCGTGTTCGAGGGGAACTTGTCCGACGTACTGTGAAGGGCCACGGGTCTCTGTTAGCATAGGTAGGAACATGTTCTTATGGAAATTGGGTGTATTATTTTCGCGGATCGTGGTCTTTACTGTATTAATTAATCTCATACACTAGTTGCTTGTTGAAAAAGAATCATTATACTCGAGTTTTCAAGTATTCATTATTTTAATAGGGACTGAAGTTTTAGGGAAGATAACACGATATTGATAGGGTTGTAAAACTAGTAATAGAATAAGGTAATTCATAATAGTATTACACTAAAGATAATTATGGTAATATATATTTACACATATAATAACCAGTGTACAGAATTTATCATACTGACGACAAAGCACCTTCACATCAACAACGTGTTTAATTATCCGCCGTGTGTTACGGTTGTAATGTTTCTGTTCAAATATAACAGTGGGTTCTGTGTTATGGTTTGAATTTTTTCTATTCAGATATAATAGTGGGCTGTGTACTACACTTGTGATGTTTCTATTAAGGTGTTGTGCACTGTGTATTATGGTTGTAATGTCTATGTTAAGATATAATAGTGTAATGTTTATATAAAAATACAATCTTGTGCTGTTTATTACGGTTGTAATGTTTCTCTTCAGATATAAAATTGTGCTGTGTGTTGCGATTGTAATGTTTGTGTTAAAATATAATAGTATGCTGTATTCATGATGCTCTAATAACACGTAGGTCCAAAAAGTCTTGATAAAAATGAAATAGAAACGCTATTAAAATATAAAAGTGTATTGTGTAATACAGTTGTGATGTTTCTGTTAAGATATGGTAATTTACTGTGTGTTACGGTTGTAATGTTTCTCTTCAAATATAAAATTGTGTTGTGTGTTGCTGTTGTAATGCTTATGTTAAAATGTAATAGTGTACTGTGTGTTACAGTTGTAATGTTTATATTAAAATGCAGTATTGTGCTGTGTATTGGAGTTGTAATACTTCCGTTAAGGTATAATGTTGTACTGTGTATTACGGTTGTAATGTTTATGTTAAAATATAATAGTGTACTTTGTGTTGCTGTTGTTATTTTTATATTAAAATACAATGTTGTACTTGTGTTATGGTTGTACTGTTTCTGTTAAAATATAACTGTGTTGTGTGTTACGGTTGTGAGGCTTGTGTTAAAATATAAGTGTGCTGTATGTTAAGGTTGTGATGTTTCTATTATGATATAATTTTATAATGTGTGTTAAGGTTATAATGTTTATGATAAAATATCATAGTGAGCTGCATGTTATGGTTGTAATGTTTCTCTTCAGATATAAAATTGGGCTGTGTGTTGCGGTTGTAATGTTTTTGCTAAAATATAATAGTGTACTGTGTGTTACGGTTGTGATTTCTTCTGTTAAGATATTATAGAGTACTGTGTATTACGGTTGTAATGTTTCTCTTCAGATATAAAATTGGGCTGTGTTGTGGTTGTAATGGTTATGTTAAATATTATAGTGTGTTGTGTATTACGATTATAATATTCTGATGAGATATAATAGTGTGCTGTGTGTTATGTTTGTAATGTTTCTGTTAAGATATAAGTACTGTGTATTACCGTTTAAATGTTTATGTAAAAATAGTATGTAGTGTGTTACAGTTGTGATGTTTCTGTTGCACTGTGCGTCACAGCTGTAATTTTGTGTTGTAATATAAAATAGTGTACTGTGTGCTACGTTTTTGAAGTTTCCGTAAAGATATAAGTGTACTGTATGTTGCATCCATGATGTTTGATTAATATAGTACAGTATTATTTATATAACTAACGTGATGTTACGACAATAATGTTTGTGTTATTACATGAATTATCGTTTATTTATGAAACGATGATAAAAGTACCTGCATTAATATACTCAGATTTGAAACATATCACAAAGACATAGATTTCAGGTTACCGAACCCCCTCTTCCTTCCACTTGTCCTCAGCTTTGAATTTCACCCAACTTCGCTGTTTTCTCTTCTTTATGGATGTCACTGATGGAGGAGTTTAAAGGAAGACAGATATTTTATATTTTAATTTCCTTATTTGTTTTGACAACGATGTTCGTTAAGTTTTCTCTTTTTTCTTGCTTCTGACTGGTGTATTGTTTACTACAGAACAGGATCCATACACCAAACGATCACTTCGCAAAATACTGTAACCTTCCATTTCGTGCAAGAAATCCCTTCTACTGCGCACCTGATCTGCTACGGGGACACGCGCCGAATGGTGTTAGTGACACGGATTTACTCCGGAAGCATGCGTTGTTGGAACAATAGAAAGTATTGTCGATGAAACTAGCATTGCTTTTCGTAGTGTGTATAATGCCCTCTCTTGTGTAGACCTGTGTCTCACATAATGGTCTGGTAAATATGTTTTATAGTGATTGTTACATGAACGTAAATAATAACGAAAAACAAATAACTGTTGGAAGTTCGAGGGCTCATGACTCTTAAATTCGAGTTTTGATACATCGTGCTCCTTATGGTTTAGTTGTAATAATGCAAGCTTATCGTAATTCAATACCCGTGGAGCAGAAGTAGCTCATTGTGCAGCTTTGTTTTTCATCATAGCCAAACGAAAACAGTATTTCTCTGTGATGTTCAAACGTTCTAAATATACTATAAGCAATCACTTGTTAGCACCAGCAGCGATAGTGAGATTTAATTCAAGGGGGTGGGGTGGAATAAATTCTCACTTATGCCGTTGGACGCCCTTCGATTTTTCTAAAGTGAAAATACATAAACATATGAATTGGTTCCTACCTTTACTGTAGCTTTACATAAGCTGGCAATTTATAGTCAAATATTTCCAATTTTCTCAGGGGGAGAATGACCCCACATTCCTTTCACAATTAGCGTTCTTGTTTGATGCTGCACACAGTATACCTTATTATCTCTTAAATATTTTCGCCCTGACCATAAAATGTCTTGATTTATCTTTTGTTTCTACCTGCATATTCTGGGGGTTATCTTTATCGGGACCTAGGAGGGGGACGTTCGATTGTATACCTCTTCCTTCCACCTGCAGTGATATTTTAGAAGCACTGTTATGTGCTCAGCATTTCATAAATGAGGGTGTTGTATTTTTGTAATGGCACTGACAGAAGAAGACTTACAGTATCGTTATTACGGCCACCACCATTTGTGTGCAATGTTTACCATTTGTCACTTGTAAAACTTTGCTTCGTTTGGTGTGTTTACAGTCTAACACATCACAAACAGCCCCATGTACTCCAGTGTTTGTTCCTTCTGTAATATATCTACAATGTGTTAACTTAATAAAAACCGTTTTTAATATATAACATATATTCTACACAAATGATTTTGTTTATTTTGAATTTCGCGCAAAGCTATACGAGGGCTATCTGCGCTAGCCATACCTAATTTAGTAGTGTAAGACTAGAGTGAAGGCAGCTAGTCATCACCACCCACCGCCAACTGTTGAGTTTCTCTTTTGCCAACGAATAGGTGGATTGACCGTAAATATTATGATGCCCCCACGATTGAAAGAGAAAGCATGTTTGGTGTGACAGGGATTCGAATCGAACGTCTTTAACTACCTGTCCATGCCGGGCCTATATAGGCACGAGTAAAGACTGAGCTTTGTAATGTTTTTTGTCAGTTTGTTTTCATTTTACTTGTTTCTTATCTTAGTTTATATTCGACTATCGGCTGTTTATACTGTTTAAAAATTGTATTATGTTTTTAGGGAGATGCTTGTTTTGTTTGTTTTGGAATTTCGCACAAAGCTACTCGAGGGCTATCAGTGCTAGCCGTCCCTAATTTAGTAGTGTAAGACTAGAGGAAAGGCAGCTAGTCATCACTACTCACCGCCAATTCTTGGGCTACTCTTTTACCAACAAATAGTGGGATTGACCGTAACATTTTAACGCTCCCACGGCTGGGAGGGCGAGCATGTTTGGCGCGACCCTCGGATTACGAGTCGCACGCCTTACGCGCTTGGCTATGCCAGGCCCTAGGGAAATGCACCTGTATTCTTCCTAAACGAACTTCTAACTGATTCTCTAGCTTCCAGATTTTGCTTTTAATTGGTTTATATTTGTTAACCGTGTAGATTTGGAATCATAGGTGAGACCTAGTAATTTTGCTGATATAACAGTATAAAGGGGGTTCCCATAGAGACAAATTTCTGGCTTGTTTTTATGAAAGTTATCTAATTTTGTAAACGTTAGTACTTGTGGTTTGGGTATGTTAATTTTTATGCGTTTCTTTTGCAGTATTCTGCTATATTGTTTAACTTGGGTTGGAAGATTCTGGTTGCTGTAGAGGGCGTGTGTGGGAATTCTTCCAAATTGCTACCAATTGTTTGTTTGTTTGAATTTCGCATAAAGGTACTCGAGGAGATCTGTGCCAGCGGTCCCTAATTTAGCAGCGTAAGATTAGAGGGAAGGCACCTAGTCATCACCGCCAACACTTAGGCTACTCTTCTTCCAACAAACAGCACGGTTTACCATCACATTACAACGCTCGCTTGGTTGAAGGGACTAGCATGTTTGGTGATGAGGACTCGAACCCGCAACCTACAGAGTGGTATTCGAGTACTCTAACCACCAAGCCATGCCAGGCTCCTTCCAAGTAATAGAAAAAATAGGCTTTGTGTGTGTGTGTGTGTGTTTGTGTACGCAAATTTCAAAGTTTTAGTGCTACTGCTATCAACTCTGTTTCAACTCGTGAAAAATACTTTTTGCTATGTGGAATGTTCGTCTGCTTATTCTGTTTCGCAGCAGATTTGAAGTTTCAAATTCGTAAGTAAAACTTCCAAACTGGACGTTTATCGGTCATAACTTATACATAAATATTCTGATGATGAAGCACACTTAAGACGAGAAACGATGTTTTAGATTTGGTGCTATCACGAAAACTACTAGAATCCGTCGTTGATTATTTTAGTCTGAAGGCAATTATTACAAAAAGTGACTGAAATCACGCTGTCCATCGCTACAAAAGGCTCTGAGAGAGATGGCAAGGCGAATTTTATATATAGTTCACACACTTTGACAAACGTTCCACTGACTTTCATTATACGCTTACATCCGTTTCCAAGACTATATTTAAGCAGACCGAGTTCATTAGAGCTATAGTGGAGATTTTGAAAGGCATTTGGTTGAGCAGAATAGATGTGGTTTTTGGATATTTTTTCTCATAAAAACAGCCGCTGTGACTGATAGATTATGAGCCTTTAACAACTTAAACTTCTTGCTTATTATTTTGTTAAGAAAATGTGGAGTTAAGTTTAGTTTTATTGTAATGATTGTTTGAGTTGGAGGGTTCTCTTTCGTAATCATAGTCGTGAATTTCTTTTATAATGGACTGACTTGGAATTTACTATTTCATTTGAGAAATGTGCATGTGGCTCTACATCACTTTACACTTAACAACCTTGTCATATGATTATCATTACATGAATTATTCTGACACAACTATTAATTGCAAGTCTACTCGTTGTTGCATTATATTGTCGATTTATGAAAAGTAAAGTACCGTACAACACACAGACGCTAAAAATAACATAGCCAGCAGCGTTACGTCCTGTATTAACAAACATAAATTGTTCTTGTAAAGTACAGTTAACTCTTAGTAAATAAATACATATCAAAACTCATATGGCTAGTCAAGAAACACTTAAATTTGGATATAAGTTATATTTATTTTAACTCAGTTAGGGAGTAATGATGTTGCTTCTTTTGTTATGAATTTTTGTTTTTATATCACTGACTTTTTTTTTTAAATATATTGACGACAACAACATACGCCTTTTAGTGATATACTACATTCTCTCTTTATTTATATATGATATGGCGTATCCGTACATATTGTAATACAAACAGTGTTTCTTTTTTATTTTTAATGGTCGGTATTGTTATTGTTTTTTGGTAGCAAAGAGCCAACTTAGATTTTGATTAAAATAGTTCTCTAGATGGTGGTGAATCCAGAATTACTCGAAGGGAGCTCCAAGTCAGATGGTTAAATATGCATCTAACTAAAATAATTATTGTACTCGGTGTCTAAATCAGGATTACACGAGAGGGCGCCAAATCAGATCGTCAAATCTGCATCTGGCTGAAATAATTACTCCAATCGGAGTCGTATCCAGGATTAGCTGGAAAAAAAGAGTCCGGATCAGATGTACAACTGTGGCTGGCTTAAGAGCCTTCAACCAGTAGTATTACATGATCAAATAGAAATTGTGTTCATTTTCTTCATTTTTTTTTCATACAAAGATTGTTTGTTTTGAATTTTGCACAAAGCTACTCTAGGTCTATCTACGCTAGCCGTCCCTAATTTAGTGTAAGACTAAATGGAAGGCAGCTAGTCATCATCACCCACCGCCAACTCTTGGACTACTCTTTTACCAACGAATAATGGGATTGATCATTACATTATAAAGCCCCTTGGCTGAAAGGGCGAGCATGTTTGGCGCGACGGGGATTCGAACCCGTGACCCTCGGGTTACGAGTCGAACGCCTTCACACAAAGAATACCTTTCAAGTCCCCTACTGGTACAGCGGTAAGTGTACGGATTTACAATGCTAAAATCAGGGGTTTGATTCCTCTCGGTGGATTCAACAGGGCGCCCGATGTGACTTTGCTATAAGAAAACACACACATATATATATATACACACACAATACCCTTCAAATTGCATTTTAATGAAATTTTACTAATCAAAAATTGAAAAAACGACAATCACTATTTGAGATGTAACCTATATTACCGTCAAATCGACAAAATAAAAAAAATAAAATTACCGGGTAACCTCCCCTTTTATATGCGCTACTGTCCAATAACGAATGCACTTTTTATTTGGTAATAAAAAATTATCATATGCTGTGAATGAGAACGCGCCCCTTTGACCTGCTATTTCTATCTGAACAAGCTTGTCTCAACCATAATAATAATGAACGTTCTAAAATAATCATTTAGATTTAAAGATTACAAACTCGTGTAAAAAAATCCTATACTTCGATAAAAACCTTAAATACAACGACATAATATTAAACGGAACTAAAAAATATATAAAACTCATTCGAGCATGATAAAATATATAATCCTGTCGCTTTACAGTTATTATTTTATCAAAATTTCAAGTAAAAAATCTTCGTAGAGCACATATATTTTAATGGGTTGATTGATATTTCATATATATATATATATATTTACTTGCTTTGTTAAAGTGATAAGCGAGGAACTTGGTAACAATCGGTAACTAGGACACCTAATCTCTGCTGCCTGCCTGAACTGTTTGAGGTTATGTTTAAAAAATAAATAAATAAAGCACCTAATGGTATCTTGGAAAATTGATTTCATCTGTGTGCTAAAAGTTTTTTGTTTTTGTTTTAGATACTATTAAACGTAGAAAAATTATATTGTGTGTAAAGATATTTTTAAAGTGTTGACACTTTTATCTTAAGGACTACCACGAGGGAGATTTTTGTGTGGAAAAGATTATATGTAGTTACGTTAGATATTTTGTTTGATTTCAGAATTATAAGGGAAAAAATACTTAAGGGCTACCTGTGCATAACCTCTCTAATTTTGAACTAATAGACTAGGGAGACCCAAGTGCAACCACCGTGAATGTTTTTGATACTCTTGTCAGAGGGGAGAGTGGGATTTGATAGTCACTCTTATAACACTTACACGACCTCGAAGTACGAGCGCGTTTTTATAGCAGTTTTCCTGAACCATGAATCCTCGAATTTACAGATGGCACGCTCTCCCTCTCTTGCTCCGGTATGACGAGGTGGTTAGAGCGTTTGGCTCGTGATTTGAGGGTTGCGGGTTTGAAATCCCGTCACACCAAACATGCTCGCCCTTTTATCCGTGGGGGCCTTATAATGTTACGGTCAATCTCACTACTGGTTGGTAAAAGAATTGGCAGTGGGTGGTGATGACTAACTGCCTTCCCTCTGGTCTTACACTGAACATATAGCCCTCGCGTAGCTTTGCGCAAAATTAAAACCAAGTTATCACTCTCACTCCTTGCATATTTTAGCCTCCATTTGTAAAAGTAATCCAAACAAATGATTTAACTTCTTTTCCAGACTCTTCTCATATACATCAAATATCATAAGTGAATAAATTGTAATAACAGTGTCGTTCTCTCTAGGTACGTTTATCATTTTTAATGATTAAAATGTTGCAAAACTGTATTTTACTTCAGTGTATAATTAGCCCTATGTAGAATATTATATGAACACTCGACAGTACTCTTGTGAAAAACAAAAATGGTTCGTCGAAACACAGTATCTCTCAGCGGGCTAAACCTAAATGAAATATTCCGTTATTTTGAATGAATAAAAAGTAATAATTTTTGTTACAATGTTAATTTTAATATCTCTGTGTGTGTGTATATATATATATATATATATATATATTTACATATCACGACTTTCAGTATGTTTTTAATTCTTAATAAAGCCTACCTTTAACTAGAAACTGTTGAAAGCAACCTAATAAGTGATATATTTATAGTTTTGCAGCATCAACTGTTAAAATCTAGATTTACTGCACTTAAACTGTAACGTCGTAATCACTGTTGAATATATATGTGTATATGGAGGTGTGGTCTGTAAATACCTACATATTGCTCTGATGCAAACCTTAAATTAGTTAATTCTTGGTTTAAATAGACCTGTACCCTGCTTTTAAACTGTACCATTTAGGAAATTAACTTCAAGTAACTGTGTTGGTTTCTTTCTTATTAGGAGAATTTGAAAGACAATCTATTCAGAAGCCTGGAACCTACTAGCACGTGCAATTAAGTGTACAAAAGAGAGAGAGAGAGAAAAAAAGAAACCTGAGGCAGTGCCGCCATTGATAGTCCACGCCTTAAACGCAGACGTTGTGTTGTAATCTTTATCTATGGTGGAAGGGTCACGTACGTGTCACGGGTCTCTTGTACTGGCTTTTCTAAGTTACTCGCTCCTACTGTTTACAATGAAAACAATGAGCTACCGCAAAATATCGCCCTTTTATAACGTGTCACAAGCTATAAATTATGCTGTCATTAAAAGAACAGAAGTGAACCACGCTATCTTTCTGGCCGATCGATCGCAGCGCCTCTGTGTATTTAATAACGTCCTTGCTAAGGAATCGTATTCGAATACGTATTTGAACCTAGATTTGTTTGTTTGTTTTCTTACAGCAAAGCTACATCGGGCTATCTGCTGATCGAACCCCTAATTTTAGCGTTGTAAATCCGTAGACTTACAGCTGTACTAGTGCAGGGTGCTTTGAACATAGAAGAGATATTTTGTTGTGTTTTTTTATATATAGAAGTGGAACGTTGTAAAGTAATCACCCTTTGATTGTTTGATCAGGTTTTATTGGTGGCATGATACTCTGTAATTCCGGGTTTTTATACAGTAATAGAAAGCTGTGAAATAATCACACTTTGAATTTCGGATCATGATTTTATTAGTGACGTGATACTCTAAATTTGGAGTAATTACGGATTTTCATACAGTTGTAGAACGCTGCGAAATAATCACCCTTTGATTGTTCGGTCATGATTTTATTGGTGACGTGATACTCTGAATTTGGAGTAATTCTGAATTTTTTCACAGCAGTAGAAAGTTTGAGTCAGGTTTTGCTGGTGACTTGTGTTGCGTATTATAATTGATTTCGGATGAGTATGAGTTATTGTATTACGTACGTTACGTACTACTACTTCAAATAACTAGAATTTTGAATTTGAGCTAAGTAGGTAATTAAGTGTTAATATATATATTAAATTTATGTTATTTGCCAACAAGATTGATACGCTGAATTTCCCTTTTTTGACAAAAATATATTTTAATATACAAACATAGAAACAATACAATTTATAATGGTTATTACTAATAGTTATTACAAATGATGGTTTACATACAAGAGTTTTACAAATTTACAAATAATACTGAGTTTTATATTCGATCAATATTCATCAATATTTTATTGATGACCAGGTAAACGACAAACAAATTAATTCTGAGTTGATATTTTTTGCACCTCGCTTGACCTAAAGATGCCTTTTTTGACTAGCTTTACACCGGTTAGAAGTTCACTTCTCTCCGTTCACTTAAGTTGAACGGTTTGTAATGTTCGAAATTCATGAACTTTCCTTGTCCGATTGATAGACGTTAATCACAATTACAACTTCATAGGCTTCAAGCATACTGACCGTGGCTGTCCAATAATATTCTCTTCTTTTTTGTCTCTCGGCTAGTCGCCTTTCTATAAGCATCACACAAGTTTGTAGAACTTTCGACAATATTCTCGTGCTCTTTTATCAAATAACTATTATTGATTCTTGCTTTCAAGAATTATTCACAAGTTTCTAAAACAGGAGTGACTTGTGCAATACGCAAAGAATATATGTCACATGCAAAAGATAAAGCTGCACTGAAAGAAGCGTAGGCATTAAAATAAATGTACAAAGATAAATTCGTTACATGTGATACTCTGTACATGGAGTATTTTGGGGTTTTCATACAGAAGTAGAATGTTGTCACCTAGTCTCTTTATGATCGTTGGGTCAGGTTTTATTGATCACTTTTGATGTCGTATTAGAAGCAATTATATCTAAATAACTTAATAATATATCGATTCTCCCATGTCAACATGCTAGAAGTTTTCATCCCAGAGATATCACAAAGGTACACTTCTGGCCAAAATCTTAAGGCCAATAAATATAAAGAAAACATATGCATTTTGCGTTCTTAGACTTAACCACTTATTTGAGTAGAGCTTCGAAAGATGAAAATAAAAAAGGGAAAATAAAAATAAAAAAACTTTTCTAGCATTTACTAGGGAAAATGTGAACACTATGAAATTAGCCTGAATACTAGCTGGCCAAAAGTTTAAGACCATACTGAAACAAAGCGTTAATCGGTAAACACGTAACGAAATTTAGTCATTTGTGTTCAAGCATTAGCATTGTCAACGTCTCCCACTGACATCTTCTGTGTTACATAGGATAAAACATGGCAAAGGCTAAGTAATGAAAGAGTTTGAACGTGGCAAAATTGTCGAGCTGCAAAAGCAAGATCTCTCTGAACGAGCCATCGCTGGAGAGATTGGGCGTAGTAAAACTGCTTTTGCAAATTTCTTAAAAGACCCTGAGGGATACGGAACGAGAATTTAATGTGGTCGATCCAAGAAAATTTCGCCGGCGTTGAGCAGGAGGATTCGATGGGTTGTCCGGTATGACACCAGCCGATCGTCGAATCAGATTAAAAACAATAAGACGGCATCTATGAGAGAAATGCTTTAAAAACAGTGAACGTCTTCAAAGGCCACGCCTCCTTCCACACCACGAAACAGCTCGGTAAACATTGCTGAGAAGCACCAAACACGTGCCGTAGAAAAGGTTTTGTTCTCTGATGATAAAATATTTAACCTGGATGGTCCAGATGGCTTCCAACCTTACTGGCACGATAAGAATATCCCACCAGAGACATTATCCACACGACACAGTAGAGGATGTTCCATCATGATCTGGAGTGCTTTCTCCTCCCATGGAACAATGGAACTTCAGGTTATACAGGGGCGTCAAACAGCAGCTGTCTACATTGGCATGTTGGAGAGAGCGTCCTTATTGACTGAAGGCTCTCGTTTCTTGGACATTACAGGATCTTTCAACAGGACAACGCTGCAATCTACATTACCCACAAGACAAATGACTTTTTTATTGCTAATAACATGATTTTTGGACCATCTGACGTGTTCGCTCGAACTGAACCCCATTGAAATGTTTGGGGGTGGATGGCAAGGGAAGTCTATAGAAATGGACGTCAATTCCAAACTGTGCATGATTTTCATGAAGCCATTTCCACCACTTGGAATTACATTCCATCCAGCCTTCTGCAAACGCTTATATCGACCATGCCAAAGCGAATGTTTGAAGTTATTTGCAATGACGGCCGTGCAACTCACTACTGAGACCTCTTGTTGGACATTTTTACCCTGTTTTGGTATGGTCTTAAATTTTTTTATTATTTATTTTATTTTTATTTTCCTTTTTTTATTTTCATCTTTCGAAGTTTTACTGAAATAAGTGGTTTCGTCTAACAACGCAAAATGCATATTTTGTTTATGTTCATTGACATTAAAATTTTGGTCAACAGTGTATTGTTAAATATTCTCTTATTTAGAAGCGAATAACTGCGAAACGTGGCATGTTTCAGATTATTGTGCAATTACGTTCGAAAAACAGAACCCATATTGACATAGTACTGTCTAACTATACTAAAAACATACGTGGCCTTTGGTCATTAAAACACGTGCGTCTAACACGATGAAGATGAAAATATGAACAACTGTGTCATAATTAAATTTTCGCTCTCCTTAAGAAGAACGTAGACATCGTCAAAAATCGATTGTTTGTTATTCTGTGGTCAGTGTATCACAAGTTACTCAGACATTTAATTCTAATCAACGTCTTGGAACTATCAAAGAAATCAGAATGGAACACGTTAATCTACATTCTAGCTTTGAAAATTTCTATGAAAACATCTTTCGTGTTTCAAATTTCAAAGAACACGTCCTGCATTATATCTGAAAGTTCTGAGAGAACGCGTTGTAAAATTTCTGATAATCTTAGATAAGGTTTTTGTAGATGTTGGGAGAGTAATGCGTATTGTCTGGGAAGAACGTATTGTATCAGTCTTGAATTTGAGCTTACGTTTTATTAACATAATTATGATTTATTCATTTATTTATGATACAAATAATTTAGAAGTAGTTCGGAAAATTAATTACCTATCTGTAAATCCGTATAGATAAAAAGATTCAATTAAATTTACACCAGACAGGCTTGTTTAGTTTGCAGCTTATAATACACATCAGACAGGCTTGTCTTGTTTGAAGTGTATAGTTCACATCAGACAGGCTTGTCGATTTTGAAGTGTATAATCCACATCAGATAGGCTTGTCTAGTTTGAAGTATATAATTCACTTCAGGCATGTAAACACCTTTCCAATCACCTTATTCAAAGGCACAAAATCTCTTTCGATTGGTGTCATCAATATAATAAGATTACAAACAGGCCCAGCATGGTCAGGCGGTTAACGCGTTCGACTCGTAATTCAAGTGTCGCTGGTTCGAATCACCACCACACCAAATATGCTCGCTCTTTCAGGCGTGGAGATCTTATAATGTGACGGTCAATCCCACTATTTGTTGGTAAAAGAATAGCCTAAGAGTTGGCGGTGGGTAATGATGACTAACTGCACTCCCTCTAGTTTTACACTGCTAAAGTAGGAACGGTTAGCACAGATAGCCCTCGTGTAGCTTTGCACGAAATTCAAAAAACAAACAAAATTACAAAGAAAATTTTTGATGGTAGGAGAAATATTTTCTTAATTACTGTTTTGAAATACGCTAAATCACATTGCAAGCACTACATATTATACAAAAAAATGAATGTAGCTTCAACGGAATAGCAGATTTCTGCGTTCTTTTATTTTGAAAGTTTTACTTAGTATATTTAGTTTGGTCACAGAACAATCTTTAATATAATACTGAATACATGTTGAGAGAAGACTAGTGTTTATTACTTGAACTTAGGAAAGAAAAGATAATGCGAATATAAATATCTCTGCGTGACACGCGCGATCACCAAATATCGTTTTGTTGTTGTCAGGCTTAAAAATTAGGTTTACCTTGTACCTAAGAGCGAATATTATTTTAAGTTGGGGTGCTGGCATGATTCACTGTTTTAAGTTGCAATAAATGAGTCAAAGTTTTAACTAATAAAAACTGTTTCAAAATCGAGTTTGTAAGTATCCTTACGTAAGGGAGTATTTTAAAAACACAGAGGCAAACATAAACCACTGCCGCACTGCATGTGTTTTATTATAATTAGTGTGCTCTCGAGGTAGATACAAATTGTTCTTGTCAGCTCTTTCGTCTCGTGCTTTGTAAACCATGACCATCCCACGTGCATTTTGAAGGGCCATTAAAAATGCCGAGTAGGAGAGATTTCTTGAGTGAAGACATTCAATTCTCGAAAATCAATTCTGGCCAAGCGTAGCCCGCTGGGTCTGAAAACTGGTTCGTCAGCAACTTGGTGGATTTCTAATTAAACCTTGTTCTATGAATTATAGCAGGTAAAGGATTTAAAGTCTGATAGATCCCTCTGTTTTCGTCTATGGTGGATGAAGCGTAACCTGTTATTGTAGTTTGTAAATTAAATATTTTTGATGTTACACAATAAATTAGTATTGGTGGAGTTGGTAAATTCTATCAGAGTGACGTTACCTCTACTGATATATGTGAGGCATGCTGTGCTCTCAGGTGCAGTGATTGCGATGAATATGAATATTTCATTCATCCGTGCCAGTTCTCCAAAGTAATGATTACCATAGTATTGTTGCCCAAGGTATAATTAACCTCAAGTATATTTTCGAAATATTAGAATCCCATTTCTGGCCCAGTAGATTCACCAGATGGAAACCTGAGATGTAATGAAAGAAAGTTTGTTTTAAAAATCTGCTCAAAATTGAACAAGGGCTACCTACGTACGTTAACCGTCCCACCTTTCAACGAGTAGACTGGAGCAAAGGCAACTAATTAACAACATACACCGCCAACGTTTGGGCTATTCAAATATTTTACTATTTTATAAAGTGAAATGCGATTAAGTTAATTAATTTCTTTCTGTATTAACATATGTGAGTGATTCGCTAGAACACTATTAAAACTAGTAAGTATTCAATACTTACCTTAGTTTCTTTTAGATTAACATACAGTGGTGACTCGACAGAACACTGTCACAAAGCCACACTACTTTAATACTTACCTTAGTTTCTTTCTATATTAACATACGTTAGTGACTCGCTAGAACAGTATTAAAACTAGGAGTTCTTCAATATATATTTTAGTTTCTTTTAGCTTAACATACAGTGGTCACTTGACAGAACTATGCCAAAGTAACAAGTATTCAATACTTACCTAGTTTCTTGTAGATTGACATACAGTGGTGACTCGACAGAACTATGTCAAACTAACAAGACTTCAATACATACCATAGTTTCTTATTGTTGGTGTACGCGTACTGTTGTACTTGTTACAATTAGAATTTTCTTTGTTTGGATAGAGTACTGTAGGTTTGTACATAACTCATTCAAAATACAAAATAAACCTCATGCTTCCCAAATCACAGGTGGTTTATCAACTGGTTTCACTCTGGATAAAAATCTGTTCTTCACAAATCTTTACAGGAAGGCTTATCCATGTGTTTGGAGCTGAATTAAACAGTTGTTGTTAAATCACCTGTGGCGGCTCAGATCTCTGCTTTTAGATGGTATTATCTGCTAGAGTTTACATGCATTTCAAACTGTAATTTGATTGTTAGATACCGTCTGGATGTACAGCCGTTTAATCTGTATGCCAACATCATTCTAACAGCCTAGCTACCACTGGCATCAGTATCGTTGTTGTATGTATCTTTATTTTTAACAACGTAGGTTTTGTGATATATTTACAACAATTGTACTTGCTTTGAGCACACATAGTTTTCTGTTTTAGCTTCAATCCACGCTGCTCGAGTTGGTGGGCAGATGGGTTTACGTGTCGCGTTTATTATTATTAACAAAGATATCTTAAAGCTTTCTCTTTTCAGTCGGATGTTTAATTATATATAAGTGGCGCTAAACACAATACACAGAACAATACAGGCCGTTAATGCCGTATTAACTAAGAACCTATTGCTCGGAAAGTAATACGTTACGAAAGTTTGTTTTGGAACTTCTCACAAAGCTACTCGAGGGCTATCTGTGCAAGCCGTCTCTAATTTAACCGTGTAAGACTAGAGGGAAGGCAGGTAGTCATCACCACCCACCGCCAACTCTTGGGCTACTCTTTTTACCAACTAATAGTGGGATTGACTGTCACATTATAACGCCTCCACGGCTGAAAGGGCGAGCATGTTTGGCGCGACTCTCAGATTACGAGTCGCACGCCTTAACACGCTTGGCTATGCCGGGCCTTTCTAAAAATAAGATTAAAGGGAAGGCAGCTGGTCATCACCACCCACCGCCAACTCTTGGGCTACTTTTTATCAAAGAATAGTGAGATTGACCGCACATTATAACGTCCCCACGGCTGGGAGGGCGAGCATGTTTGGCGCGAAGCGGGCGCGAACCCGCGACCCTCGGATTACGAGTCGCACGCTTTAACGCGCATGGCCATGCCGGGCCACTTTACGAAAGAAGTGAGTTAATTGGGGACATTATTTCATTTCTTTTCATTATTGTGTGTTAAACCCACAAGCACAGAATTTTTCATAATTCTCGTTGTAGTCCCTATACATAATGACTATTCGTGTTCTGTCACTTAGCGTTCGGAAGTGTGGAAACAAGCTTAGCACTTTTGGGCCATGGGTGCGCCATAAGAGCAACAATCAAATCCTATTATTTGGTAAGACAACCCATAAGTTATGTATATGATAAAACAACCTATAAGTTATGTGTATGATAAGACAACCCATAAGTTATGTATTGTTGACTATCAGTGATGTCGAGAAACCCACTTGTTGAGAATTTTATATGCAAAAACGGCTCGTTTGGTTGTAAAATATTTTCTCAATCCAAACGAGCCGTTTTAGTGTATTGTTGACTGTCTGCCTTTCTCTTACCCTATTATTCCAAAGTTAGCGATGGGCATGCCCAAATTGGAAAGAAAGGACTTAACTGTAACACTACAAATCCCGATTTATCAGTGTTATAACGAAACAGGCTAAAATCAGACGATGTATGCCGATAAAATTTAATTTTATTTTGGTAGTACCGATTGCGACGTGAGAAAGCTGTTTTGTTTATTTGCAGAACTTTCATATTTAAACGGCTTTTTATCTTCTTTATCAACTCGATTCGGAATACCAGAATTAAAAAATGGTGGGGTATTAGCAAGATATGATATAACAGAAAGACACTGATGGTTGAGACGCTCAAATATTCTTGTTTGACACTTTGAATGAAAGTAAGTTATTACTTGCGCATTTGTGGCCACCGACGACATTCCACAGAGAACAATTTACTTTGAAACACAAAACAACGGATTGTTATTAATGGCATTAGTTAATATTTTTAATAATATGCACGTTTTCTTGTTAGCTTTCAGTTGTACAGCATTAAATAAACCGTTGTTCCAAGTGGCGTCTTGTACAATATACCAACCAACGGATAAACAGTGGTGCAATTAACTAGTTAGTAAACACGTTCTTGTACAGTTTACCAGTCGATGGGTAAATATCCGTGAAGTTCAATGACGATTTGTGTAACGAATTAGTTGGCGAAGAAACTGACGTGTGATGATAACGTAGTTAGACGTAAAAACATTTAGCGTGTATGAGATCGTTCCCAGTATCACATTCTATCTTTGTAATAATTATGTAAAACAATTTTATTGTATTTTGAGACTGAGAACAGTCTATTATAAATGTTTCTTCTCTACCAGTGAACGTTGGCTCAAATCTTTTATTACAATTGTGTGAAAATTTAGGCAAGTATCATCCTATTCTTAGTAAATTAGCCAAAATGTAATTCTTTGTGTAATGTATTAGTCAGTAAATTAATTTTTTTGTAGCCCAGTAATTGAAATAGATGTTCTGTTGCAGTAAATCAAATGTTGTAAAGTATATCAGTCAGTGGTTCAGAAAAAGGCTACATCATTTAGTAGCGCAGACTTAGAGGGAAGTCAGCTAGTCAGTCTATTCCGCCCACCACAAATTTTTTGACCAGGAATTGAGGCGTTGATTGTAACGTTATAACGCCATCCATGCTAAATAAGGAAACATATTCGGTGAGGGGTTTCCCTCCCAATTTTTTATTACATATATTCTACAACAGTTCTCCCAACTGTTCCATTATGTTCTCCCATGATTATTCCAATTTGTCCGCTGTGTTAATAGGAGAAGACTTCTTTAGCCTAACGTAATTTTTATAACGGTAATTGGGTGGATTGGTTTTGAATGCTTCGTCAACATTCGGTGTTTAATATCACAACTTTAAAGTTACTAGATATCTTATGATTTCTTGTATTGGACAAAAGGATCTCTGGCCTTGCTTGTAGCAAACAATAGAGAGATCTGAAATGTTATTTTTAAACGCCTGTGATTTGTTTCAGGCAAATTGGGAGGAATGTGGGAGTCACAGTTTGTTGTCTATATAGCATTAACTTTATTCTGAATATTAGGCTTATGGATAATTAATTCTAATACTAAAGTCCTGCTGTTGAATAAATTGTTCTGTAACAAACAAGGCAACTATTTAGGTGTAAAAAATTCGCAAACAAGGAACATGTTGCCAATATGTTAAGGAGGGACATGTCATTAAAACGCAAAAGAGAGAATATGTTGCTATCATTTAAAGTGTATGTGTGTGTTGTCTTATAGCAAAGCCACAGTGGGCTATCTGCTGAGCCCACCGAGGGGAATCGAACCCCTGATTTTAGCGTTGTAAATCCGTAGACTTACCGCTGTACTTGCGTGGAGCACATTTAAAGAGGGAACTAGCATGCAAAGGGAAAATATTTTGCCTACATGCAAAGGGTCATTATGTTGCTAAGAGGAAATAAGTTGATAATAAACGAAAGGGAAGAGGAATAAGTTTCTAATATGAGAGTTTTTGATTAAAAAAAAAATTGCCCCCCAGTGGCTCAGTGGTATGTCTGCGGACTTATACGCTAAAATCCGGGTTTCGATACCCATGGTGGGCAGAGCACAGATAGCCCATTGTGTAGCTTTGTGCTTAATTCAAAACAACAAACAACAAATGGTTTAAAATAAATTAAACTGTGTGTTTAACGATGGCTTATTTGCAGTCTAATCATGGGCTCGATAAAACAAACTTGAAATAAAGTATTTAATTGCTCTTAAATCTCTGGGTAGAGTTCAAGAAAAATATATTTACGAACAGGTATATGTTTTACTTTAACGTACTATATGTAACAGTAACAGTAATGTACGCAACGCTAATTAGCTAAATCAGTGCGTTTTTTTTTGTTATATGGGCGGAAGAGTTTCCTACTTGCTAACAATAAGTCTAGTTTTAAGTTGATAGAAGTTTTTACTGTGTTCACTCAGTGCAGAAGATATAAACATTAAAACTTCTCATCAACAATAACAAGCACATCTGTATCTTTGTTTTTTTTTTAAAAAAACATTCTGATAAATCCAGGTTTCCTGTTCATCACGACCTGCAGCAGGATTAGTGTCATCTGAACTGAGTCCTCATTAGAACCATCTCTACGAATGTCGGTTTTTTAAAGACAGCATAGCAGCTCTGTTTGTTTCTGCTCATCACCATTATTGTAGGGTCATCACTTGTTCATTCATTTAGCAGAATCAAATAGTGATCCTTAGTTTTCATTACACTCACGGTATAAGTTTCATATCAATCATTATTTATGGGATTCGAATAAAGATTTGTGTTGCTAAGGATAATTAGTTTTCAAGTCCCCTTCTGTAGCAACAGACCTCAATTATTATGATAAACACATGTTTTATGCAAACATAAACATCCACCTTCCCTGGCGGGATGAATTTAACAAGTTTGGACATGTGCCAACCATCATCGATTCCATAATAAAAGCTGTGAAAACATCTATTAAAATCTTTATGGAAGCAAATGGGAGACAGAATCGGATTCTTTCACAGAACCTTTGATGGTTTAAGTTAATGTTTGGTATTTGATTATTACTTCTTTATCTTCAATAGTAAGTCAATTTCTTTTATAATTTGTTAAAAACTGAGGTGCTGCAGGGAAAGCATAGATAAGTTATATTGTGTAGAATGTATAAAAATACTTTCATACACTAAACCTATTTGCTATGTACGTTCACCCATACCTACAATGTTGGTTAGGTTAGTCTAGAATACAAATGTTCCACATAAAATTATTTCGATATCATTTATATGCAGCAATACGTTATCGTCACGGGCAAAGCGTTGCCTAAGGATTGAAATGGCAGGCTTGAATCGAAGGGCCCAAGGTTCGAGGTGTGTTACCGCTGAACTCTTGCCCTTTCAACTCTGTACGCATTATAAAACTGACAGTCAATACCATTATTCGGTTTCAAGAGCCGGATAATGCCTATGTGACGGTAGGGTTGTTAAAGGGATGTGAAGTTGATTCAGTGAGATTTTTGTTGTAATTTTATAGGTGTGATAATTTTAGATATAATATCATAGATGTGCGTGGTATATTAAGTGAGAGTTTTTGTTGTAATTCTACAGATGTGATAGGTATATTTAATGAGAGTTTCTGTTGTAATGTTACAGGTGTACGAAATTGGTTTGAATTTCGCGCAAACCTACACGAGAGCTATCTGCATTAGTCGTACCTAATCTAGCAGTGTAAGCCTAGAGGGAAGGTAGCTAGTCATCACCACCCACCGCCAACTCTTGGACTACTCTTTTATCAATGAATCGTGAGATTGACCGTCGCGTTATAACGTTCCCACGGTTGAAAGTTTGGTGCGATCGGGGTGCTAGATTGAAGCAGTGGTGTATTTTTTCTAATTTTATATATACGCGGGGTTATTTGATTGAGGGTTTTTGTGTAAAATTACCGTTGTGAAGGCTGTTAATTTTTCAAACTTGTGGAACCATAGTTTCTTACGGAAATTCTTTCAATAATAGGTACTTTATAAGTAGGAAGTATAAGCTTTCGTGTTTGTCTTCTCTTTAATTTCTTAAGTATTAAATGTCTCAGTTAACTCACCAGGATAACTGGAATGGAACGCTAACTCTTTTCATAAAACCATCACGAGAAAGAAAGTTATTATTAGAGTATTGTAAATTTTCGAGTGTTCGAGTGAGGTAAACATTGATTATTTGCTTACTCAAACGCTGTGTATTTGTTACTAAATGTAGTAAGTTATAAGTTATTTGTGTTTTATGTATCTTTCGTTGGACAGTGATAAACTTTAATAATTAAATATAACTTAGAATCTGAGTAGGTATAGATTAAAAGCAGCAGAAACAAAGAACTCAGGATTAATCGAAGATAATTTGTAAATTTTACGCACTAAACCGATAAACTATCAACTGCATAAACTAAACAGAGCTAAACAGCTAGTTTCACACACATTAAACAGAGCTAAACAGCTAGTTTCACACACATTAAACAGAGTTAAACAGCTAGTTTCACACACATTAAACAGAGATAAACGGCCATTTTCATATATAAAACAGGACTAACAGTAAGAAATAAGCAACCAGTTTCACGCAATAATGAGAGATAAACGTTCATTTTCATATACTAAACGGAAATGAACTGTTAGCTTCATTTAATAATCACAAACGGTCAGTTTCCCATACAAAACGGAGATATAATGGCTAGTTTCATGCACTGAAATAAACAGTTTCATAAACTGATCATATATAAACGATTAGTTTTCACGCAGTTATTAAATAAACAAAAAACAACACACACACACTCTACATTGAGCACTAACATCAAGTAACAAGAGTAACTAGTTTCAAGGCGTTCTGCGATGTTTGCCCTGTCGCTCAACCTGTGCCTGGTTCTCGCTGATTGCAGATAAGGCAAAACGAGTTTTTAACGTGTGGGGGAACTTGGTATTACATGACAGGTGCCATAGGGAAAAAGTTGGCGAATGAAACTGAATCCTTACTTTTATTTTGTTTTAACTTCCGAACACGCCATTTCCTCTGTAGTTTATTATTCATTAGTGAACTCATGGGGTTATTAAAACTGATAAAAAAATACACGTAAGATGAAAAACTTGGGCTTTTTAAAACTTAACAATGATTCGAGCTTCGTCGGTCTTTGGTAATCAATAAAAGCATGGGCATATGTTTTTTGTTAGGCCTAGATTGTCAGTAAAAGCCGTATAGGTTTCACATTTCGTAATAGTTTTAAGACCATTAAGGTGGCAAATTTATGATAATTACATTTTCTGTGTGACAAGTGAATCACTAACCATTAAAAATAGGTTATAATTATTATTTTTTGCGTGCGTGCATTTCTTTATTTGAATAGATCAATCATGATCAGCTGTACTTCGATATAATAAATAACTCAAAGGATTTGATAAAATTCACATTTAATTTTGTCCGTCAATAACTGGATCCTTCAACTAATGAGACGGCACCTAGTGGGCTTTTGCACAGTACCTATGGCCACAAGCATCCTCAGCAGTCTGTGAAGGCTTTATTGTCTTGAAATTTCTAAGTGGTCTGTAGTAATTCCGACACGCTGAATCTGAAAATGATATCCATTTTTCTCCATCACGTGCAGATTTTTCACAAAATCTCATACGTACTTTTACGTAAGTGGTTCATTTTCATTGAAACGAGTCGCATTTTGTTATGGTTAACCATTGATATAATGGTTGTCAATCGCAACGTGAGAACCTTATCAATTGTTCCATAATCTACGAGAAACACCGCTGGTATATAAACGGTTAACAGACCACATGACGTGTCATTTTTCGATAGTATTTGTTTGTGTGTACACTTTGACATTTTTTTCTCTTTAATATTATTTATTCATTACTATGGCAACAATAAATTATGTAAAGGACCTAAACATTCTGTCATATTTGTGGAAAACTTGTTGTTAATTTGATCTAAGTACGAGTTCCTCCTTTACCGATTTGTAAAAGATTCTTATGTGATAGAAGAAATAATAATATTATTTACAAAATCTAAGTAGCTGAATTATGGAAAGTTGAACTTTTATGAAGTTTAAATTCGCAGACCTGTGTTATTTATTCTCCTTTTTAAATGCTGTAATTAAATGCAAATCATGCGTCGCAGGAGATCATGAGCCAAGGAGAGGACCAGGTCTCCTTAAGAGGCTGGAGTTAATGAACAATGGTCTAGATGGTTGGTTCTCGTAGGCGAATCTTGTGCATGGAGCTGAAAAAGATGCACAACATTCCTACTCACATAATAGAAAGAAAGGCCGTACGTTTATAAGTTTGTTATGTGATATCATAAATTTCGCTCAACCAATTGAACATCATCCAGAAATATTTAGAAAAAAACTTGCAATAGTTTATAATAGCCCCCTCATCAGCACAGCGGTATGTCTGCTGACTTACAACGCTAGAATCCGGGTTTCGATCCACGCGGTGGGCAAAGTACAGATAGCCTGTTGTGTAGACTTGTGCTTGACTAAAAACAAACAAACAAATAGCGCATAATTCACTGAAACATGCTTCGTTAAAGAAACGAATCTTTGAAGCTATTTGTTTGATTCGGCCATGCAAAAGCTATCTGCAAATAGTCTGTTCTAAATTGTGGACTGAAATATAGGAAGAATACAACTGGTAAGGAGCACAAACAATAGTCAGCTCTTGAACTTTTTTTTATTATCACAGAATTGGGTCTTTTTGTTTCTTAAAGCGCACCTGTGACTCCCAAATTGTGCAGCGGGTTTTTGAGGCTTTGATTCGACAACTACGAGTCTTTGAATTCGCAGTTCAAGCATGCTGACCACATGACCACGCCTGGTTCACTACTCTCGTGGACGAGAACATATTATTATTTATTTATGTCAATTTTTCCGCAAGTGTAGATGAAGTAGGCGTCTATATAAAACATATTAATTCTGCGTCAAATGTTGATGTCCATATCACCTACCAAGATATACACATGTATAAAGCTGTTAAACATATACTAACATTTATTTTAAGAAAGAGAGAGGAGGGTGAAATCGAAAACAGCATTGGAGAATGTCTAGGAAGTTCAAACTTTGTTAACACACATGAGTGAAAATTCAAAAAACGCTATAAACATATGATCCGGTGTGTTTATCAAAGGTGGTGCCACTTGTAAAGAAAAATCGCAGCTTACACGTCCTGCATACCTTTTTGAAATTACATGGATATTCAATCGCTAGAAGGCCCCTTAGTATAGATATTAAAATATATAAATCAGGTCAGTTGGTAGAATAAGTGGATCACAGCCATAAAACGTCACCATGCGTTGGTTCTGGCAACATAAAATACTTAATAAAACTTAGACTTGTTTACATAACAAAAATAATAACTCTGTGTCACAATTCAAATAAAAATTGGGATTATTTTGTTTCCCATAGATATATCATGCTACAACGCTAAAATCAGGGGTTCGATTCCCCTCGGTGGGCTCAGCAAATACCCCGATGCGGCTTTGCTATAAAAAAAAACAGAAAACACAGATATATTATGCCTCCTGGTGGCTCAGCGTTAAGAACAAAGGCTTATAGTTCTAACGTGTGGGGTTCGATCCTTGCATAGATAGCCCGTTGTGCAACTTTTTGTTCGTTATTAATCACAAAAAAGTGACATTTTTGACTACTATATTATTACTTGTAGTTGGGTTCAAGATATTGTGAGCCAAGGGTGGCAGTAATCATTTAATCATGAAATTATAGAGCATCGCAACAACAGAATATGTGAACAGAAAACTGTTATCTCATTGAAACTTAGATTTTCTAACGTAACTTTCTTAGAGCCAACAAAGTTCTGTATAATTGTATATTTTTTATTTGTAATTGACTACAAACAGCCCATCGCGTAGACCACCTTGGGTATCGAAACATTGCTTTTAATGTTGTAAACCTTAAGACTTACAATTGTGCAATTGATTATATGTATTAATAGTCGATAGAATTTACAAAGTCCTTTTTTTGTGGAAAATAGAATGTGAAATTTACGAAACGTTGTTAAGTAACAAATACAATGGTAAACCTCTTCCTTCTCAAAGAACTTGTTGTCGTCACTGTTTTCATAAACTGTCGTAAATCAACATTTCTAGCTGACAGTTTTTGTTGTATATAATTATGATATTATTTTCCTGGCTTGATTATTGTAGTCTTGATAACAATAAGAAAGATAAGTTTGATTTATCACTTGTTGAGGTATTCCGTTTTTGACGTAGTAGGCCGTCCAGGGTATGCATTATGAGAAGTGGTACTCGCCTTAAGTCTTTAGCTACATGAGTGGTACCTTGCTCTAATGGAGCTACCAGGCCTTTCTGATCAGTTGAAACGACAGCATTTGCTTGATTTATTAAAGATAGAATTGGGACTGCTTGTTTTATTGATTTCACCGCTAGAGGAATATTTAGTTAGTGTTTATATAGAAGATACACTTCCGTGCGAGTATATTTCAGCTCGTGCATCTGTGAATTACAATTAAGTTTATTTGATCACGAGAAATATTTAGTAATGGTTTAATACTCACAACAGACCCACCCCGAAGTCTCAGTCGTAGGCTTGATATCTTACAACGATGGCAGTTATTCCTGTGATGGCTACAAAGCAGAGAGTTCTTTTTGTAATTTTTACAAGGAAATTCTCTGAATGTTTTGATGATATTCACTTTTTTTAACCTCAGGAGCGTGATGTTATTTACTTTCCGTTTGTTTAGAGTTAAGCGTGAAGCATACTAACTTACGATGCTAAAATCTAAGGTTCAATTCCTTATTTTCGATGGACAGAAAATAGCACACGTTGTTAACTCTTTAGCTACTATTCTGTGGCCGAATAAAGGGGTTTGACTGTCACTCTTATAGCGCACTTTCAGCATGCCAACTGCGTTTCTTTGGGAAAGAAGTTTTAATTTTAATTTTTGTGTGTGCCTTGAGGGGAGTGGAGTGTTGGCAGGATGTCGGCCGACAGGCTAACTACGAGCGTACTTATTTTACTCTTAGTTTAAATGAACGAATGGTTTATATGCTGAGAACACGATAAACTTATGTAAGAATGGATAAGAGCCAAAATATAGTGAAGAAATGTTATTTGTATTGTGGATTTTGTGGAAATCTTTCAATTATAAGTACCCATATCAAGTGTATTATATTACACTCTTTGTTCTCTCTGTGTCATATAGTACGAAACTGAGCGTACCCTGACTGTAAATCTGATAATTCGTGGTTAGCGACTCGTTGCGAGAAAACTCACTCCGCACTTTGATGCCAGAGGTGTGCAATAAGAGTGGCGGTAAAATCCCATGATTCGATCAGGTAGGAGTGGCTCAAAAGTTGGCGGTGGGTGTTGTTGTTGTCTGCCTACGTTCTCTTTAGTCTCTTGGTTCAAAATGAGGGACAGCTGCGCGCAGATAACACGTGTGTAGCTCTAAGCGAATTTCTGAAATTAAACGTAAATTTATCGTTTATTCTTATGACACATATATTGAATATCAACATAAAGGCCCCCCGCTAGTACAGCGGTATGTCTCCGGATTTACAACGCTAAGATCAGGGGTTCGATTTCCCTCGCTGGGCTGAGCAGATTGTCTCATGTGGCTTTGCTATAAAAAAAAATCAACATAAACATTCCTACTTAAACCTTCATCTATTCATCACGCGAGCTGAAAGTAACCGGTTGTTCAGCAGCCAAGCTCGTGAGCATTAAACTGCTAAATTACTGTTATTTTAGTCTTCCATGAACTTTGTTAACTGTCACGTAATATTTATACACTTACTGTCATTGGGACTTTTTTTTTCAGACACAAAATGGTGTGGCTCGTTTTGACTGCACGATTTATCTAACGCGATGATTCTTATAGAACACTTGTTTGTTTTCTTTTAGAACAAAGCCATAATAGGTTACTTACTGTGTCCATTGCAAAATTGAAACAAGACTCGTATTTTAGTGTTGTGAATGCATAAACTTACTACTTGTCCCACAGGGGGTGGAGCGACTATAACATCTGAATTCAGTGTCATAAGATATTAATAAAGTAACTGTTTAAAAACGTATTTATAAAGTGGTTTATACTAATAAACGAAAGATCGAGTGTTGAGTAGTTAATTGTTCTGCATCGCTTGAGATGGCTAACATGCAATTTGCTCCAAAGGTAAATGTTCCTTCGTTCCAAGATGGCTACCATGCAACTTGTTCCAGGGGTAAATGTTCCTCTGTTTGCCCTTAAACAGATATATAGTTCAGAGAAACTCGAACTGTGAATTCCTAGATTCACAGCTCTCTCTAGTGTTCTATGTAATGTGGTGTTTGTTTGATCTATTTTAAAATACACTTTCGCTAAATATGCGTGAGAGTTCTTGAAGTCGGTATATATTTGATTTAAAACATATTACGTCGGAAAGATCTATACACTCTATGTGTATATGTGTGTGTATGTATGACTGTTATTGAATTTATGTTCGTCTAAACTCCTAACAAGCACGAGAATATCGGATAAACCTGACAAAGACTGGTGCGATGGCCCGTGGGTGCGGTAAAATCTTTTATACTGAGTACATCCCAACCACGCCTGCGCCAGGGGGACTTGCTGCTCGAGGCATCTTTCACATGATTGGTAATTTATTATTATTTTTAAAGGAGAATGAATACCCATGGTCATAACGTCTGTACTTTTCAATCACTCCTTTGGAAATAACTCTGTTGTAGAAGAGCAATTAGATACTAAAGAGCCTTGGTCAATGGCCTTTCAAATATCTCGATCGTTGGGCCTGAGGCTCTTCCTTGAAAGACAACGCTTTAAATCAAATCATCTCGAGATCTGATAGAGGAGGAAGGGATTATGTGACTACCGAAATGAAATTAAATCAAAGATCCCATTATAAGCTGGTACTGTGAGACCTTTAAATCCAACTATTTATAGAAAGAAGCAGAAGGCATAAGTGAATCCGTGTGTATATGGAGAACAACTGAAGAAGAAGAGTTCTGAACTCACCGCTGTGCAGATGCGGACTTAAAGGAGAACTTTAGAATATAATTAAGTCCTTAATTTATTACTTGGTTCGTCGGGATAAAATGAAAACAAAAGACCAAAAAGGCTCAAGAATTACTGTTTTAAAAATTGGTTGCTTGCTTTTATTTTTATAAGAAATTTGGTTCATATCCTTGCATCAGAATTATTCATGTAGATTGGAAAAAGAATAGCAAGCATTACATTACTTCCTTTTCTTCTGGATAGCTGTAAGGCTAAGGATACATCATAATATTCTTTACCGTTTTATCATATCGACAAATTTTTTATATTGTCCCAAGGTATGCGGTCTTGAAGCGTCAATAGTTATCTTACTTGACATTTTCAGAATTATCTCACCATTTCATTAGTAACTTTAGGATCCTGTAGACTAGTAGATAGAAAGAAATGGATTATCTCGGAAGTAATAGAACCGCAAGCTGAAAACGAAACTTCTCTTGGTTTTATTTTGGCTTAACGTTAGAATGTTGTATCAGATATCTGATGTAGAACTGACCAGTACAAGAACTATGTGTATTATATGTACAGTAGGTCAGTAAAAGAACTGTATCTGTTGTAGAACAGGTCAGTACAAGACCTGTATATGTTACATGTAGACCTGACCAGTACAAGGACTACATACGTTACATGTAGAACTGGATCAGTACAAGGACTGCATACGTTACATGTAGAACTGGATCAGTACAAGGACTACATACGTTACATGTAGAACTGGATCATCACAAGGACTACATACGTTACATGTAGAACTGGATCAGTACAAGAACTAGAGGAATACAGAGGTGGTCAGAAGGATAAAGATCTGATGTAGAACTGGTCACTGTAAGGACGACAGAGTCTTACAATATTAAAGATAAATGAAAGAACATAGAAATGTGACACTGCTTCAAAAACATCACACAAAGTGAATTGGGGAATTTTTGGAGAAAAAATTATCATCATATTTAAAAATAGTGTATTAGTCACGTGTTGAACACTTTATTATTGTATGTAAACCAATGTGTTTTGTGTGTTGTGTATAGGTGTTCCCTTCATGAGATAAACTAATTTTTAACAAAAGCAGTATAAATGACTAAAAATAAGAGCCCCTGCTTCCTGGCCTGTGTGATCAAGAGGACTGTTATATTCTGAAACCTGAAAAACCGTGGATTGTCATGGGGTCGACAACTACTGATAGCAGAGCCTTCTACCGTTATTCATAAGAACTAGTTCCACAATTTGACTAAATTCTATTTTTCGTAACTTGCAATAGGAGTTTACTACACGTACGAGGGGGGAATCAAAAAAACTTGTTGACCTACTAGATAAGTAAGTAATATTATTTTAAAACATTTAATTGAGCTGGGTGATAAAACTAAGATAAAGTCATGTGATCACAGAAAGCAAGGTAATTTATTATGACGATAAGAATCGGTGTATGACAAGAGTGTTTCGTTTACGTACAATATTATTAATTATGTATACTTTCCCATTAGGACTACAAACAATGGCCATAATGTGTATACATGGTATTTATACGTGTAACGCACACAGCAAATATTAAAATACCACTTAAAATATTGTTCGTCTAGCTATTTATGCTGTTCTCTGTTATGTTGTTATAATTTTATGATGTAGAATGTCATGTTTTTGTAGTTTTATGATATAGTATTATACTGTTATGATGTTACATCTTATATTGTCACAATTTTATGATGGAGCATCTTATTGTAATTTTACGATGTAACTTGTTATATTATGTTATGATGTAGCATGTAACACCGTTATAATTTTTTTTAATGTAGCGATACTAAATTAATTAATAGGACTAGCTACTTCATTAAGAAAGGAAATGAAGAGATTTCAAGCCACACGACACAAATGTGTGTGGTAAATGATCCATTTTTTGAAAGAATGAACGTTCTTTATCAAGGAAAGTGTGGTTACAGTGATATATATACGAACATTAAACAAAATACTGAATTAGTATATTAATTTGCCCATAAAACCCCATGTGTGTTATAAAGCCTTCATTTTTCTTCCCGCTCTTTCTCCCCATATTCCAGTGACAATGTTTTTATCTGTGTTGTTTTTTTAAAGGCGTGCCAGGAAGGCTGTACTTTATCTTTCTGTCAACAGGGTGGTTTACAAAATACCCCTTTTTAACCCCCTTTTCGTTAAGAGATCGACCTCTTGGCTCGTGCTCTAGTATTACGTCATTTGTTCGATCATAAATGACCTGTAGTTAACTACTTGTGTTAAGTGCAGTTTCCAATGCTGCTCAAGAACACGTTGTCGTTAGAGGTCTTGTAGGCAGTCAATAATAATAATTATGACCAAAGTCACCTTGTTATTAGTGAGTGGCTCCGTGAAGCCGTTTTCGACTTTCATTTGAAACAGTTTCAATAATTACTATGCAGAAAGGTATGATAATCCACGTTGTAACTTCGTTTGCTGGTTCCACGGTGGCGACCTGTTCATGTGTATGCACAGTATACAGTAATTATTACTTACATTAAAACAGATTCAAAGTGAATCATTCTCATTGAGAAAACAGTGATTTGAATTTATTGTTTCGACATCGGAAAACTAAAGTTGATATATTTTTAATTTCATCAGGCATTTAATTCAGTGTCAATAAGTTACAGATGATCCAAAGGATGAATCGTAGATGTCAATATTCACAACTTATTATTTTTGCCTGTAATTAATGGTCACCTTCATATGTGACACACATTCAAACAGCATTATTTTTGTAAAACAACATCAAACTGTTATTCGTGTGACACATCTCCAAACAGCGCTGTGTCTGTGACACAATTCGAAATAGTCTTTTTTAGAACAATTATAAACTCTCTACATTTTCTTTTGATATTTAGAGCAAAAGTAATATGTCGTTAAGAATATAGCATGCTCTAAAATAACTATATCACAAAGATTGTGTTGTTGTTTGTTCTTAATATAAGAATGGTGCTTATTTACGTCGTTTAATGAAGAGTTATGAAAACGGTACTTATTTATGTTAAACAAGAGTTGTTACAAGAACGGTGCTTATGTATTTCTGATAATTATATTTGTTGGTTAGCATCGGTAATGATGGTATTTATTTCTGTTGGTTAATGACGATATTCATGGTACTGATATCTGTTATCTAACACCTTCGTGAATATTTTTGGTTACTATTCATACACTTGCTTTACGTCGAATATGGATAGCTAGCTAAAGGAATGATATTTGTGTGTCTGTCGTGCAAAAGAAGCTTTAGAAATATCACTAAAGACGTCGTCAGCAAAATATAAAAACGTGTATTTAAAGATCCTCGGTTAACTAGGTATACACTGGTTTGACAAGTTTTTAGGCTTAGTCAACACTGCTCGTCACGTTCCACTCAGTCAATGAATGTCGGTTTCAAATTGGGAAGGTGTATTTTGTTTCCATGTGGGTGGAGAAGGATGATTTTCCTTTGGATGTGGTATTTTTAGACGTCTACCCCTTGCTCCGCTTTCACTTTAAAGTGTCCGAGTTTAAGATATATATTTTGAAATGCAAAACTGATATTTTTTACAAGCCTCTCATTTGACGTCATTTAGCAATATACGGAAGGATAAGTTTTATTCTTTGGCGGAATTCTTTTTTCTTTTTATTCTTTTATAATTTTAGCGGAAAAAAATAGATATATAGATATTTATGACTCGCTATTTGACTGATGAATCTTTACTGGGAATTTTGACATGTGACTGTTAGGTTTGTGTGCTATTACTACCGAGCATGCGCAGCTCTATTTAGTGGGAAAAAATCTTCATCCTTATCAGGTATCGTCAGTTTAACAGTGCTTCTACAATTTGCATATGTAACCACCAGCTTGTTTCCTTATCGGGTATCGTCAGTTTAACAGTGCTTCTACAATTTGTATGTGTAACCACCAGCTAGTTTCCGTATCGGATATTATTAGTTTAACAGTGCTTTGTTTGTAATTTCGCGCAAACCTACACGATGGCTATCTGCGCCAGTCGTCCCTAATTTAGTAGTGTAAGACTAGAGGGAAGGCAGCTACTCATGATCACCCACCACTCTTGGGCTACTCTTTTACCAACAAATAGTGAGATTGACAGCCACCATGGCTGAAAGAGCGAACATGTTTGGTGTGACGGGGAATCGAACCCGTGACCCTGGGATTAAGAGTCGAGTGCCTTAACCACCTGGTTATGCCAGCGCTTCTACAATTTGTATATGTAACCACCAGCGAGTTTCCTAAACACAAACAAACTTTAGTTTAGAGAGAGAGAGAGAAGTCTGAAGAATTCTCTCCCCAACAGGGGTGGTTAGGAACGTTGTGGTTCCTTTTCGTTCCCTAACACGAAAGATTATTTACCTTTGCTTGGGAATTTGCTTGTATTTTACTTTTACTTGTTTAAGGTGATGAAGTGTGGTGGAGCGTTATAAAAATGATGGGTGAGGAAGGGTGAGCCTGCTAGTTTCCTTATCCAGTATCATAAGTTTAATAGTGCTTCTACAATTTGAATGTGTATCCACCAACTAGATTCCTTATCGGATGTTATTAGTTTAACAGTGCTTCTATAATTTATGTATATAACCACCAGCTACTTCGTAAGTTGTAAGTTCAGCTATTTTTAGGCTTATAATGAAATGAAACCTGAAAGGTTTACGGGTGTTTTTGGTTGTTTCATCATTCCATTTTTTTTAAAGTGAAATAAAACCTTAAAGGGTTTAACAAGTGTTCTCGGTTATTTCATCATTCCTGAAATAAAACTTGAAAGATGTTCAAAGGTGTTTCAGCCTGTTTTATCATTTTCTATTTCAGAATGAAATAAAGCCTAACAGGATTTCACAGTTACCTTGTTTTATTTCATTATTTCTGGTTTTAAGTGAAATAAAGCATAAAAGGAGTTTATAGGTACCTTGAGTGTTGTTTCATTATTCCCTGTTTTACAGCGAGGTAATGATAAAAATGGTTTATATTTGTTTTAAACGTTTCCTACGTTCCAGTGGGGAGTAGGACCTGATAGTTGATTTATACAACAGTAATTTTCCTTGTGATCTTTAGCTCCCCATGAACTACTTCCTAATTCTTGACTCACTGAATTGCAAAGTGTTTATTCAGCTATAAATGCTTAAAATGGTTGTTTTTTCACGAGTAAGAGGTAAAAGTTAATGGCTACTCAAACTATCCATAGTGATTGAAGAAAAGACCGAGTTAATCTTCCAACCGGAAATCCCAGATTCCGGTTTCCGGTTCCATCGCCACTGTTGCTTGTTAATGTGGTAAGATCCTGTCTAGCCAGGATCTGCCGGACAGCTGGCCATTTATTATCTTAGATTGACTCTAATCTAACAGGGTAACTAAAACATCATGTATTCATTCCAGTTTGGAAGATCTCATAAATTATTCGACTACCAAAAAGATTGTGTCTTTTCATGCATCAGAATGTCTACTGAAAATGTCTGGTTTTTATATTTTTTTATTTTAAGTCAATTAGCACAGTAAAGCTCAGTTTTCTTCGATTTGGCCTCGCTTGACAGTCTCGAAACTAGAACGCACAGAGAATTAAATCTAATTTATGATCTAGATCCGTGCTGTCCTTGGAGCTGTTGCCTTCTATTGTCAATCACGTTTATTCAGACAGTCTATTCCATAATGTCCATTGTTACAAGCCCCTTGTGAAAGACAGTGAGGTTTTATCGTTTACACATTTTAAGAAGCTTTCTATAGATTCATGCACCTCGACAATGGATATCGAGACCAAGATTCAGCATAGGAATGACACAAAGGTTAATTTGAACTGTTTTTATGGAATTTTTATTTATGAATTAGAATGATATATTAACGATTTCAACTTTTACTGTTGTATTTATAACAGGAATACTTATGATTTTTCAACCACCGACAACCTATTTATTATCTTATTAACACTACCAAGAGATATGCTCAGCTTCATTTGCAATAGGGTTTTGAGTTAGAGGGTTCTAATCTATAAAGATTGATCAATTCCTTTACTTTGTGTATGCTGTACTTTTGTCATAATTAGTTGTCATGCCAGCGTTTGATGTTTTTCTTCTTGTTATGCCATTCAATAAAAAAAATGTTTCTTAATAGACTGTATGTGTTATGCCAGTTGGAAGGATCGAACTTTAAGTTTCATATTTATAGGCTCTTCAAGCTTACTGCTGACCTACATAGAGGAGAAATGCTTTATACAGGGTGGTCGCTAGAAAAGCGGAAAATTTGTCAAACAGCTATTTATTTTTACAAAGAATAACTTTTACAAAGTTTTTTAAAGGCATATGTTATATTACACTCATAGATGCTCAAAATGCATTTTATGATATTAAAATCATGCATTTTATTCATGATGTAAAGAAATCAAAACAGAAATGAGTAAGCACGCATTTTATTCATGATCTCATCTGACCCTCAAATTTTCCGCTTTTCAAGCGACCACCCTGTACATTTGTGTTTGCTAATAATGTGATAAAAAAGGAGAAAAAAAACTTTGTGCACATGAACCAGTGTGTGTTATTGACACTGGTTTGTTTGTAGCTGCAGACCGGGCTGTTAGTGCTGTGCTAATCTAGAAATTGGGAACTCACGTTTTAGTATGATAGGTATACTGTGTCACTTGAAACTACAGAAAACATTCTGCCCAATAAACAGTGTTATTAATACTTGTCTCAAACAGTTGTCATACAAGATAATTAATCACTAAACTGCTTTGGTTTCATATTTTTAATTGTGTGAAAGTTTTTTTATTTTGCATGATAAATCTATTCTGATTTTCTAGTAAACAACCTAAATATCTGCACAGTGAAATTAAATTTGCATTAACAAATTAATTATGCCTTTTTCTAACGTGGTGCTTTAATCTTAAATATATATAAACGCACGCACGAATAAATGTTCAAGTCTGTTCTATAAATCGTGTTTTTTTACATACACATAAGTGAGATGTTCATCTCTCTTCTGTAAATCATGTTTTTACGTACACACAAGTGAGATATTTAGTTGTATTGTGTAAATCTTGTTTTGTTTTACATAATACACATAAGCGAGATTTCCAACTATGCTATGTAAATACTTTTTGCGTACGTATGAGTGAAATATTCAACTGTGTTATGTAAATCTTGGTTTTTACATACACATGTGAATGAGGTGTTCAACTCTGTTAAATAAATTTTGGTTTTTATATGCCACACATGATCTCGAAAGCTTATTAGTTCAGGCTTTTCTCCCTCCACTTAGCCCGGCATGGCCAGGTGGGTTAAGCGTTCGACTCCTGATCTGAGGGTCGCGGGTTCGAATCTCTGTCATACCACACATGTTCTCTCTTTCAGCCGTAGAGGCGTTATAATGTTACGGTAAATCCCACTTTTCGTTGGTAAAAGAATAGCCCAAGAGTTGGCGGTGTGTGGTGATGACTAGTTGCTTTCCCTTTAGTCTTACACTACTAAATTAGGGACGGGTAGCGCAGATAGCCCTCGAGTAGCTTTACACGAAATTAAAAACAAACAAAGCAATGAAGTCCTGTCAGAATACCCCTATCAGGCAGAACTCCAGGAAGAGTGGCGTCGTCTATAACTTTAAACCACCAATTAACTGTACAGGGGAATCGGTTGGGAGCAAACTACTGCTATACTTGTTTATAACTATTATTCATTTATTTAATAGCTTATTTATTTTATATTTAGCTACTTATTTTATTCACATCTTTCTTACATAAAACTTTAATAGTAAGTAAGAGGAAATCCTGCCTGAAATAAAAAACTGTCACTTGACGTTATACCGCAGGACAATAAGATACTGAGTCCCAGCCGGATGATTCCATCATATCTCGTTTTTACTTCGTTATATTTTAACTATATAAATTTTATCCATCTTAATTTAATTTCTTTTTATGCACCATAATGAGTTGAGTCACGTAACTAATTGATTATTTTGTACACTTACGTTTATGTCTTTAGTCGATATCAGACTGTTTGGGTTTGAAAATGCTGCAACCCCACATAGCAGCGTAATGACTTCTTATCACCAGATGATGTTGACAACTAGCTTTGAAGTGACGCCAACCAAGTACTTCTTCATTCTTATCTGATAGGCAATTGTTCACTATTACAATCGGATGTAGTTGAGTGTTAGGTTCAAATGACCTCCGCCACATCCTAACATGATAAGCAACGGTTCACCAACATCACCAGGTGTAGTTGAATGTTAGAATCAAAATGACGTCCACGAAGTTCACTCTCATTCTTACCTGATAAGCAGCGATTCACCGTCATCACCTGCCTGGTTAAGGCGCTAGACTTGAAATCTGCGGGTCACGGGTTCGAATCCCAGTCCCACTAAACATGTTCGCCCTATCAACGTAACGGTCAATCCCAGTATTCATTGATAAAGGAGCAGCCTAAGAATTGGCAGTGATGACAAGCTGCCTTTCCTTTAGTTCTTCACTGCAAAATTAGAGACGGCTAGCTAACACAGATAACTTTGCGCGAACTTCCAAACAAACCAAACCCTCACCACCATTTATAGTTGAGTGTTAAACTCAAAGTGACATCCACCAAATTTTTGCCTTATAAGCTCGTTCCACTGTGTACAGCATTTCGTAACATGTTCAGGATATACAGAACAGTACTCATTTGCATGTTTAGGATATACAGGACAGTACTGATTAACGTTTTCAGGATATACAGAACAGTACTGATTAACATGTTCAGGGTATATATAGAGCAGTACTGACTAACGTGTTTAGGATATACAGAACAGAGCTGATTAACGTGTTCAGGATATACATAACAGTATTGAGGAACATGTTCACGGTATATAGAGCAGTATTGATTAATATGTTTGGGATACATAGAACTGAGTTGACGTGTTCAGAATATACAGAAGAGTAATGATTGACGTATTCAGAATATACAGAACAGTACTGATTAACGTGTTTAGGATTACAGAACAATACTGATTAACATGTTTAGGATGACAGGGTAGTACTGATTAACGTGTTCAGGAGGATACTGGGCAGTCTGATTAACATGTTAAGGGTATATAGAGCAGTACTGATTAATATGCTCAGGATATATAGAACAGCGCTAATGAACGAGTTTAGAATATGCAGAACAGTACTGATTAATACGTTCAGGATTTTTAGAACAGAGTTGATTAACATGTTCAAGGTATACAAAACAGAGGCTATTAACATGTTTAGGATATATAAAATAGAGATGACTAACATTTTTAGGGTATATAGAACAGTACTTATTAATATGTTCAAAGTATACAAAACAGAGTTTATTAACATGTTTAGGATATATAAAATAGAGCTTATTAACATGTTTAAGATATATAAAACAGAGCTGACTAGCATGTTCAGGTTATATTGAACTGTACTGATCATTATGTTCAGATTATATTGGACTGTACTGATCACCATGTTAAAGATATATAGAATTTTATTGATTAATATGTTCAATTGAGACGTTCAACGCTAAGAACACACTTTAGTGAGTCGTGCGGCCTAAACAAGCTTCTGCAGGACACACTCTGTTATTAATAGGAGTAATAGTTTAGCGAAACTCTACCTTCTGTATCTCGGACTATAGTAATTCAAACTATCATATGTTTTCAGTGAGTGTACTCTGCTGAGCTCTTACTTCACCTATCAAATTTCAAGGTAATTCTTTAAGAATTACGTGAAATACATATCCAAATTTAGTTGAGTTTTTCCTCCTTTGTTTGTTTTTTATTTGCACCAAAAGTACGATAGCTTTATGTGACAGAAAAATATACGTAATTTTTATGGATTTTTTTTTTAGATTTGGTATACTAATAAATCTAATTCATAAGTGTAAAGTGTTTTAACAAAAAAACAACTCATATTTGACCAAAATGTTTGTGCAAGCTTAAGCAAAAATTTATGTGAGCTATTGGTCTAACATGTTTACCACAGTTTCACCTTAGAGCAAAAGTGGATTGTGTTATAAGTGTGTATTTTGTCATTCGGATTAAATACGACTGACTTAGAACAGAAAACTGCTTGTTTATTTGTTTTGAATCTCGCGCAAAGCTATCCGAGGGCTACCTATGCTAATGGTCCTTTATTTAGCAGTGTAAGACTAGAGAGAAGACAGCTAGTCGTCACCACCCGCCGTCAACTTTTGGGCTACTCTTTTACCAACGAATAGTGAAACTGACTGTTAAGGCCTGACATGGCTGAAAGGGCGAACATGTTTGGTAGGACGGGGATTCGAACCCGCGACCTTCAGATTACGAGTCGAGTGCCTTAATATCCTGGCCATGCTGGGCCTACATCAAAACTGTAAGGTAAAAGAACGTGCATATAGAAAGGAATTGGTTAGACGAAATAAACTAGATTAGCAATTTACAACTCAAATTTTCAAAAGAATCATACAGGTGGACGGTCATTATTGATTATTTGTTACCAACTTTTCAGCACAAATTATCCTAGTTAAGAATGTTTAGTGTCCAGAGGTACTATCTTAAGAAATTATCGTAACTAATTATGCTCTATACTGCTTTACACAGGTGATGACGAGAAACTATTAATCTGAATTCTATAGTGTTACTATAAGGAAAGTTATAATAACTGTTTAAGAGAGGAACACTATCATATTTTTTTAATCTGTTTGATTCTGTGAAGTAAAGGTCTGTTCCGAATAGTATGATTGTGATCCTCAAACTAATGTGGATTACCATCGAGTTTTCCTTTCTTATTTAGCGGTATTCGTTGGTGTGTATTGTAAAAAATCATAATATGTAATCAGAAACACCTCAGGTGTGAAAAAGGTGCGGCCAGAAAGAATTGAGATTGTAACTTAAAGTAATTAAATCAAAAGTAGTGATCAAACTGGCAGCTACAATTATATCATTGATAAGCTGATATTTACAGCAAATATTATTTCATTAGATAGCTAGGCCGCGTATTTGGACTTACCCACCATCATACCCAAAGTTAAACAAAATATCTTGCTCATTTGTTAAGTCAGTCATGTGACTGTGATTCAAGAAATTATCGCCTCTTTACTAAGTACCCCACAAACTGGAACTTTCTCAGAGTGAAGTGCCTCTGGTAATAGAATTTTCGTGATAATAGTCCAATTTAGCCAGATCTTATCCTTTTTATGGTAAAATCCAGCCAAATATATAATTTCTTTCATTATAAATTAAAGCCACGTCCCGTCAACTGCATAAAGTTTTTATTCGTCCTAAATTTCTTCATTCAGTTCAGATTTTTTTCAATATTTTTCTTGTTATCCATTGCGTATTCTTGAGACAAAAGATGGTGTGCTCGATCTGTTGAAAAAACAACTTGTTAAGTTCCAGATCGTTTTCTGGAAACGATAATAATGTTTTCATAATAGCTATCGTGGCCCTATCGCAGATAGCCCCTTGTTAAGATTAAATTTACACACAAACACAGATTTACACCGATATGTAGTAAAAGATTGATCAATATATATTTTAACATGTTTTTCACTCACAACTATATAAGGTCTACTTGCACATTACCTTTCCAAATTTCCGTCTTTCATGGACCTGAAGACGAAAGACTTTCGAAACGTCATCCTCCATACATGTGTTTTTCTACAATAGGCAATTGCCGCCAATTCAAATTTACTCATCAACTGCATTTCTATTTTTTCACTATTCGCGTTATTAAATTTCTTTTGAGAAAAAATATCAGACATCAGACTTTTTCAATAAAATGTGATTTCTATCGATAAACTCCAGATAGTTTTGCTCTATGAGGAATGGATCATGAATCTATTGTTGTAATAGAAACTCTTATTTGACACTTTTTACTCTGGTCATATATCTGTGATGGCCAGGTAATTGGAATAGCTGAAATTTATTTAGTTGGTGTATTCCTTAACTCATTTTATATGTTGTGTTTCGTCAGGTCATTAAATATATTTTGAATCCCACAATATACGGTCATTCTATACATCACTTGTTATGCCATACAAAAAAATTAGAATCCAACTAAAATAAAACAGATTTGGAGACTCAGTTAAACTTGAGGGTATGCATGGTACATTCGGTAGCTTTGTACTTGACAAAACAAACAAACTCGAGGACAAGTGTTGAGTAAAACTGAGGAATGTGGTGTTACATTTGTACAGTGTTTATTTCTTGTTACCTCATAAGAAGGGGGATCTAATCCGCTTGGAGCTGTTAAAGACTAAAAATAATAATGACATCTCGTGATACTAACAGAATATTCTGTGATAAGTATTATCCATTCCGCATACAACAGCATAAATTATGGAAACATTTCATTTTTACGGAGTGGTTACCTTAAATACCCTTATTTTTTATGCAGTTAATCCATCTAGTGATATCTGATTTAATCAATCTGTCTTCTTCTTATTTTTAGTATAACGAAAGAACGACAGCGATTAAGTTATTGTGATTAATCTAGGATTAATGTTTTATATTGCAAGTAGTTTTACTTTAACGGTGATGTTTTTTCACAGACCTTAATACCAGGCTTTGATTTAACAGTGGCAAGCTCGTGTTTAAATGTACAATAACTAGTTCTGGAAATCGAACAGAAAAGAAGCAAAAACAAGGTGAAAAAATATATCTACCATATATTTTATTTACGTCCACTTCATTAGGCCCAAATATATTTTCAATAGTGTTAACGTTAATTTCAAAAATCATTTTCGTTATCGTGATTGGTTAACGTTAGTGTCTACACGCCCGAAAAGTGTCGACGCATTAAAAACCAAGAGACGTAAATTTATAATGAAAAATTACATAGACTACAGATTGTTTCGCACCCTCTCCTTAGGATATTAAGCGGAATGTAGTAAAAAACAATAATTGCGGCCAACAGTTTTAGGTCTGTTAGCTGATGTTCTTTTAAAAATATCTGGCACGATGATAATGAATGGTTAGCATTTATTTCAAAGGCAACTTTTAAAGTAATAACAAGTAATCTAAATATCCCAACTCTGGTAACAGTTTTTAGTTACCTTTTCTCACATGTGTAATTCAGCATTTTTCCGATGACAGTTTCACACTCTTTTATCATTACCCATGTTAACACCTTGTTAAATAAAATATTATTAATGACGAAATAACAATTTATAAAAATATGTTTTGTCATAAAAAGGATTTTGTTTAATAATTAATATTTGAATAAAACACAACTGAAATATTTAAACAGTTACATTTACACCAAAAGAAACTTATGTACAATAATAACTACTTGTAATTGTACTGAACTTACTAATACAATATTTCAAACTTACTGTGATACTAATTAGAATTTTATTGAACTTTATGTTATAGTAATTAAAATTCTACTAAAGTTACTATTACAGTGTTTAGAATTCTACCTAACTTTATGTCACAGTGATTACAATTCTACCGATCTTCTTGTTACAGTACATAGAATTCTATTGAACATAATGTTACAGTAATTAGAAATTGTACTGCACTTTATATTACAGTAATTAGAATTCTACGGAACTTACTATTATAGTAATTAGAATTCTACTAATCTTACTATTACAATAGTTATAATTCTAAATAACTTACTCTTACACAAATTATAATTCAACTGAACTTAATATTACAGTTTTTGGAATTCTACTCACTTACTGTTACAGTAATTGCAATACTACTGAACTTTATATTACAGTAATTAAAATTCTACAGAACTTACTATTTTAGTAGTTAGAATTCTACTGAACTTTATGTTACAGTACCTAGAATTATACTGAATTTACTATTACGGTATTTAGAAGTCAACTTAACTTACTGTTTTAGGAAATACACTTGTATTGACCTTACTATTACAGTATTAAAAATTCTATTGACCTTACTATTACAGTAATAAGAATTCTATTGACGTTACTATTACGGTAATAAGAATTTTTCTTAACTTTTTATTACCGTAGTTAGAATTTTATTGAATTTGCTTTTAGAGTAATTAATATTCTGCCGAACTTACTATTATAGTAGTTTGAATTCTACTGAACTTTATGTTAGAGTAATAATGTATTTTATTTAACTTACTATTACAGTAATTACAATTCTATTGACCTTACTATTACAGTAATAAGAATTCTATTGACCGTACTATTACAGTAATAAGAATTCTATTGACGTTAATATTACAGTGACAAGAATTCTATTGACCTTACTATTACAGTAATAAGAATTCTATTAACCTTACTATTACAGTAATAAGAATTATTCTTAACTTTTTATTATCGTAGTTAGAATTCTGTTGAACTTGTCTTTAGAGTAATTAGAATTCTGAACTTACTATTACAGTAGTTATAATTCTATTAAACTTACTCTTACTGAATGACTAACTAAACATGGTTTACTTTTGATAATAAAATGGTGCTTATACTACTGTATCATTAGATTGTGTTGTTTGGTTTTCCCTATGAAAAGCAATGAAAGCATCGCTACTGTATTTATTACATATATATAATTTTGTTTAATCCTTTACTTACTGGGGTCAAAGTTTGAAATCACGACTTTGTTTTTATTGTTCTGGCCCTTTATTTTTCGGAATCTGTGATTCAGTCTTTTCTATGTGATTGCTTTTTCAGTTATTTCTAGATTTTTGCTATTTCAGAACGAAATCGTTTTTTTGTTTTGTCATTAAGCACATTCAAACACAGTTATCACAGGAACGTAAGGTACGCCACCTCTTTAATGGGAGTGATGAACTTTAAGGTAATTGAAAAAGGCGAACAGTTCGTCGAACCATTTACATTTCAATCTACTTTGTCAAGCTGCGAATTTCTCCCAAAACAGCACAAACAGGTCATCTGTCTTAGTAAGCTGAAAGAAAAAAATAAGTTGTCTTGGTGAAATCCAGGACTCGGTAATAGTCCTTTGACATTGGATGTCTGAGCTGATCTTGTAAAACTTTGGCTCTTGTTTCACAAACTTAGTTTTCACAGGAATATTTCATACAGTTTTTCTTTCGTGCTGCATAAGTGAAGAAAACCGTGAGCTGTGGACAGGAATGACAGTGACAGCCGACGTAGATGGTTAAAGTTACGGCTGTATACTGGCGACTATCGTAAATTAGTCTTTGTATGGCTCTTGAAAGTCGAGGAAATGCACAATTATTCATGAAGGGTTTTTTATGTCTAATCTTCCTAAGTTATTTCCTGGTATCCAGAAGGAAAATGTTATCTATACGGAGCATGCGTAACAAGGTTTATGAGAAGCACTAAGGACCGTGTGTCTTTGTGTGCATTAACACGGACATACCAAACATTTCCATTAAAATGGTGTCATCTGAAAAGCATTTGTTATTTTAGTATGAAAATCTCAATCACACCTTCGTTGGTTTTACATTAAATATCATGCTTAATTTTATGTAACTTGTATAACGATGACAGTGACCTCTTGGCTAACTTATTCTTTTACATCTCTTATCTCGTCTATTGTAGAACGGTTTCCTTACTTTCTGGACCATTAATATATGGTATAACTTCTGTCTGACAATCTTGACGATTATATATGCAAACACGGTTTGTTTGGGTTGAGAAAATAAAAATTTTCTCAACCCAAAAGAGCAATTTTTGCATATATATTTCTCTACAAGTGGGTTTTCTCGACATCACTGAATCTTGACGAATACTCTCGTCTTTTGTACAGTGATTTTCTTACATTCTCGACATTATAACCTCTGTTGTACTCACTATACTAATACTCTAATCTGTTGTACAACTGTTTTAGTACATTCTGGACCATTACTTTAAAAAGCCCCCCAGTGGCACAGCGGTATGCCTGCGAACTCACTCTGCAAGAATCCGGGTTTCCTTACCCATGGTGGGTTTTGTGCTTGATTCTAAAACCAAAGGAAACATTACTTGAAAATAAATGAGCAAACATTTCGAAGAAAATGTTTTATAGGTAGATTAGGGAAACATAATGAATTCTATTTGAAACATAGTTCCTCAAAATGATCTGTTGCGATCTTATTACAAATATGACCATATTTTCGAGGGACGCAGGAAAGATTATTTATTTCTCTTTGTACCTTCTTCCAGTCGATATTTATAAATACTGAAAATCCTTCGTATTATAATTATAATAAATATCTTATATTGAATTTACAAAAGCTATTCTTCAACTCAGAATAAAACACATTCAGAGGCTAGAATGTACGTTTGATCTATATTATTATTATTTGCTTGTTTTGATAATCAGTTCTCGAATATCTGGGCAAAGGAAAACAAGGGTCATCTACGCTACCCGTTCCTAATTTTGAAGTAAGATTTTAGAGGGAAAAAACTAGCAAACACCACTTACTGTAACCTCTTGGGCTGACGGATCGAACAGTGAGACTTGATCATTCCCGACCTGTAGGTGTAAAGAGAGACTTTTTTAGAAATGGGACTAGACCCATGGGCTCTTTAATCAACACTTCGTCAGAATTCATACACGTTTTGATAGTTCTATTTATCAGAAGATATCCACTTAGTCATAACATTTAGGGTTAAAATAATCACAGGTAAAATGACGTTAAACGCGACGAAGCGCGTCCATCTAAGTGCTGAGTAGCGTTGACGTTATGCAGTTCTTCGAGTTCTCTTCGTTTCTGTTACATTCGTTTATTGTTCAGATTAGTTTGTTTGTTTTTAATTTCACGCAAAGCTACTCGAGAGCTATCTGCGCTAGCCATCCCTAATGTAGCAGTGTAAGACTGGAGGAAGACAACTAGTCATCAAGCAAAAGACACCTAAGGCTAAGATATGCGTCACTAATTATGCAAGAATTGACCAGAGGAAGGGCACCAAACCACAAGCACACCACCAAAAGGCCTTTCTTTTTTCGGCTCTTTGAACCAGATAATGGAATTCACCTTTGTAACATTTTCCACAGCTAAAAACAAAGAGAATGCTCAAAAACATCAAGTCTCGAACCTCGAACCCTCCATTCGCAACCTGAGCCGGTTTATTACCGTAGTAACCTTATCGAGGAATACAAAATATGTTAACAAATAATATGGTTGTACTTAGCAGTAACAAGTGATAAATTAATGACCAATACAACTACTCGTTCTGTCAATCACGAAGATGGACTCCTCACATTTTGGGCATTCTATAGATTGCCGAATTCTAAAGGCTGATTTTCTCAGGCGTTTTTCTGGTCAAAATTGTGTCTAAAGTTAAGCCTCACTTCAATATTTATAACCTATGTATTCTAAACATTGCGTTTAAATTTATTATCTGCAAATTTAGAACGAATTAGAAATATCATCTCACCAAATTACTGTTATTATATTCAAATATAACTCTATAATTCTAAATAACACAACCAGAAGATGAGCCTTCTGCAACATAATACTTTGAAATACTTCATCCCATTATCTCCTATCTGTAACCCGAACTGTGTTTATTGATATCACAACTGTATGTTTACACCATACACACAACTTAATCTATTATCTGAACTGTGTCTGTAATCCAGAAAATATTTAATCTGTTGTTTCATTTGTTTATCTGTAATCCAGGTAAAACTGGACATATTATCTTAATTATTCATTTTTAATTGCGTCAAAACTAAAACTTTTATCCCCATTTCGATCTAAGTTGTTCACTTACTTTCATTCTTACTGGTAAATCGGGCCCATTGCACGGGCATGAGCTATAAGTTGTAACCAAATATAAAGCTAACATAAAACTCATATCTGACTGTATGATCTTTAATCCACATGTCATTTTTCTAGGCTATGCACGATACAAGGCTTATCACCTTGTTCTAATATAAACTGAATTTTTTCGGTTAACTTATTCTTGTCAGATTGCCAATGTGATAATGTGTCTCTTGAGCTCTCACTGTATTTTTCTCCTTCCCAGAGGTCTTATCTTGTCAAGAATTATTGAAGACCTGCTTTTTGACGTTTTTTTAATATATATATATTTATTTATTTTACTTTTTGTTTTAACAGTTCAAACAAGTTTTAAAGCTGGCTGACTGTGTTTCAAGTTCTAACGATGAAAAGGTAAGAATTATTTGATTGATTCAACACTCTTATTCTCTAAGGAATGTTTGTACTGAATACTTAATTAAGTTGTAGTTGGTTTTTTAATTAAACAGATAGCAAAAATCATAAAACAGAAAATACATACGTATATGTTACAAATTTATGTAAAACATCCCAAAATCTATTTTTAGCATTGACGAAACTTGTTAACCTGTGTCGACCATGTCGTACTTTACACGTATGTGTTTTCAGTTGTATTTTATTCACGATAATAAACCGATAGGTTTTTCGTACGTTCGTGTAAAGCCACTAAGGGGTTATTTGCACTAGCCTTCACTAATTTTTAATTGATAGACTACAGAGGGGTACTCAATAAAGCCCACAACCCTTCTGTACGACAAATGAATGAAATTGAATCGTCACCATAATGACGAATAAGCGGACCTCAAAGCACAGTGCGATTTTATTTTTTCAGAGGAATTACTTGTTTCTTGGTTTTTGAATTCCGCGCAAAGCTGCACGAGAGCTATCTGCACTAGCTGCCCCGAATTTAGCAGTGTAAAAGTGGAGGGAAGGCAGCTAGTCATCACCACCCACCGTCAACTTTTGGGCTACTCTTTTACTAACGAATAGTGGTATTGATCGTTATATTATAACGCTTCCACGGCTGAAAGAGCGAACACGTTTAGTGTCACGGAATTTGAACCCGCGACTCTCAGACAACTAGTCGGGCACTCTAACCACCTGACCATGCTGGACCTTTATTGGAATAAACTCAACGCGAACATGTACTCGCTGAACTGAAGTTCAATACACCTATCACTGGGTCAAGCTCCGCCTTTGTAAAAAAGGATGGAAAGTAAATATTAATATATCGGTGACAGCTGATGAATCAAACCAAAAACGCTTAATTTATATCAGGTTTTAATAGTTGGCTAATGTTCAGGAAATATAGAATGAACAAAAGCTCCCCCTAGCCTCAGAAAAAAATAAATCTTAAAACAAAATGAAATCATATGTTACTTTAATGATTACCTACTTAAGTTTAGTTAGCTATAAAAGTTTTAAAAATGTATCTCAGAACGGCTGGTGTGGGTGTTAACACTTTTATTGGAACGTCACCGTTTTGTCGGGACCCAGCATGTCCAGGTGGTTAAGGCACTCGACTCGTAATACGAGGGTCCCTGGTTCGAATCCCCGGCACACCAAACATGCTCGCCCTTTCAGCCATGGGGACGTTATAATGTTACAGTTAATCCTACTATTCGTTGGTAAAAGAATAGCCCAAGAATTGACGGTGAGTGGTGATGATTAGTTGCCTTCTCTCTGCTCTTACATTGCTAAATTAAGGATGGATAGCGCAGATATCTCTCTTGTAGCTCTGCACGAAATTTAAAACAAACCAAACCATTTTGTCTTATACTAACAACGGACTACACAACTGTATTTAAAGATGAAACAGCGTTCGAAATAATTACGATGTTTCACTGTAACACCTAGTCACTACTTTTTATTTATGCAGACGATGGACACAATTATAATTAGTAGTCTCAGATATGTAATATCATACTAAAACTAAACAACCAGATGTAACTAACATAATATATAATATATATCATGATCTATAATTAACATAAATATAACAGAAGAATGTCGCATTACAGACTGGTTCACGATATGATAGATTGGTTTAATATAACAAAAGAATATCTCAATACAGACGAATTCACGATATGGTAGATTTGTTTGTATAACAGAATGGTGTTTCACTACAAACTGGTTCATGATATGACATACTTTAATATAACAGGAGGATGTATAATTATAGATTGCTTTACAGTATTGTATAGTGGTTTGAAACGCTTAACACAATAACGTCTCACTTAGGACTAGTTTACATTAGGGAAGATTGGTTTTAATATAACATAAAGATGTCTCACTACAAACTTTTCATGTTATGATAGGTTGATTTAGTATCACACAAGGATATTTCATTTCGGACTAATTCACATTATGATAGATTGGCTTAATATAACAAAAGGATATCTCAGGATAGATTTGTTATCAATTATCGATAAGATAAATTGATTTGGTATAAGAGAAGGATGTGTCATTATAGACGTGTTCACTTTGTGGGATATTGGTTTAATATAACAGAAAGATATCTCAGTAAGACTGGTACACAATATAGTATATTTGTCAGTATAACAGAAGGGCATCCTACTACAGACCAATTGTCTATATCTAGATTGCTTTAGTTTAGAAGAAGAATGTTTTAGTTCACACTGGTTCATGATATGGTAGAATTGTTTTATATATCATTGGAATATCTCAGTAAAGACTGTTTTGAGAGATGGTATACTGCTTTAATATAAGAGAAGGATATCTCAGTTCAGGCTGGTTCTCTATATGATACACTGGTTTCCTGTATTGTTTGTTTGTTTTGGAATTTCGCACAAAGCTACTCGAGGGCTATCTGTGCTAGCCGTCCCTAATTTAGCAGTGTAAGACTAGAAGGAAGGCAGCTAGTCATCACCACTCACCGCCAACTCTTGGGCTACTCTTTTACCAACGAATAGTGGGATTGACCGTCACACTATACGCCCCCACGGCTGGGAGGTCGAGCATGTTTAGCGCGACGCGGGCGCGAACCCGCGACCCTCGGATTACGAGTCGCACGCCTTACGCGCTTGGCCAAGCCAGGCCGGTTTCCTGTAACACAGCTGTGTCTCAGTACAGATCGGTTCACCATATGTACATTATATGACACATACCATGCAGCCTATCTATTTTGAGGGTGATATATCTTGTACTCTATTTGTTTTAGGGGCACTTTTACTATGTATCTATGTAAGGGTAGCATACAATGCAGTGTGTTTTAAAGGTGGCATAGAATCTAGCCTTGTGTTTTATGTGCTATGTAACATGAAGTCAAGATGTTTTAAGAGTGATATAGGGTATAGTTTTTATGTTTTAAGGGTGATGTACAATGCGATCTATAGTTTTACAAGCATGATATAGCACGTAATCTATATGCTGTTTAAGTAATATAATACCTTGAAAACGTGTGTGTATATTAAGCTAGGTAGGATAAAGAAAGCATAGTTTCGCTTTCGTTAACATGACAGCTGATGACACTTTATCAGTGGCGAAATTCAGTGTGCTGATGAGCCAGTTTTATTTCTAATATTGTTTTAGTTCGTTTTTCTCGTTTTTGATTTTTTTTAGTGTAACTTACAACTCTTTGTACACAAAGCGTGATATCTTTATAATTTAACAAGCTAGTAACTTGTAACACAGTTTTTTAGCAACAATATAACCAACTTGACATTCTTGTTGAGTGTTTACTTCAAATTGTTGTTACAACCTTTTCTTAAGAACGAAGAACATTATTAGAGCAAACGTATATTTAGTTTGTCTTCATACGGGTTAAAAAACTTGTTAATAAACGTTGTGCCGCCCCCTATGCGTCGTGCAAAGAAGCCGTTCTTTATCACCCAAGGACCATAAATAAGGCTCTGTTACGTATTTGAAGGGACCTGAAGGACGCTCCACTGATCACAAAGCTGTTTGATTGGGAAGTCGAGGTCAGCAACTCATTATGTGACGCACGTTTTCTGTACTTCGAGAGCTCTCTAATAGGCTCTTGTTGGTCTCATTAACTTATTGTGTAGCATCTATGTGAGGCGCAGACGCAGTAAGATGTCGTTGTTTTCTGACTATCTTTTCTCTATAGGCAAGATATCGAAGAGAACCTCACTGTTGGCGTTGTTTTCATTTATGATTTTTTTTGTTTAAAAATCAGTCTGTTTATTTTAAGACACACGGACTACATGATAAATACATCTTAACATGCATATACCACATGATATATGCACTTTAAGACACATAAATTATATGGTGCAACTGCACATACATATAGTGTACACAGTCCAGGCATACAACACAATACACGTTATCTGGATAATATGGTACACACTAGATATACATATAGTGTACACAATATGCTACACACTATCCACACGTACAGATTGATATACACGATTTAGTGATGTAATAATTTCACCTGCCAATCTCCTGTGGCATTTCTTGAAGCGATTTGGAAGTGTCAGCTCTGAACTAAAGTCTATTGAGCAGATCGTTGAAGACATTTGAACACAATATTGTCTCTTGCTTAAACATTACTTGCTCTTAGAACAACTCTACCTCAGTAATTATTTGATAAATTATGATATTTCTAATAGGTTTGTGCAACATACTACTCGCAAAACATGACACCGGGAAAAATTATCTTTCAAAAATTAAAATAACATTATTATACTTTCGGAATATCTTAGATTTCACTTACTCATTTCGAAAGCGCCTGCAATATCGTTTTCAAATTGGTCCATTTTGTTACCTTCTAAAGTTCAAACATAAAGAAATAGCACCACAGATAGCTAATCTTCTATTTCACCAGCACTCCACTCCCTACTGAGAAAGAAATACAAAACAAACACTAAAAAACCGGTAAGTTTTCCTCTGAACGTTCCTCTAAAGACATAACACCAAAAAAGTTTCCTAGCAATATTTGTTGATTCCTAATTGTTTTTATTGTAAATACTGAATATAAAACTTGTACTTGTTATTACCTTTACGTTCATTGTAATGCATATTTAACTAAGCATTCGATAAATATATTTAAACTTTTAGAATTAGTTCAACAAATCACCGCCTCAGGATACTAGAGAAAATTGTAAGTTCCTCCTGTAGGACACATAGAGCCCAATGTGTAGCTTTGTATTGTAAGTTCCTCCTGTAGGGACACATATAGCCCAATGTGTAGCTTTGTATTTGATACCAAACAAAATATTCCTGCATGTTTCTTTAGTTCTTGTTCTCAAAAGTTTAAAGAAAACTGTAGTTTCACCAAATATTCATATTGGATTATTGGTAAAACTACTGTGCGTATTTTTTCTATTAAAAGAACATTGAATATATTTCCAAAGATATTGTTTAATAACACTGGATATTTTTTTATCCACTGTTCATATAACAGAATATACTTTACATGTAACGTAAGACAAAATGTTTTCGAAACTACTAGAATAATATCAGTATCAAATATTAAAATAATAACATCAATATTCGTATAAATGTCCAACCAGCACTTTCCAGTTACACGGGATATTATAAAACTTCATAGTATCGTTAATATTACGAGTTTTAATGGTATAATTGTCTAATAACAGTGAATATTTCAAACCATTATAGTGTCAGTATTCTTAGCATTTCTGAAAGTGTTGTTGTCTGGTAACACTGGATGTTTGAACATTTTTACAATGCCACTAACCTTAGTATTTACAAAATTGTCAATATTTAATAATAACGAAATTTCAAAAACATAATAGTTACACTAATGCTTGTGTATTTCAAAGTATCATTGGCAAGTAATACAGGATATGTTAAAACATCAGTGCTTCTATTCTTACTTTTTAAAATATAATTGTTTTGCAATATTTGATATTTTAATAACATTGTAGTATCATTAATCCTAGAATTTTTTTAAATAGTATCATTAACCTTAGAATGTTTTAAACTAAAATTGTCTGTAAACTATATATTTTAGAAACATCATAGTGTTTCTAATTATACATTTTGTGGAATTATCGTTGTTCAGAAACACTGGATGTTTAAAAACAACATCATCGTGTCATTAATCTTTGTAATTACACGTTTTTAGATAACAACCAAGACTGTTTATAGGTAACAACCAAGAATGTTTAACAGTAGAATAATTAACAGGAAACATATTAATTTTGTTATGAAAGACGTGTCTTGTAACGTTCGTTCAAGAACTTCAATAACCGTAAGCAACAAGTCTGACTTTAAATATTGTTGTTCGAGACTCGTTCTCTGGAAGAATACAGTCAAGTTTTATCCAAAGAATCATTTACCCCTTGTTGCTTTAAACGTATTTCTTTTAACTTTGTGGGTTGTCGAACAGATAACATGCTCTGGCCACTGCATGGATGAATTATCGATTTTATCTTTTTAGCCTAAAAGGCTTACCAGTGAGGAACCAGTAGGTGAGAGAATTCTAAAGTAATTATAAGGTTAACTGCTTGTGAGTCCATGACTTGTGGATTACAGGGCTCACAATAACATATGCCACATGAAATAGTTTTATTGATAATATCATTGTTATCATCATTTATATCGTTAATTGCTGCTGGAGTCCTTTCTTTGTTTTACCATTAATATCGTTAATTGCTGCTGGAGTCCTTTCTTTGTTTTACCATTAATATCATTAATTGCTGTTGGAGTCCTTTCTTTGTTTTACCATTAATATCGTTAATTGCTGCTGGAGTCCTTTCTTTGTTTTATCATTAATATCGTTAATTGCTGCTGGAGTCCTTTCTTTGTTTTACCATTAATATCGTTAATTGCTGCTGGAGTCCTTTCTTTGTTTTACCATTAATATCGTTTTTTGCTGCTGGAGTCCTTTCTTTGTTTTACCATTAATATCATTGATTGCTGCTGGAGTCCTTTCTTTATTTTACCATTAATATCATTAATTGCTGCTGGAATCCTTTCTTTGTTTTATCATTAATATCATTAATTGCTGCTGAAGTCCTTTCTATGTTTCACCATTAATATATTTAATTGCTGCTGAAGTCCTTTCTATGTTTCACCATTAATATATTTAATTGCTGCTGAAGTCCTTTCTATGTTTCACCATTAATATATTTAATTGCTGCTTGGGTACTTTCTCATTTTATATGAGTGATTTCGTCAGTTTTTTTGTTCATGTTTTTTTACAGTGAGTACTAAAGCGTTTCCAAACATTCTTCGAGCAGTAATAGAAAAAAGTACGAATAATTGCATGGAAAAATATGGCTAAATCTAGAACATGGATTATAAAAATAAAAGTATATGTGTGTATATATATATATAATATATACAATAAATACATATTCTCATATGGATGACAGTGTACATTTTTAACATTATTTTCTTCTATTGCACTACGACAATGTCGAGAAAGTATGAAGTTTAATGGAAAATGATAATTATGACATCGAGAAAAAAGGCCTTTGTGAGATTATCGAAGTCATGGTAATCCCAACTTCCAGACACAGCCATCTCAATTTAACTACACGCGGGCTCAAACGTTGGACCTTTCGATACCCAGGGACTGGTGATTAAAGTGCCCTGTAAATTAGATCAGTTAGTCTTACTTCTATTGTTGGAAGAAGCAAATTTTGATGAAAGAAACTTTATAAAATCATATAATGAAACATGATTCATGTAAAGATAATTCCCCATGACTAATCTTTTAACTTTCTTCGAGGTTGTTGATTGTTATCTGAATGATGGGAAGGGTGTGGACTTGGTGTACTTGTATTTTTTTAAAAAAACGTTTTGATAGGATGCCACACACAAGATTACCTATGAATATCATATCTTTGGTCGTTCGGGACAGACTAGTTAATTGGATCGTAGGGTTGTTAGATGAGACAAAGCAAGAAGCCGTTATTAATTGAGGCCAGTCATACTGGACCCTTGTTACTCTTGAAATGCCTCAGGGGCTTGTGGCTGAGCCATTGTTCTTTCGTATTTCCATTAATGACACTGACTAGGGTATAATTAGTAAATTTGACAGGTTACATTAAACTCGTGGGTATTTCTAGTTGTATTGAGGATTTTGAGGTATTACAGAACGAATTGGTTCAATTGATTAATTGGGAAAATACTTCGCAAATGACCTTTAATTATGGTTAAGTGCAAGATAAAGCATGTAGATTATCGTAATTTAGATCATATGTTTGATATAAATGGGAACGTACTCAGCAGCATGACTGAAGAATAGAATCTTAGCGTAGTGATGGATAAGTCAGTCAAATCATCAAAGCAGTGTTGTGTTGCTAGTGACAAAACTAATAGAATTCCAGGATGTATTTATACGCGTGTTGATTGCAAGTCAAAAGAAGCAATTAACTATTTATGCACATCAGTTTTGATTTCGCTGTCTACGAAAGTATATTAAGTTATTGGAGAGGATTCCAAGTAAGACTAAGGAGTGCTAGGATAGTTCCAGGAATTTAAAGTTTATCCTGTAGGGGTAGGTTAAAATCTCTTACAAGATTATCAGGCTGATTGATAGGATAAAAACATATGATTTATTTGTGCTGTACTTTTGAGTATAATAGATGAGGGGACACAAATTTAAAATTTGAAAAAGCCAAGCTTGACTTTAAAACATGGTGATTGGCTTATAAACGTGTTGTCGTTGGTAATAGTGGAGGCTGCCACTTTACACGGGTTTAAAAAAGAAATCAATAATTTACTCAAAAATAAAGTATACGTTTATTTATTTTTTCTTATGTGGTGGTATATAGGGAGCGCTTTTAAGGACTGGTCTATTGTTGTTCGTGAGATATGTCTAATGATTAAACACTAGGTATATTTGAAAGATCAGAGTATGTATTGTTGTGCGTGTGTTGTGTCTAATAATTAAACAGTGAATATCTATGAAGGAACAAATGGTCTGTTTTAGTTCGTGTATTGTATCTAATAAATAAACACTGTATATCTTTGAAGGACCAGGTGATCTGTTTTTGTGCGTATGTTGTATCTAATAATTAAACTTTGGGTATTTCTGAAGGACCAAATAGTCTATTGTCGTGCGTGTATTGTGTCTAATAATTAAACACTGGGTATTTCTGAAGGACAAAATGGTCTATTATTTTGTGTGTGTGTTGTGCCTATTAATTAAACATTGGGTATTTCTGAATAACCAAATAGTCTATTGTTGTACATGTATTGTATCTAATAATTAAACGCTGAGTATTTCAAAAGGGCCAAATAGTCTATTGTTGTATGTGTAGTGTTTGTGTATGTTGTATCTAATAATTAAACGGTGGATATCTTTGAAGGACCAACTGATCTATTGTTGTGTGTCTGGTGTATATAATAATTAAACACTGAATAGTTTTGTTTGTTTTTTAGTTGCATATCTTCTCTGTTACCAATAACAATAAAACCGTTTCACTTTTAAATTATCTGTACTGTCCCTGATGTTTTGAGAATAATACACACGCCTTTGGTGACTTCTTTAATAATAGTTTTCTTGACAACGAACTTTGTGAACGTTTGGTATTTTTTTTAATGTCTGGGAGTTTTCATAAACTTCACTTGCTCGAAATATTAACTGTAACACCTGTTATACTAAAAGTTATAAAGAAGAAACGATACAAGTTTGATAGGCATTTGTTTGATTGGCCACAAAACTTGATATGACACATATAATTTCTTTTTTATAAATTAAGTTTTGGCTTAACTTCCTACCTTAAAGCAATACTTATTATTATAACCCGCTTTTACCGCTGTTTTTATACTGTCACTCCCTCACCAATATTATATATAAAACACCAAATAAAGATACAGAGAAACGTGAGATTGGAGAACTGGGTGGGGAGAACAGCAATAAACGAAACTACCATTAAATTAGTGATGTTATACGTGAAGAACCTGAGCAAACCATTATGTTTATACGTTTGTGCATACGAACTCATATGCTGCTTTTAGTGACACGTATTTATGAAAGAAATTATTGTATTTGCTGCTTGGAATACTGTTACCGGTAGAAGTACAAATTTGGACACAATATGGCAACCACATAAACTATACCGCCTTGTATGTCAGTCCACATATCAGCAAAAGGGGAAGCTCGGCTCGACTCCCATTAAAGGCTGTCAACGTGAAGCATGGCCCCTTACCCTCAACTATTCCTCCTAACACTACTACTATACAGATCGTCGATATTTATGTGTGCTTGTAGGCCCGTACATCTTAACCCCCAACCCCCCGCCCCCACACACACACACCTTTCAATTTGCTCCGCCGCCTATGTCAGTTAAGAAAATTTGTGTCTACTTAAAAAAATGAAGCTTATTAATATTTTATATCTTCAATATTTATGCAAGCATTTCGGGGGTCAAGACCCACTGTTTGAAGCCTGGGATCTACATATGCGACCACAAACATTCCTTCTTTTTTCTTTTCTTTTTTCTCTTCTTAGATTTGATGCTAGACAAAAATAAAATAAAACTCAGAATATTAATTGTCTATTTAAAAGCTAAGTCCATAATTATTATGCACACAGGAGATATTCTGTTGTAAAGACTGGACTGAAAAAGAATTTCGTGTTTCCGGCGTTGTCAAGTGACACAAAAACACGCTTAATAAAGTCGACGGATTTGTTAGGCTATTGAAGTCTCGTCATAAAAAGAGAAACGACGATAGTTATCTAAAGTCAACCACGTGATAATATTCCCGCCTATACTTTACAAACCATCACTATTCCCTAACTCAACCAAGCATGATGTTTACTGTCGTCGAGGCTTCAGAATGAGAAGTAATTTCTATGATAATACACTCGCTGCACTCGTCCTATTACGTAAATGCACGTGGTATGCTCGTCCTATTACCTTCAGCGTTCCTGTAATAATACACCCCGGCACGACCCGAAGGAAACATAAAAAGCCACAATAAATAATAAACGCTGTTACGTTTCGTAACCACAGATTAAACACAAGTAGGTTCGTGTTCGTTGGTACCAAAGAAACATTGCATTTTTGCGTTAACAACATCAGTTTTTCGTGTTCATTGGTACCCTAGAAACGTAAGATATTTGTATTGTTACTCTATTATGTTGGATTCTTAAATCAGGGCTTTGATGGCGCAAATTCATAACTTGAATACACTCTCACGTACTCCCTGTATTTACTCGGTATTTCAGGGTACCTGCGTCTTTTTGTGAGAAAAAAACACTCACCCATACCATACTTTCCATACTTAATATAGCTTTCGGTGTCGCCTCTGGAAAAATAATGAATAAACGATACTACAGTGCCCAAATATGTAACTTTTTTTCCCTGAGGGTAAACTTTTGGTGTGGTTGTTGCTTTAAGTAACTGGAATTTCAAGTGAATATCGTGTTACTGTTACAGAGTATGTTCTTTCATATAACATTTCCGGGTTTTCATCAGTGTTCCGTTATGTCAATCCAGAGAAACAGGCTGGTTGCGTTCCGACGTTTGAAAAAACTGTATACTCTGTTCAAGCGAAAGAAAGAGAGTTCAGTTTGATTCGTGGAAAATTAAATGATTAGGGCACAACATTCAAGGTACTTATCTGGTACTGTATAATTAATTAACATTCTAAAGGCCAAGGTTTGCTTTGTTAATAAGAGGATATTTACACAAGGGAATATGTGCTGTATGTCCAGCTCAGCTATAAGACCCAATGCTCACTGCTGAGCTGTTGGAGGGACTTCTAAATACCGTGAATAATCATTCAACAAACATTCTTTGTCGATGTAAACCCGACGTTGGAGTTACAACTTTTCCAGACTTTAGTCACCATAGTTGTCTTTAAATTAGTTTAAAAACAATGAATGAAATATACACAAATGTCAAGAAAGTTATGTATCTACGGAATTCTGGACTGCGCGTGTTTGTTTTTGTGTTGGTGCTTCTGACGATATCTTTGGAGCTGTTGTTGCTAATGTTGTTTATAATGTTTTCGATATTGTTGATGTTGTTGTTATTGATGATTATGTTGGTGGTGATGTTGCTGATGTTTTTGATCCTGATGTTACTGATGCTAATGTTTTTGATGATGTTACTGATGCTGATGTTGTCGCTATTGATATCATAGTTTTGTTGATGATGTTGATGTTACTGGTGTATTGGTACTATTCTGATTTGTTTTCTGTGGAAATAACAATTTCCAAACCTATAAAATTTTAATCCTCTCTCGAACAAGAACCAAGAATATTTTCTGAAGTTATTATTGTTCACGAACGAGATAATACTTCGCACCATTTGCATTTAATATTCTTAACTTTATAAATATATACACGACTGGTCAACTTATAAGTTTAAAAAGATACACAAATGTATCTTTATAAATATATACACGACTGGTCAACTTATAAGTTTAAAAAGATACACAAATGTGTACATCACTGGTCTAGCCTCTAGTTTAACAAGATATACACATGTGCACATCATTGGCCATTTAACTGGATTAGCGAGGTATACGCATGTGTACATCACTATAAATGTAATATCACACATTTGTACATCATTGGCCAATTAACTGGTTAAATGAGATACACGCCTGTGTACATCATTGGTCTTTCCTCTAGTTTAACGAGATACACACGTGAACATCATTGGCCAAGTCATTAGTTTAACGAGATACGAACCCGTACTCTACTCCTTCATTAACCAGTAACCAAACAGTAAGTTAATCACAAGCTTTAATTAATAATGTTTTAACAATCCAAAAGTGTAAGTAATATTTAAAACATTTTAGCAAAGCATCTTCTAATTACACTAAAATTTATACTACAAATCGTTCAATCACAATAAACTTGCAGAGAAATCTGTTCATACAGATCATTTAACCACAAGTAACATTAAGAGAACACATAACACTTTCAGTCACAAATAACATGCATAGAAGTCATTTCACATAAATTGTTGAATCACAAGTAACTTGTACAGGAAATTGGACACACGGATCATCATAAGTGAAGATACCTATTAAATATGTTCACTTCTCATTATTAATTACTGACCTGAAAGGTGTATTTCTTTTGTTGTTGTTGTGTTTTTTACTTCGTGTGTTATAGAAGCCTTTTTGACCCATTTCGTAAACTCATTAAACCTTGTGAAATCCATTACGGTTAGGGAGGGTACACAGGTGTTTTACCTAAAGGAAGGACATTTGTTCACGAAAATATGTTATAAACTACTAAGAAAAACAAATATTAGCAGACGGTTGTTTCACGGAGGTTAAAAGGAAGAAAACGGACGTTATAACGTAAACAAAAGTAAAATATGTTAATTTTTCGATTACAGTATAGAAAAACTTAAAAGACGTTTAACACACATACGCGCACACATGCGGACATATATGTAGAACGCAATTTAACTTCTATTATTATGCGCACAAGTAAATCTGAGATCTTTCAAAATGAAAATGTAACATTCAATTGAAAATTCACTATCGAATTTTCTTTAAAGCTCTTTTATAAAACTAACTGTTCAGAACGTCTAACCCATGTAAAAGCCAGTATGTATGACGTCACACTTGATTTCTCGAAATAGGAGGAGTCAAAAAAGCCAAAATGCATCTATTCAGATATAACAGTTCGATTACTGTCTACTCGTTGTGATTTTAATGCTGTTGTTATAATGAGCTTCAAGTAACGATATAGTGTGAATCACCTATCCTGGAGCCAAGTGCATAAAATTTACCATGAAAGTAAAAACATTGATTCACTTTGAAACTTCAGTCGTTTCTCAATCAAGCAGTTTTGTTATATCATCAACGTTGTTTATAAAAACAAACCTTTATAATCAACGGAGACTCTAAATTAAGAAATCACCTTAAATACAGATATACAAACAAATGTCGTATTTCCATGCAATTACTTCGCAAGGTGTGGACGAAACTTCATCAAAATTATTATGGACGTTAATTAGATCCACGGGGGAGTACGGGGGAGCTCTTCGTTTTGCGTTTTTTATTATAATTTCACCCTTTGTAAATGGATTTTCATCAAATTTGGTGTAGGGATTGATTGGGTCTGTAAGGAAATGCATAAACATTTTCAGTTTTGCAGTTTTTTCTGAATGATTTTGCGTGTTTTTATCTACCATTACTTTTTACCCTCTTAGTGTATCTTCAGCAAGTTTGGCATAGAGTTTTGTTGTGTCCATGCGATTTCATAGTTTGAGTTTTTCAGTTTTTATAGGTGATCTTTTATAATTAAACAGAAAGAAAGGAACATTTCATGTCCTGAGATAATGTTTGATTAATTATGATTTTATATAATTTCTGTCCAGGGGGCGGTCACTCCAGCTAGTCAACAATTCTGTCCAGGAAACGGTCGCTCCAGCTAGTCAACAAACATGTTTCCAGTTTTATTATCATTTTATACTCTCAGTACATAGACTAATAATATTACGTTATACTTTTGTCGTAAACCAACATGATATAAAAGCCATTTCTGGAATCTAGTGTTACCAAAACGCAATGGCTTTTCTACGTATTAGAAGTTGTTAATTTAACTGATTTAAGCCAATAATTATTCTATGAATACGCCACGAATTCATTTCTTGAATAATCTTAATTTTGATTGGCTCACAAATAAATTTATTCATGTTTAATGGTCTCGACTGCAATTTTCTGTCTATTTGTTGCTGAAGCTTGAATTTGCAAGATTTATGTATTCCAGTTAGGTATGAAATGTGAAGTTATGGTATATTACAGGGTGTGAGTATTGGCGGGAGTATTTGCTCCCTAATTTTTCACAGTTTATATGACAGTCACTCATAAAAATGATAGTTTAGAACAGCTCAGAGAAAACTAACAACCCAGAACACGTTTTATAAAACTAAAAATCCAGAAAATCTTTTTAAAATTAGCAATGCAGAACACGTTTTATAAAACTAACAGTTCAGAACATCTTTTATATAACTTTTGGTTCAGAGCATCGTTATAACAATTCAAAACATTTTTATAACACTAACAGTTAGAACAACTTTCATAAAGCTGGCAGTAGAAATCAATATATATATATTAAAACAGTATAAGCCGTTGTTGCCGACAGTTAGTGTGGTTACTTAATGAAATATTGTTATAAAAACTGGCACCAAGTGTTTAACCGTCAGAACAAAACTCAGTTATCAGCAAGTTAATCCAATGTCAAATGAAGTAAAAATAAACCATCAAGATAATCCAATTAGTCATAAAGAAATTAGTAGTGTGATCCATTTGTGACGTATGAAAATTGATGTTAATCTATTCTGTTCTAATCTGTTCTCAGAACCTCCTTTTCAATTATTTTTTCAGATACTAAGTACATTTCAGTTCTAGCCGATATGGAAATATATTTACAAAGAGACAATATCACTTGTATTTTGGTTATTTGCCCCCCAGTGGCTCAGCGGTATGTCTGCGGACTTACACGCTAAAATCCGCGTTTCGATACCCGTGGTGGGCAGAGCACAGATAGCCCATTGTGTAGCTTTGTGCTTAATTCAAAACAATAACAACAATAACAATTTTGGTTATTTAGCAGAAAGTCTTAAATTTATTAAGTACGAAGTACATATACAAGCTTATTTATAAAGTCACGACAAGAGACGACTTCTGACTTCAGAAATTACCGTATGATCTTCTGGTTTAATAGACCTTTCGAGAAACTTGTACGCATTCCTATTGCACGAGCTGTCTTTAGTGAATTGCTATATAATTTTCTAATTACTTCTAACTGTATTCGAAGCCATATTCCCTCGCCATTTAAAAGTGATTTTCCAAGATGCTTAAAGAAAATGAATGAAAATTTTTAAATAAATATATATATATATAATATAAATGAACCAGCTATTTATTTTTAAAGCAAATAATGAAACCGAAAAGAAAGCAAAGAGAAGCCTTTGGCGCCTTTCAGAATAGGTGATTAATAACCGGGGATTGTAGTTAGCCGTCAAATTTCTCTTTAAAGTTTGTTTGTTTTGAATTTCACGCAAAGCTACTCAAGTGCTATCTGCGCTAGCCGTCCCTAATTTAGCAGTGTAAACCCTTGGGCTACTCTTTTACCAACGAATAATGGGATTGACCGTCGATATATATAACGCTCCCAGAGCTGAAAGGAGAGCATGTTTGGTGCAAAGGAGATTCGAACCCGCAACCCTCAGATTACGATCCGAACGCTTTAACCCACCTGGCCGTTCCAGGCGCCCCTTTAAAGTGCTTAATAGTGTCGAAACTAAATATCACTTGATTACCTTTAGCCTTAAACTTCCTAAACATGGTCGTTGATAACGTGTAGAAAGAACAAACATTTGAACTAAAATATAATTTGATAAAGAGGAACCCAGATTGAAAAAGTCTAGTTTGAAGACGGCTGGAATTGGTAATGAAGAAGTTTAATATAATGATGGATGTACAACGTTTCGCAAGGTTTCCTTTTCATCAGGTTATCACTAAACAAGTATCAGATCAGGTAAATATAATAAAAACCTGTGCTGGTACGGAAACATTGTTCTTAAACAAGTTTCAGATTAGGCAAGTATAATGAAGTGCTGTACTAACACCGAAACGCCATCCATAGAAAAGCCTCAGATTAGACAAGTCTAATAAAAACCTGGAGTAACATCGAAATGTCGTCCCTATACAAACAAAGGAGTGTTTGTGTTTTTCTTATAGCAAAACCACATCAGGCTATCTGCTCAGTCCACCGAGGTGAATCGAACCCCTTATTTTAGCGTTGGTCAGAAATAATAGAATCTACGCTTAAAGAACAGCTTTAATATAGTCTTACAAATTCGGCAGGTCGAGCCATGTATATATTGTATATATATGTATTGGTATTTCAAACAGCAACTGAATTATTTATTGTGGCAGGAACTTATAATGTTTCTTAGACATAAGAGATTTCCTGAGCTTTTCACATGTGTGTGTTTTTTTTGTTGTTGTTGTCGACAAAACTTACGGATGTCTTGAAACTTTTTTCGTTTCCCCTCGATGGACTCAGCAGACAGCCCGATGTGGCTTTGCATAAGAAAAACACACACCCTAAAACTTTCCTCAAGTTTTCTTTGTTGTCCAGTAAGCTTATCAATGACACTTATGCAGGTGTCTTTTGATGTAAACCATGTCTCATCTAGTGCATTTTGTTATCCATAAAGTTTACTAATCTCTTGAAACTTTTCTCAGATGTCTTTGTCTATCAGTTTACCGAGTTTTCGAGAACTTCCCTCGTATATCTTTTGTTGTCCGCACCATCTTACCGGTCTCCTAAGACTCTTCTCACAAGTTCTGTATTGTCTATCAAATTCAACGATCTTCCATGAAATTCCTCGGGTGTATTTTGTTGTTCAAAATACCAACAAAAACACACAAACTAAGCCTTTTATGCGGTCGTTTTCAATTAGTTATTCGTCAGGGTCACTTGTACTTGAGCTTAAGTTTTTCTCCTTTCTTTTTTTTTTACTCAGACTTTATTTTACCTTAATTATTATTTATTAGTTATTACTTTTACTAACGTTTTCATTGTGTATGTAATACATGTACGAAGATTCTGCTTGTTTATTGAAAAACTGTTTGCAAGAGGTAAAGTCTAATTAATGAACTACTCATTAATTATCAGTACGAATATAGATGGCAGCTCAAACGCCAGCTGACAACCAATGGACGAACAATTCACAGAAATACTTACTAAAAATTTAATTCATGACAACACATTGATTATAAAGTTACCCATAAGTAAGTATTATGTTTAACATGTTGGATACATAACTAGAAATTGTTCCCAAGGTAAGCCTTTTTATCACTAATTATAAAGTTACTGGACCAATACAGGTAGCAAGAATGAAGTGCTAATAAAGGTTTTGAACATTTTTATGAAGTTTGTTATTAAAATCTTGTGACAATGTTTCATCCTATGCTGCAGAGATAGTTATTTTAAGCCGCATACGTTACATAAACCAGACCATGTAAAGTAATTAGTGGCAAAGCCATTTCGTAATTAAAGCCACATATCGTAGCAACTGCTTCATAGTGATTTTCAAAATTATATATCTGGCTCTGTCTTCTTTGTACTTATTTATATGTGTTCATATTTTATCGGTTTTACAATTATTGTTTCTCAGACGCTCGACGTAGTGCTTAGGGCTTGCCACTAAAATGTAGCAGAATACTTTATTATTCTGGTTCAAAACTAATGAAGTTCCTAGTTATTTTTGCTCGTGGTTATTGCTCACTTACTGTTTCTATGAGCCGTTATTATTGCTAGAACATTTTAAATAAATGATTGACTGTAGCTGATAAAACTATCCTCTGTTTTATAGCTGAACACAGTATTTTAGGTCGCAAATACTACCACGTGTATAATCTATACTGTGTGTCAATCTTTGATTTTTAGGCCGTAAATACAATCACTGGTAGAATTTATATTGGGTGTTAAAGCTGTGATTGTACGTGTTAGTTTCTACTACTACTATAAATTTTACCGCATGTTTGTGAAATGGCATATATACGTTTTTCAACCATGACTTTTTACGTAATTTTTGTGTACGTGAAAACAGGACCTAACCTCAATCGGAACTTTGTATTAAAAACAGAAAGATAACATCTCTTTCTACTGTTTCTCAGTATATATACAGTGCAAATATATATATATATATATACAGCACATATGTATGTGTGTGTGTATATATATATTTATACAGTACATATGTTATCGTTTTGTTGACATGCGTCAAAACTCGAAAGTGTGAATGATGAATTCCTTTTGCACAACGCTCTTTCTGCTATAAAACAAGTGATCTGTTTCTGAATTAATGTGTGATGGCGCACAAACAGATTTATCTGCGAGAAAGCAGTGCGGCGCTCAAAGCTGGACAAATCAGTTTCAAACAACTATTTACAAGGATAGTAAGTAACGCTTACTTACTGTGTAAGAGCGTTAGAAAGACCTGATATATAGATATTTATTGTAAGTCTTAAGCTTCGATATCTTTAATTGGAAACAATGTCATTTGGAAGTTACCTTTTTCAGCGTTTGGAGAATTGTATTTTGTAATTAAGAATGTACCGTTCCACATCAGATAAACACCTCTTAGAACTGTCTTCGTCATTCAAAATCCAAGAGAAAAGTTAACATTTGTATATCTTGGAAACATCTTCATCATCTATGGCCTGTAAACAGCTTATCATTGAAGATAAGGGTTAACGTTTTTATGGTCTGAAAACAGCTTAATCATCAAAGTCTTACCATCCGTATAGCCTGGGAAGAGCATAATCATCAAAGGTAATCGTTACTATTTCTAAGGCATGGTAATAACTTTATGGTAATCATTCGTATGGCCAGGAAATAGCTTTATCATCATTTGTATATCCTGGAAATACCTTTAGAATCAAACTTAATATAATGGGCTTCGATGAATACGATAGTATGTAGAAGACTTCATTTCCAATTTGTTTATGTAATAGTATTTGAAGCGATGATACAATAACTTGACGACTAAACCAGGACGATTATAGTAGGATAGTAGATGACAAACAATATTTTAATTAGTATTTCATACCGTATTATCTACAAGCTAATAGGTTAAGTATAATCCCTTTATTAAAAGCAACAAACTTCATGATTCAATGTCCAATGAGAGATTAGATGTGGCTTATCTTACAAATCTTGTGTAAAATAAGATGTGCCCCTGTAATCCTATCTTTCCTGTCTGAAACTACTCTTTTGCACCAAAGCTACTGACATGTTAAGACTGAATTGTTTTAATAGTTTTCTAATAGACCTTTGAATGAATGGGCACACGACAGGCAAAACTTTCGGCGCCTGTCCTGTGAAAGTGGGTTTTCTCGGGGCACTCACGTTTCTCCCCCACAGCAAAAACTTTAGGCATTGAATTTCTAGATCCCAGCCCAGGCAACTCTTCTGCTAGACCCTGAATCGTGCCGTTTGATCTGATTTGAATTATATTCATATTCACATTTACTCGACTTCTTCCTTTCGGGACAGGTCCCGGCCTTTCTTTCCGTTGCTGCCTTCGCCTCCACCCAATACAACATTTAGAGAGACATCCTCCACCCCCAAAATTAAGAATAATAATAATAATTAATTTATTTAATAAAAAAACAAAAAACCACTGATTCCTAATAACAATTCACGAAAGGGGACGAAGAGGAACCACAACGTTCCTGAACACCCCAGTTGGAGAGAGAACTCTTCTGACTTCTCTCTCTCTAAACTAAACCCCTGCCACGTTAGTTATCTTAGCTTAGCTTTGAATGAATTATTTAAGCAGACCAAAGTTAGACTTAATACAGAGCGATTCATGAGCAGCTGGACTCAACACAGCTAGATCCTCTCAAAGTGACTTAACACACTCCGACTCATTCAAGTTTGAACTTAGTACAGTGCGAGTGACCCAAATTTAGTCGCTCAAGTTGGACTTAATAGAGCAATTTACTAAAAATTATTGCACTTAGTTTACAAAAATACGTGAAACGCTGTATTATTCCATAGGGTGTGCTTCAGGAGTTTCTTTTTGTCCACTAATTTATGACGGGGCAAATAAATAGCACCCCTTGTGTGCAAGTTTCAGATAGAAACCTTTGTTGAACTGTGTCAGAATTAGCTTGGGTTGTGTTCTGTACAGTTAAATTATGCATGATGTTATTTGTGTCTGCGTCTTAAAAATGTTTGTAGGAAAATTTATATCAAACACCGCTAATAAAGTGTTTGACTATTGGATATAATGTTGACTACGTGCGCGCCACCCTGCCAACTATTCGCTTGCGTCAAGTCTGTGGCGTCAGCATAGTGCTCTTTAAATCCCAGGTCATTTAGAGTCTGGAAAATAGAGTGAACAGGGGAACACCGCGAGTCACGTGGCGTAGAGTTACGTCATTCGCAGTCTATATCATAGCAACTGTTCCCGCTGCGAAAATAAGCACGTTCAAAGGTTGTTAGTGCTAGTGCCGCAAGAAGTCATCCAGGATTACACGCAAAACGCGTCCGCGCAGCTACACGCTCAGGTAGGTCCGTCAAAAGCTAACGTTCCAATCGCAAAGGAGAGAGCATCGTTTAGAACAATACCGTCTGCTCAGTTTTGTTAGAAATTACTCTTTAAGAGAACGAATGCTTCAGTAGCTTCTCGGCAACCTATCAGCTGGCTCCTCCCTTCTCCGTTGTTTCTTATTTGTCGACGAACGTTTTCTGTGTTGCCATTGGACGTGCCGCATCATTGTACTTGCTCATAGCCGAAAACAAAGAGTAGACTAACGATCCGCCCTCTCGTTAGCACCTTATCGGCAGCTCTGCGATCTTGAAAACTTAGTTACCCAACAAACGGTGCTGAGCGTATCGGAAATTCTGCGATCTAAAACCAGGCTGAACGTGTGGGCCTTGAAAACTCCGACACCGAAAAAACATCGTCAGTGAAACCTTCCTTACACTGTTTAGACCGCCTTACTAGCACTCCAACAAGTGACGTCGTCACCGGCTTCATGGTGGTTCTGTAAGTTGAACACTTTCTGAGTCAATAATACTTAAATTTCTCAGTTATTGTTATTTAATGTTTAGCCAAATAGAACTAAAACTGTAAGATTTAACCCTGAATAATTAGTATGCGATTTGTGAATTGAGAGTTTGAAAAAACTTAAGAGAACAAGATTTTGTTTTAAATGTGTGTGAGTAAGAGAAAGGCCGGTTTCTAATATAATTGGTGGTTATTTTAATAACGTTATCGATCGATCGTTTAATTCTTATTTAATGTCCTCGGAGAAATTCTAGGTTATAAAACAAAACAAAAGGTATCATTTAACCTCTAGGTTTGAAACTGCCTCACACGAGTTAATAGCAATAAAAAAGTTCTATTCAAGAAAACTTGAAATTTTCTGACCAAAGAAAATAACTGTTATCTTGTTAAATCTTAAAGCAACGGATTAATAGCACTCTTCTAAGAATTCCTAATTTAAAGTCGATTAATTACAGTTTCAATATACGTAAAGGAAGTTACAAAACAATGAGCAGTAAGTATGGCAAAAACTGACAAATATGTGCTATTTAGATATCGACACTAGTTTTTTAAACTAACGAGAAGTAGTATACAAATAATATTATTTTCATTAAAACCTGCATAATAGTATTATGTACATTAATCATCTTGGATGCCAAGTTGTGGTGTGCATTAATACTGATGTTGATCGTCTTGGATACTAAGTTGTGGTGTACATTAATACTGAAGTTGATCGTCTTGGATGCCAAGTTGTGGTGTACATTAATACTGAAGTTGATTGTCTTGGATGTCAAGTTGTGGTGTACAATAATACTGAGATTGATCATCTTGGATGTTAAATTGTGGTCTGGAAATTATCTTTCCATCACATTAATAACATTCACCAAACAGCACAGCCAACGTTACATTCCTCTCACCAGGAAGAAATTGTGTTACTATCCACACGTTACTTACAGCAAGAAAGGGTTTGAGTTGATCTCCAGAACCAAAATACGACACTCACATCAAGGAAAGACGACGCACAAGTCACTTGAATGTTAGACAGTTATAAAACAGCAGAAGCAATCGAATGGGCTGAAGATTCCAACTTGAAGATCAAGACGTTATGTGCATCACGCGTGCATCCGAAAGCTTCTGCCTTTTTAATAAAGCTTAGAAACTTTGCTAATAATTTAATCAAACGTAGCCACGTTGTGTTTCGTCATTAGCGACGTGAATAGCCATAGTATCATCATTCTAGATTTTGTATTTATTGGTTAAACTACAGTGTTGTACAACACTAAATTATTTCTTAGCCCTGACAGTAATATTATTTGTTTTATAAGTTGTGTTTGTGATTCACTGATTTTCTTTTGTTACAATAACTGGTTCAGATTTCATAAACTTTGTAATCATGAGTGTAAGATTCTATCGTCAAAACAACAGTCTTCATTTTCGAACTACTGTAATGACAGGACTTAAAAAAAAAATAGTGGGAGTCATGACTTTTGCATCGTCTTGTTCATACAGCTTCTGGTCCGTGTGGGTGTGACTGTTGTAGCAGTTAATACCAAGATGGGACAACTAGTTCAGATAGCTCTGGAGTAGCTACGAACGAAATTTAAATTCAAACAAACCAATCTGATGATGATAATTTATCCTTTAAAGCATTTAACATGAATAACCAGTATTAAAATTTCTTACAACGTAAAGCGTTCTATTGCGATGACGTCAATATGGAACCACAAGGAAAATAGTTTAGGAAACTCTCACCAGAGGGAGGTTGCTTTATAATTTTAAACATGTCTGTTTTTGACTGTTTATAGCATTTACTTGGTAAAAATAAAATAATGCGAAATCGCCTTTTTTTCACTTGATTTTCTCTTCTCTTTTATCTTTCTTTCTTCATTTCTTCTTTCTAAGCTATTTCTTGTTTTTTTATCTGGCAACCGAAACTTTCGCGTTTTCTGTCTTTCATGGCCACGTGTTTTCTTAGTTACTGAAGGATATACGTGATTGTAACACGAGACGTAACTCGCTTATCCTTACAATTGCTATGATTGGTCCATCTAAAATGTGTTTTGTAAACTCTGGAGACTTGTCCAGTGGTGGCCTTGACTCTGTTCACAGTTGCTTTGAGTCCCCACCCTATCATCTGGATAGTGTCCTGGGAACGAGATTCTTATGGCTGAGTGTTATTGCAATTGCTATTAGCGGCTTTTGTTTAAAGAAATTGTGACCTGCCTAAATGCGTAAAACAAACACAAGCTTCATACTGTTTGATTTCATCGACCTTATATTGTGTTAATTACTGTTATCTTTGTTGCTATATTTTTAAAACCAACTCCCAAAAGCAGTTATTTGAAACAGTAATTAAAACTATATAAGTTCGATGAAATCAAACATAACCATTGACGTTACTTCATTAACGCATCTGACTTTTTATATGCATATGTATTTGAATGACGTTGATAGAAACAGGTTTTGTGACACGAATGGTACACTTTACATTTTCAGGAATTAAAACCAAAAAATGGAGGAGTTCGGACTCCATCAGTAATTTTGTGGTTAAGTTCATATGCGTGGATGCATGATATTGGTAAACAGAGGCTCTAATGAACACATGGACTAAGTTCTTTATGGTTTGGTTCATTTAGCTTGTTTTGAATTTCACGCAAAGCTACACGAGGGCTTTGTGTATTAACCGTCCATAATTTAGGAGTGTAAGACAAAAGGGAAGGAATCTAGTCATCAACAACCACCGATAACCGTTAGGCTACACTTTTACTGACAAATAGCTAGATTGGTTGTCACATTATAACGACCCGCAGATTGTTGTACTGTATGAATATGAAATTGCGTAAAAGATTAATTATGTAGACTACACCGGTCAAAATATCGGAACTTTAGGGTTGGATTCTAGCGTATCTAGAAATAGTATCATGCAGCCGATTTGCTCAATGTGTTTACATCTACCGGTTTCTCACATAGACGTTCTTCTCTTTTGAACTAGTAATTCCTTTATTTTGTTATTACAATGACAGTGTAAACGTGAATGCAGAATTTTATTTTCATTTTTTCCCCTTTTCTATTTGATGAGAAACTCGAGATATAATTGAAGAGTTTGTTTTTTTTTTATGCCAAGGAAAAATGGATAACATCTTTGTAACGTCTCGCGGGTCGTGCTTGGCCAGCGCTTATACGCGCCGGAAACAACGCCGTTTGGAATTATATTGCGTATAATTGTTCTTCGCTGATATTCTAAGTTTTAAAACAATACATAAAACCTCAAGTCCTGTGATATACAAGCCAGCTTTAAAAATGCAAGGAAGTTGTAAGGTGCCTAAGATACACACATATCACGGATAACAAACACTTTGTTAGAGTCTTCGTGTCAGAAAAACTGTAAGTTTTCAGAGAGTTTAGTCATCACTATTGGAATTATTTTCTTCTCTTCGCCATTTCTATTAATTAAAGCGTGGTCTGTACGATATTGAAACAAGTATCACCTTGAGAAAGTTTTTTTTCTGTTTATTTGCTTATAATTTCCGCGCAAAACTGCATAAAAGTCCTTGCATGTGTAAGTGTTCCTAATTATGAACTTGTACAGCAGAGTGAAAGCAACTGGTCAACAACACTCACCGATAAGTCTTGTTTAACCGAATACTGGGATTTAACTGTCACAAAGTGAGGAACCCCCTTTCTACCTCAATGATTCTCGGATTCACAGCCCAAGTAATTTTATTGAAAACTAAAATGCATATCATGGTATTCCCTGTATCCTTCTTGGCTCTAAGTCTATTTATCATATATTTTTCTTGTGGTAATTTCAAATTGTATGTTATCTCGATGTGAGTGACGAACATAGAAGTTTCTTTTCTTAATGAGCTATGTGTGTTTCCTCTTAGCCAAACAAACAGGCACAAGTAATCTTAACCTAATTCTATGAGAAATAAAGACAAACAATATGTTAAAGTACCCATTTTAAACTTGCAGTTTTTGTTCATAACACGAATCTTCATACTTCATATTTCCTTTTAGTGTATTATTTACTACAACCCATAATTCTGTGTAAAACCCAATATTATTCTGTGTTATTCACTGGACCCATCATTTTGTACGATATTCTTTTTGTTATTAATTGGAAAAACCCGTAATTCTTAACAAAGTTCGACATTGTTAAATATTAATTATTGAAATCCGAAAACTTATACAAAGTATTTTAAAGTATTATTCGTCTAATTCAGTGTAACCCCTAGCCTATAATAATAATAATCAATTTTTATCTGTGTTGAAAATACGTGTGAACCTCAGTAATTAAACGCGCATGTGAACGCATTTCATTTGTACAGATGTAAACAAAAAGGCCTAATATACTGGTCTACTTTAGTAAACATTTTGTACAATAACATATTAAAAAGCTTATGAAAAATTTTGTAAAGGTCCAACGTTAAGTTCTAAAATATCATTGTAAGTTTATTTATTGCCAATATTAAATACGGTAAAATATAATCTTAACAAAACCAGAAAAACTTACACAGGTCAAGGTATTAATTTACCTTTTTAAAGAATACATAACATACTCAGTAAACACTAAACTAATCTTAGGCCTAATGAAAATGGGCATAGATTTCGGTATTTAGAATTATTTTCTATTTTTCTAGAAGTACTGTTGTAATAAAAATACTAAATTGACTACAAATATTTTACAAGTCTCTGCTAGTTATGTATTACTCATGTGCTTTGTAATTCTGCATTCTTTCGTATAACCCTATATTTCTCAGTTTATGTGTCGATTACTAATTTTTCAGTGTTGCATTGAATTCTGTACTATTCAGCAGACATATATTTCTGTGTTATGTATACTAACCCAATAATTCTGTATTATTTAGTGTAACTCGTAAATCTGTGTTAATCAATGTAACACGTAATTCTGTATTATATGGTGTGACCCATAATTTTGTATAAATTGCATCAGATTTTGTGTTCAAACAGTAGAATGGACAACTAAACGAACTTTGTTACGTTGCGGAACTTATCGAACAATTAATGTTTATATACATGATAACACACAAAAGGTGTCTTTAATATCTGTTTATAAATATGTGGTCATGCTGACTTCAGTTTTTAATTATTGGGCATGTGGTAAAATTAAATCACTTGCATTCGTGTGTATTTGAAGATGGGACACGTGGTCAAACTACTAGACCTGCGTCTTTGAGGACTTTAAATCAGGCATGTGTTCAGATAGTTTTCAGTTTTGGTTATTCACGAATCAAACATTTATTTATACAGACTAACAGCCGTTTCTGTTTAACCACAGATCAAACATGTAGCCAATTATATGATTCTATAATATTTATTCCTCTTTAACTAATATTCAGATCAAATTACGGTAAATTATTTTTAACCGCGGACGGGAAATTCAGATCAACTATTAGTAATTCCTCTTTAACTACATACATATCAGACGTATTCAGATCAACTGACAGTAATTTCTGTTTAACTACCTTCACATTACACATAAATTCAGAATAACTGATAGTAATTCCTGTTTAACTACACACACGTCAAATGTACATTCGGATCAACTGATAATGATTCATGTTTAACTGTACATCAGATGTACATTCAGATCAACTAGTTTTAATTGCCGTTTATTCACGAATAAGAATTGCACTAAAAACATGAAACTTTCATTTGTTGCTTACTAACAAACCAAACATGTGGTCGTGGTACTTAGGTTTTGGTTTTGTTCACTTTGTAAATTAAGAAGTGCTACATATGGGCATGCGTAAGCTCTCTTTGGGACGTAACCACAACCTCCTAACGACTACAAGTCATCAGCGTTTCCTAGAACTAAAGCTCATCAGTTTTTTTGTCGGGTAATTTCCTGGAAAAATTGTCTGTTTTCATACATGATTTGTGACTTTGTTGTTTTTGTTTCTGACACAGCGTCTCTTGCTTATTAGGTGAAAACGAAAGCATTGGCATTATTGTCCAGCTTTCTTGTGTCGCACGTGTTTCGTTCTGTAAATTGGTGGATTATATATATATAATTTAAAGTTCCTAGTAATTATAGGGCTCCTATTACATGTTCAACTCACCACTGTCTTCAGATAGCTCTTATTTCGAAAACATAAATACGTGATTAAATTGGATGAGATAGCACAATCCGGCTTGTTAAAAACAACAAAATAAAACATAATTTTCTGCGTGGAGAATGTGTGATGGGTGTTTTATGAAAGAGCAATATGTTTGTAGAATAATATGCTAATAATCTAAAAAGAACCAAATAACATAATTTGAGTTAAAGAAAAAAAGGCTGTAGGTTCGCCTTAAACATGATTTAACCTTCAGATACATAAAGGTCAAGTAAAAACCTATAAACCTAACAACGGCTAATGAATGCGATAGTAAAATGTACGCATGTCAGTATAATTGACACGTGTCATTCGTCTTGTAAACTGCTACAGCTGCTTCTGTTAGTACACGTGTTTCTCAGTCTGTTTTTTACTGACAGGTGTTTCCGGATAACTTGAATTTAGGTTTGTTTTATGCTAAGAACAAATGCTGAATTACGATTACGGGAAACTCAGAATACCAGCAAATATGTTTAAACTTAAAGGCACAACAAATTAAAAGACTTGAATCGTCTAATCACATGCTCGTGTAGATTAACATATAAATAAATATTTATTTATTTTTTCTCTTGTGTTTTTGGATACTAGAGAAAAATTCATGGAAAATGCTGTCATTTTAATAATTTTATCAATAATTTTGTTTCTTTTATTATTATTGGTTCAATGTGATCTACATATTATGAGATATGTACGTGTGTATTCATTAGTTATTATGAGCTGATCGTTAAATGCAATCCACATATATCTATATGTAATTATCACGAGTTGTTCGTTTAATGTTATTCACATATTTGTATGCATGTGTGTACTTATCAAATAGTACATGCAAATAAATTATACCTCCAGATGGTGCTTTAGGCATGCGAGGATATCAGACATCTTTTGTTTTCTCGGTGTGTTTGCCTTTGATGACCCAGACTACTGGGGTCCTCTTGAAACTTGTGGTCGTGTCGGAAGAGAGATTAGTAGATAAATGAGTGGATGACTTCAGTAGATTTACGTGAAAGTGTTTTAACTTTTTTTTTTATAGTTTGAGTAGTAAACTTTCTTGGATTATTTTAGTCTACAATAAATCAGAAAGAACTCTATATCACAGCATAATATTGGCCGCCATTCCTTGACCACTACGGTCTCCAAGATTGAATCAAAACCATGGACCTGAGATGGAAATGTGTTCTTAAAGCATCTTTGTCTGAATGTTTGTTTTTTCGGAGCAGCTGGATAAATATAACAAATGGTTCATCATTACAAGGGGCTGTTAATCACAAAACCAGTGTTGTAGACGACAGTCTGAACTTCACAGTAAAACACTGGTATTTTGGAGTCGAACTTAGACATACTGCAGATGTTCCTTAAGTTCGTGTGACAGGAAAGACACAATGAACAACGGGTGTATTGTCCTCTAGTTAGAACGACGCTAATGCTCAGAAAAAGGGTCTACTCGCCTTCCTCGAATACTCCAAATTTGAATATGATAGAAGATAAGACTGGCGTGGGTCTTTGGGAAACGTTGCGATGGTTAAAATACTAGACATAGATTCTTTCTCGCGTGTGTTTTATGCTTATTATTTTACCTAGCAAAAGAAAGAAAAACTTAACGTTCCGTGGAATGAACTATTTATTGCAGTTCGGAAGATCCACTTGACTTCAGCTGATACATAATATTTAGTTGTATTCACATGAACAATGACTGCTCAGTCACAGAACGACTCAAAATAGCTTTTGGTGTTGTTGTTTTTTTCTTCTAAAGAACAGATTATAGTACAATAGCGACATTAACTGAATATATATTTATACATATTTGCTTTAAAGATATGATGGAAGACAGAAACCATTCAGGCAGCGTATGGCTTAGAAATAATCAGGAATATTTAATGTAGAAAACCCTGTTCTCTTTACGTCATTTGTAGTTTTACGGTAGGCCCGGTATGGCCAAGCGTGTTAAGGCGTGCGACTCGTAATCTGAGGGTCGCAGGTTCGCATCTCGGTCGCGCCAAACATGCTCGCCCTTTCAGCCGTGGGGGCGTTATAATATTACGGTCAATCCAATTATTCGTTGGTAAAAGAGTAGCCCAAGAGTTGGCGGTGGGTGGTGATGACTAGCTGCCTTCCCTCTAGTCTTACACTGCTAAATTAGGGACGGCTAGCACAGATAGACCTCGAGTAGCTTTGTGCGAAGTTCAAAAACAAACAAAGTAGTTTTACGATTAGGCTTAACGTCGTGACGGTTGAAACAATGAAAGCATTCCCTTATGTTGACGATTCAGAGAAGTTAAAATCTTTTTAAAGATTTTGAAATTAACGTAAGACACATTTGATCAAGTCTTGTGTGTGTGCTTTCTTATAGCAAAGCCACATCGGACTATCTGCTGAGCCAACTTAGGGAAATCGAATCCCTAATTTTGACGTTGTAAATCCGTAAACTGTGATCAAGGCAATAATATAATTTTCGTATATTATTTTAAGTTTCTTCTATACTTTTGATTGCTTCATTTGTTTTAAATTTGTGTAAAGCTACTTGAGGGCTATCTGCGCTTTGCGTTCCCAATTTAGCAATGTAAGACTAGAGAGAAGTCAGCTAGTCATCACCGCCCACCCGCCAACTTCTTTTACCAACGAATAATGGGACTGATCGTAACATTATAACGCCCTCACGACTGAAAGGGCGAGAATGTTTGGTGCGACGGAGATTCGAACCCGCGACCCTCAGATTACGAGAAGAGCTAGGGTTCAGGCACAGACGGCTTTAGTTTTTTACCCTCCCGGTAGTTTTAGTTTCTACGGTGGGCACAGCACAGATTTGCACTTACAACAAAACAAACATACTCTATTCCCGATTTAAAATTTACCAGAAGTGAAACAATCCGCTACAAATAGTTTCTGTCATTGAATGGAAAAACAAACAAATGGGATTATCTCTCACATTTATAACGCGCTCACAGCTAAAATACGGAGAATATTCAATGATACCATGTGTCGAACCTTGAATCCATTTGGTTCGTAGCCAGGCACGCTAACAACTATTTATTGGAAATACTAAAGTATATTAAAGGAAGACTAATAAACCGATAACCTCAAGACTCAAAAATTATGTTTATTGATAAATAAAAATGCACCGAATGTATTATCATTACGTTATTTTTCTCGTTTACAGACTGATCGTAAACAATGCTGTATTAACTAGTACTGCGACTTTTACATGCTGTATTAAATACATATCAGTAATAACCTAAAGTTAGACTAATAAGGGATTTGGAATGTCATAAGAGGAAAGAAATAATTAGTTTTAATTTTTTTTTTTTTTAAACTAGTACATTCAATGAAGGAAGCAAGTTCCGGAAGGTAGAATAAGACCCCAAATCCGTGGGGCATTGGCAAGAAATAGTTTCAGGATATTCAATAAGAGCCCAAAATCATATGGGTTACGTAAAGACAGTAGTTCTCAGGTATTCGATAAACAATCGGCCTGAAATACTTTGAACTCAGATTTATAAGTCCTTTGGTAGGTTTGATATAGTACAAAGTTTAAATATTTGGTTCAGTTTGTTTTGAATTTCGCGCAAAGTTAAACGAAAGCTGTCTGGGCTATCTCTAATTTAACAGTGTAAGAGTAGAGGGAAGGCAGCTAGTCATCACCACCCACCGCCAACTGTTAGGCTACTCTTTTGCCAACGAATAGTGGGATTGACCCTCACATTATAACGTCCCCACGGCTGAAAGGGCGAGCATGTTTGGCGCGATGGAGATGCGAACTCGCGACCCTTAGATTACGAGTCGCACGTCTGAACACGCTTGGCCATGCCGAGTCCCAAAATAACATTTTTTTTCATACAAGATTCTTAATTAATAAATTGTGGTTACATGGGTGTTGTTCTTTTGGATTTGTGTGTTTCTTTTGTTGTTGTTGTTGTTTTTGTGGGGGGGGAGGCGGTGTTATTGTATGTTTTACAATTTTTTGGGGGGGTAATTTTCGTTTTTAGGCATATTGTTGCTTGCTTTTTGTATTTGTTTGAGTGTTTTATGAAGATTTAGTAGATGTTTTTAAAGTGTTTCATAGTTTGAAATGTTTTATTGTGTTGAATGTTCAGTGATGTCGAGAAAACCCACTTGTAGAGAAATATATATGCAAAAACGGCTCGTTTGGGTTGAGAAAATATTTTACGTAGAAGAGTGAAGCACGAAACGTTGTTCGTTCTTTTACGTAAAATATTTTTTCAACCCATACAAGCTGTTTTTGCACATACGTGTTGAATGTTGTTTTGATACTTTTTTGGGTGTTTTGTTTGGTGGTTGATTGTGTGTTTTTGTTGTTGCTATTTTTGTGGTGTACTGTGTTTGCCTCAGTTTTCTTGAACTGTTGGGCAATCCAGATATTGCCCACGCGCATGTTAACGTACGTTCTTTTCAGCTTAAATCGTCAGTTGAAAACAAGTGGTTACACAATCACTACTTCTTTGTTATTTCTTGTTCTTTATATTGGAGGATTTTCAATTCAATTCTTTGGCATCATTTTCACCTCCTGAAATTTTACCAGGAAGACAAACACCGATAAGTTAATCAGTCACAGCTGTTGGTCAACCTGCTGTTTAATCGTGCTTGTTGTTTAGTGCTATTTATCTGTAGCTCGCATTGCTACTACCAGAACAACTTTGAAAAAGTGACGAAAAACCCTGCGGGGCATACAGGGAATAATTTCACCTTTGTCCCCTGCGACAAATGAGGTCACAGAGAGTTGATCTAAGTAATTCACTGAGATCGTTTACAGTTTACATGTATACTTTGTATTCCCTCAGGCTATTCAAATGTATATATTGTGTATTTCCTCAGGCTATTCAAATATGTATACTTTGTATTCTCTCAGGCTATTAAAATATATACCGTGTATTCACTCAGATTATTCACATATATAATTCATATTCATTCAGACAATTCACACACACACACACATACATATGTATATGTACTTTATATTCCCTCACATAATTCACCTATAGGCTATATGGGTACTCATTTCACCTTTGGTGAGAACATTAAGACACCATGACTACGACGTATTTATATAAGTTCCTGACTTTTTAAGGTTGAAACCGCTTATACAAACCAACAAGTGATGTTTGAATTTTGCGATAAAGGTGTCCGTTGTCTTAAACTGGATCCTATGTATCTAATTTGTCATATGAATTATGTATTTACAATAAAGGTGTCTGTTGTCTTTACACTGGAACTTGTATATCTAATTTGTCATATGAATTATGTATTTATAATAAAGATGTCAGTTGTCTTTACACTGGAGCCCCCCAGTGGCTCAGTGGTATGTCTGCGGACTTACACGCTAAAATCCGGGTTTCGATACCCGTGGTGGGCAGAGCACAGATAGCCCATTGTGTAGCTTTGTGCTTAATTCAAAATAAAAAAAATTTACACTGGAACTTGTGTATCTAGTTTGTCATATGAATTATGTATTTACAATAAAGGTGTCTGTTGTCTTTAAACTGGAACTTGTGTATCTAAATTGTCATATGAATTATGTATTTACAATGAAAGTGACAGTTGCCTTTAAAATGTAACCTGTGTCTCGTGTTGTCTAATTTTTAAGAGTGGAAATCCTCAAGCATTTGATGAAAAGGTTCGTCTATATTATCCGCTTTGGTGTTTTGATGTCAAGAATGCTTTGTTGATAAACAATGTATGTTAAAACATGTCTGTTGGAGACGTATTACAATGTTTATGATCCAATAGTTGGTGAGATGTTTACAATTCAAGGTGTTTTCGTACTGTAGAAAATATTCGTATTTTCTTATGTAGAGAAACCATAAAATGTGGTATTGTTTTTCTTACAATAATATTTGCAGATATCTTAATAACAATTCGCAACCGGAAAGTAATTTTATTTATATCAACTATATGTTATAAACGTGTATTTAAAAACATAATAACCGTAAATGTAGTGATGTTTACCTTAGCTATCCTGTATTTCGACTATTGGAAAGTGTAATATATATATATATATATATATATCCGTATATAATACTTATTTGAAAGCAGCAGAACTATATTTTTAGCAACTATTTATTTAGAAAAGCTGTAATTCTGTTAACTTTCTTTTGGTCATAACTTGTTTAATTGGGAACTTGGTTGTGTTGTGTTTTTGTTTCACTTCCTTAACGTCAAATTGTAAATAAAGTATTATTGGTAACAGGTAGTTTGCGTTTTTAACGTCTGAATGCGTTGAGTTGAAGCTTTCAGTAATCGATATTATATGTCACGCGTTTTTGTCTGTGTAGTAAAATGTTAACCACAAATGAAGGGTAAATCACAAACTTTTTATATATCTCCAAATCTAACCTGAATAATTACTTCGTCATGCCATTAATCTTTTGTCCATGAGTGACCACGACTCGAGAAAGAGTTCGGCTCATGGACAGCCATCATCAGTGAGTTGGCGAGTGGTAAACCGACTGTGAAAAACCTCCTTACTCGATGAAAAATGCTCTCAACGCTCAGTTCATGCGTGCTATTGGTTCACTATAGGTTCGCGTTTTTCTCAGCCTTCGTTCACGAGTTGAGAAATAAAGAAATGAAGTAAACCATCAGTGTTACGTGTCAGATATTGAAAAATGAGACAGCATTTGTAAACGTTCGCGCGCCTCAGAAAGTTTCTAAGCACCACGTTCGTTTGTAATGTAGAAATCCAAACGTTCCGTAAGAAATACTGGTTTATCTACGAAATGATATTGAATTTCCTAAACTTTGGTTCTGACTACAGAAAAAAAAACCGTTAAATGCACGTGATGAGTTGTTTGTAAGTAGTAGACTTGTTATGCAACAGGCGGCATGATTTGCGGAGTACCACAATAGTGATGTCTCTGTGCTTAACTATTTCTATAATTTTGAGTTGATAGACTAGCAGGAAAACGTTTAGTTAAAAGCATGCACCGTTAACTCCTGCCTGATCGAATAGTGTAGTTGGGTTATCACTCTTACAGCTCGCCAACAAGGTAAAGTACGGAATGGTTTTCGGTTAACAGGTTGTGAACTTTGAATCCAAGGATTCACCAGCATGAAATTTTAGTTAAACGTGATGTTGGAAGATGCGCAGTTTACCACTACGAGGACTACAATTACATATATCTTATAAACATCCATTTGTAATATTCCAGGAACTGATAGATTTATAAGCACTTACGTAATGTGTACATTACAGTATAGCAGGAAATATTTGGTCAGCGTTTAATAATACCACAATAAGTCTAATTTTTGGCGAAGTAAAATACTAAACAGAACGAAAATCCACGACCTGAAAATCGTCACTGTTGGTAGAGATTTATTCTTTATTTTATGTATAAAGTATTTTCGTTTCGATTATCCCGGTATTTAGGCATCAAGAAACCGTAAAATAGAATTATATTTATATCTGCTATGCATGTATGGAAGCACAGAAGCATCTAGTTTTTTGCTAGATTTCTTGTTAAAAATAGATAAATTAATAAGTTCGAGATTTCTTATTGCTTTAAAAATTGTATCGTAATAACAATAACTATAGAACCTGAAATGTATAGTGATGTTTGTGCACTTTATAATATAAACTTTAACACCTCATGAAAATTTAGGCTTAACAATTTAGAAATTAACTGTAACATTATATGGCAAATTAGGCTCAACAATTTACAAAGTAACCGTAATAACTTATGGCAAATTAGGTTTAACAATTTTCAAAAAGGAAAACACGTTAAAAACGCTATGCAAGTGTGAGGCTATCTTTATTTCGTAATATTAGCATAAGGAAAATGAAGAAAAACAAATCTGGACGTTTGTTTATTAATAACACTTTGATTTTATTTCTGTTGCTAGTGTTGTGGAAATCTTTCTGTGACGACGCAACGTGCTGAAAATAACTCCGGTCTGAACAGCTGACGCACTTATGATGAACGTTATTTGCTATAGAAACAATCTGCCTCCAAGCTGACAGAAAACAATAATTAGTGTTTACTTTTCGCGGTTTGAGGGTTGCTTACTTAAGCAGTCGGCTTGAAATGTCACCTTGATAAACCGCTTTTTCGTCCAAAGCGAGTGATTGATTGGCCTGGTCATCGATGCATTATTACCATTTAAATTGGTCCCTTTGCATACCGCCACTCCGCACAAACCCTCAAACCTCGTGCTCTTCTGAACAGGAAGAGAATCGCTGTTAAATAACAAGTTACGCTAACACCACGCTCGTATACGTCGTGATACTGAGAGCTAATGAAAGCAATACCAAATTAGGACTGTTTTCGTTGTTCCTGTTTCAAAACTGCGTAAATCCGCGCAGCAAACAGTGCAGAGTACCTCGTTTAAATCACAGAAAGGAATTATGCACAAAATTTCAATAAATAACCTACAGTATATCTCTTCATTTAGATGGCTGAGAATTATTTAATCTCTTTCCATTAGGAGTGATATTGACTGATCATAAAGATTGTGAAATAAATCAGTGACCAGAAGATTGGTTTCTTAGAGTGTAGACGTTATTAATTCAGGTAAAAATGTTCAATTTTCACATGCCTGTAAATAAGAATTTCAACTAAGATAAGACTAATGTGAATAAAATTATATTAAACGTGTATTATCCTCTTCATACCATATATTAAAACAGCTAACGAATCAAACATTTGTCATACTATTTAATATTAATAAAATAAGAGGTTCCCATGGTGGCTCCCCGGTAAGCTTGAAAACTTATAGGACTAAAGTTTGCGGTTTGATTTCGATGGTAGGAACAGCACAGAGAGACCATTGTACAGCTCTTAAACAAACCAAAACCTATTCATCTAACCGTTATTCTAACGTATGAGTTAATAAAAACTACAACAGACTCTGTCCGTGAGTGTAACTACTTGTAGTTCTCGTGGCACGGCCCATGTGAATCTATCCCCAAACAAAAGCAACCATAAAGTTTGACCAAAGGATTCAGAAGAATTCTTTGGCTAATAGATTCTGTCTTTGGTAGCAAAAACTATCTGATCGGACACAATGATGTATAATTCAATCGCACTGTGTTCATTTATTAGATATATTGGAACATAGCATAATTTCAAGTTCTCATATCATGATGTATAATCCATTCTCACCACTGTCGGTTTCTCAGATTTATTGAATCACAGTGTTAAATTCCATATTTACGTCATGATCTATAATCAGCTGTCATCACTTTCAGGTTATTGTGTGTATTTTACCACAGTGCTATGTCACATTCTTACATTATAATGTATAAACTCATCACTTTCAATGTATCAAATGTATTGGGCTACAACGTTAAGGCACGATTTATAATTAAGTTATTGTGCTCTAAATTTATCACTTGTTGCTATATGCCTTTGGTGAGCTAGTCCATTTCTTATTTAACTCTGTATCTATAAACTTCTCACGTAAAAACTCTGTATTATCGTGTTTCTTATTTTTATTTAACTCTGTATCTATGAACTTCTATTGTAAAAACTCTATCGTTGATCTCGTTTTTATTTAACTCTGCACCAATAAACTTCTCACGTTAAAACTCTCTGTTGTCGTTTTTTCTTGTTTTTGTTTAGCTCTGTATCTATAAAGTTCTCACGTAAAAACTCTGTATCGTCGTGTTTCTTGTTTCTTGTTTTTATTGAACTTTGTATCTGTACTCTTCTTATGTAAAAATTTGTATTGTTGATTTTCGTGTTTTTACTTGTTTATCTATAAACTTTTCACGTAAAGTCTCTATATTGTTGTTTTTATTTAACTGTGTATCTATCAACGTCTCATGTAAAAACTCTGTATTGTCGTTTTTATTGTTTTTATTTAACTCTGTAACAATAAACTTCTCATGTAAAATTTTTGTATTGCTGTTTATCGTGTTTTTATTTAACTCTATATCTATAAACTTCTCATATAAAAACTGTATTGTCGTTTTTCTTCTTTTTATTGAACTCTGTATCTATGAACTTCTCATGTAAAAACTTTCGTTGATTTCGTTTTAATTTAACTCTGTCTATAAACTTCTCACGTAAAAACTCTGTATTGTTTTTTTTTGTTATTATTTAACTCTGTATCTATAAATTTCTCATGTAAAAACTCTGTTTTGTCATTTTTCTTATTTTCATTTAAATCTACACCTATAAACTTCTCATGTAAAAACTCTGTTTTGTCATTTTTCTTATTTTCATTTAAATCTACACCTATAAACTTCTCACGTAAAAACTCTATTGTCGCTTTTCATGTTTTTGTTTAGCTCTGTATCTATAAACTTTTCACGTAAAAACTCTCTATTGTTGTTTTTCTTCTTTTTATTGAGCGCGGTGTCTATAAACTTCTCACGTAATACTCTATATTGTCGTTTTTCTTGTTTTTATTGAACTTTGTGTCAATAAACTACTCAGGTAAAAACTCTGTGTTGTCGATTTTCTTCTTTTTATTGTAATCTGTATCTATGAACTTCTCATGTAAAAACTCTTTCGTTGATTTCGTTTTAATTTAACTCTGTATTTATATAATTCTCATGTATAAACTCTCTATTGTCGTTTTTCTTGTTTTTGTTTAGCTCTGTATCTATAAACTTCTCATGTAAAAACTCTCTATTGTTGTTTTTCTTCTTTTTATTGAGCTCGGTGTCTATAAACTTCTCACGTAATACTCTATATTGTCGTTTTTCTTGTTTTTATTTAACTCTGTATCTATAAACTACTCATATAAAAACTGTATTGTCGTTTTTCTTCTTTTATTGAACTTTGTGTCAATAAACTACTCAGGTAAAAACTCTGTGTTGTCGTTTTTCTTCTTTTTATTGAGCTCGGTATCTATAAACTTCTCACGTAATACTCTATATTGTCGTTTTTCTTGTTTTTATTTAACTCTGTATCTATTAACTTCTTAGGTAAAAACTCTGTATTGTCGTTTTTTTGTTTCTATTGAACTCTGTATTTATAAACTTCTCTCGTAAAAATTGTGTCGTTGATCTCGTTTTTATTCAACTCTGTATCTATAAACTTCTCACGGAAAAACTCTATTATTGTTTCTCTTGTTTTTTAGTTTTGTATCTATAAGTTTCTCACGAAAAAACTGTATTGTCGTGTTTCTCGTTTTTATTGAACTGTGTTTCGATAAACTTCTCATATAAAAATGTTGCATTGTTGTTTTTCGTGTTTTTATTTGTGTATCTATAAACTTTTCACGTAAAAATTTTATATTGCTGTTTTTATTGTTTTTATTTAACTGTGTATCTATCAACGTCTCATGTAAAAATTTTGTATTGTTGTTTTTCGTGTTTTTATTTGTGTATCTATAAACTTCTCACGTAAAAATTGTGTATTATCGTTTTTCTTGTTTTTATTGAACTCTGTATCTATGAACTTCTCATGTAAAAATTTTGTATTGTTGTTTTTCGTGTTTTTATTTATCTCTGTATCTATCAACATCTCACGTAAAAACTCTGTATTGTTTTTCTTGAACTCTATCCATAAACTTTTCACGTAAAAACTTTGTTTTGTCGTCTTTCTTTAATTCTGTATTTATAATTTTTTTGTGTTTCTTGTTTCTCTTTAACTCTGTGTATAAATTTCTCTGTCTACACATCTCTGTGAACGTTCGGAACTATTCTTCATTATGTTTTTTGAAAGTTTATCCTTCTAAATAATTTCCTAAGTTACACAATTTCAATAAAAACCCGTGACATTTGGTCTAGTTATATTCCATGTCGTTTACACTGTTTCTATGGAAACCACTGGCGTTCTGCCAAAAATATTGCACGTGTTTTCAAAGACTTTGGTAAGTTAAGTAAAAATTATCTTTTTAGAATACTTTAAAATCGATATGGAAATTTTACTTATCACAGTTCATAGTAACAAACAAACTTAATGAATAAACATTTGTGAAGGCGTATCGTTTTGTTAACGAACTCTAACGGGCATTGAGGCTATCTCTGGCTCCGGTTTTTTGCATAGTTCAATCTTTTCATCTGATAGTTTCTCATCTCGAGGTTTATTTGATGATGCTAACAATGAGCAATTGAAACCCTACAAGTAAAGTAAACAACATATTCATAGCTTCATGGTACACTCCACAAACTATTCACAGTTTTTCTTTGCCTACGCTAGGTAAAGAGAGGCGAAAGGATGGATCAGTTCTTTTATTTTCTATATATATATAGCCTTACACTATAGATCACTGACCTAATCAGGATGAAGGGAAAAAATATATAAACATTTCATTTGGCAAGCACGCAAGAAAACCATTTGTGTCTCGTCGTTTCGAGTTGTTTGGATTATTTGGAAGAGCTTGCCAGTTCTTGTGAGTCAAAAAATCAAGCAAAATAAATATTATAGTGTTCCTAATTCGTACCTAAAGATCTGATTGGTAATTGCCTTAAATAGAAATTACTAATAATTATAATTAACTTGCTTATTCTAATTCACACCATAACTCCAACTCATCAAAATTCATGACATATATATAGAAAGAGAAAAAGAAAAGGAAATGCTGTTCAAAATTACATCTTTTATATATTTTTTGTTTCTAATTTATTAACTTTGTGGTAATTTTCAGCATGATAATCTGTAGAGTTATTGATACATGATAATTTATTAACTTGTGTTTTAATTGTTGTATTTATGTGTATACCCCCTCGTTGAGGTGGGATAAATAAAGAGGAAAAAAAAAAGCATAAAAGCATGTTATCCCAAAAGATAACATATCAGCTACATAATCTGTCACGATTTTGTTAGAGAAATAAATAAAATGGGAATAAATTACGTCTACAACTGATAAAAAACGTACAGAGATCGTGGTTCGACCCTAGAAAAATTGTGAATCATAATTTGTGTATTTGTTTTTCACTAAAAAAAAACTATCAAAATTGTAAATATAAATACTAGATTATGTGTGTTGTCTCTGTCCAACTGATTATAACATTATTTTCTGAATCCTGACTGACAACGAATAGTTATAATCAGTTTATAACAGTAATAATTCTCAGAATATTTGAATGAGACTCGCCGTGAATTAATCACTCGTATTTGCACGTATTTTCGTTCACTGGAATGTAGGAGATATATATTGGATAAAATCGAAAAATAGAAAAAACTACAGTCCAGGCCTTGAAATTAAGTATATGTTTATTGGGTGGTGAAATAAAATACTAAGTTTAAATATTGCCTAGTATCCTAAAAGACTGACCAAGTATTACCAGGGAGTGAAATAAAATATTACATTCAATATTTCTTTGTGTGTTGGCCGTGAGACTAACTAGGTGTTATTGGGTGTTGACATAACAAACAAAATTTAGATATTGCTTTGTGTGTAGGCTTTGTGACTAAGTAGGTGTTACTGGGTGTTGACATAGCAGACAAAATTTAAATATTGCCGTGTTTTTAGGGCTTGAGACTAAATAGGTGTTACTGGACGTTGACGTAGCAGACAGAATTGAAATATTGCTTTGTGTGTAGAGCTTGAGACCAAATAGGTGTTACTAAGCGGTAATAAAAAAGATTATATAATTATATATATTACTTATTATGTAAGCCTTAAAACTAAGTATGTGTTCTGTCTGGGCAGTGACATACAAAACATGTGGTAGGGCTTAAGTCTGAATATGTGTTACTGTGCACTAAACTAAAAGACTAAATTTAAATATCACCTATCGTATTGTCTTCGAGATTGAGTAAATTTATTGGGCTATGAAGTGAGATACTTGCCTAACTTTCTGTAAAGGACTTTGGATTTTGTGGAAGTTAATGGAGATAGAAGTGTTGGGGAAATGGAAGTATGGTGTGGATAGTTCCTAGAAAAAACCAAAATCATTAACATTTGTTTTAGAATACACATTCATGAATAAGAATACTAAAAAGCACTGAGAAACAGACAAATATCCACTTAATGTAATATTAAGAGTTCAACTTTCATTCACAGCTCTTAAAAGACTTTTGTATTAATGAATATTTACGACAGTTAGGAAGTATGTTTTGTGTTTTACATTTTCGCTGTCAGTTAAGGCTGCTTATGCTTTTTAACAATCGTTTAAATGAATTTTATAAACTATTAAAAATTAAAATAATTTATGTGTAACTAGATGTTAATGGTTAGAGTGCCGTTAAAAAGCTGTTTCGTTGATCAGAACAGGTTCTTTTCAAGAGACCTGATTGTGAGGCACTTTACTGAGTTACTCGATGTGAGGAAACTTGTCACTGTGTTTCGAATAGATAGAGCATTAACCGGTGGTCTTCAAAATCTGTGTTAACTAGTAATCTATATAAACTGTTTACAAATTGGTAGTCTCCAAAACCTATGTGTTAGCTAGTAATCTTCAGAAACTGGTTGCTAACTGGTAGTCTCCAGAATCTATGTTACCTTACAGTCTCCAGAAACTGACTGTTAACTGGTAGTCTTCACAATCGGTATTAACTGTTATTCTTTAGAATTTGGCTGTTTGCTAGTAATCTTAAGAATTTGGCTTGGCATGGCCAGGTGGTTAGGGCGCTCGACTTCTAATCTGAGGGTCGCGAATTCGAATTCCCGTCGCACCAAACATGCTCGCTTTTTTAGCCGTGAAGATGTTATAACGTTGGTAAATGAGTCGTCCAAGAGTTGACAGTGAGTGGTGATGACTAGCTTCCTTCTCTTTAGTCTTACAGTGCTAATTAGGAACAGCTATCGCAAGTAGCCCTTGTATAGCTTTGAATTTAAAAAGTAAACAAATTTAGGGAATTAATTGTTAGTTCGTATTTCTGAAAACAGGCTGTTAGCTGGTAATCTCCAAATACTATTTACTGGTAAACTCCAGAATCTGGCTGTTAGCTGATAATTTACAAATTCTGACCGTTATATGATAAACTCGTAGATTATTTATTATCTGGTGCGTCAGAAAACAGCAATTATCAAGTACATGTTAGCACACTTGTTAGAATATTATATAGAAAAAATATCCTTTAGTCATGACCTCATTATGACACAAAAACCACATTCCTTTGGCAATTTATTCCTGAAATACTAGTGACTCTTGCCCTATTTTCATACATTAAACTTATGTTTGTTTTTTGTCATCATTCTAGCTTTCCTTGTGAAGCCACATTTTTCCTGTACATCTGTTGAGAAATAATCGTAAGAAAATTAACAAAGCCTATAATCTATGTTTTTTTAGCCATATTAAAGAAATAAAAGTTAATTTTAATACTAATTGCGACTGTTAAAAATACTTTAGGAAATTCTATACAAAGATAACCACATAAATAGTGTACAAAAGGAAATACAAATCACTCACTAGTGAAAAATATTAAAAGATCCAAATCCAATATTAAACAAGATATTATAGTTCGATGCAGTAATAATAAAATCACAATACTGAAAGAGAAGTACACCACCAGTTCTTCTTTAATTTATTTCTCAGAATCGTGTGTAAAAAAAAAAAATTGTTTGTTTTCAACTTTCGCGAAAAGCCAAACAAGGGTTATTTGCGCTAGTCATCCCTAATTTACCAGTGTAACACTAAAGGGAAGGCAGTTAGTCATCTCCACCTACCGCCAACTTTTGGGTTACTCGTTTACCAACGAATAACGGGATTGACTGCAACATTGTAATCCCCCTATGGCTGAAAGCATAATCATGTTTGGTAGGACGGGGATACGAACTCAAGCCCCTTAATCACCTGGCCAAAAGCCGTGTATAAACTATATTTGTTGAAAGACATGCTTTTTTATCGCACCGAATTACGGAAATATTTGTAGTGGATAAAAAAAAACAGGAATAATTAAAAACAGTATAAAGTTTAAACGAAATGGTTTTAACTTTATTTATTCAACTTTATCCAAAGTGTTATCCTTATGTCGAATATGATTATTACGCTTCTAGTGTATCCATGGCCCCAAAGTACAGAACAACTGTTGCTTAACTGGACGCGAACCCTCAGATTTACATTCCGAATGTGTTAATCATTTGTCTATGCCTGTTTGTAATAAGCCTCGTGGTATTTTGACTGCTGTCTCAGGGGTCCTATACTGGTTAACTATAAAAAGATTTATCCTAGTTGTATTCAAGTTTATTTGTATTAAATATTAGAAGTATAGGGTTTAATAAGGAGCATTCATTAAGCATTGTAAAATACACCTAGAATTACGAATGTTTCTAAGTGCTATCGTTACTCTTCATTCCTGATTTGGGATTGGTGGATTCAATGCGGCCCAAGGGCCTCCTGTTGAACAACGCTTGTTAACCTCTAATGTCGAATTCACAACCTAAAATGGATGAAACTTCTTTTTTTAAATAGCTTTACATAGTTCAGTGTTATCACTCAACATGGCGCTCGGCACTTGTCGCTAGGCCGAGAATCACGTGCTTAATATTCACACCATCGAACGTGGGCGTTTATATGTCTGTTCACTGATAGCTAGAGGGCTGTGGTCAACGGCTGTACTAGCCCTCTAATGGGGGTGGGGGTGATTGATTGCCAGATTATATGACTGTAGTCAGTGTGTTTCTTACAGCTTATACGTTATCAATCAAACATTACAACTGTAATTTTCGGAAATATCGGGGAGTGGGGGGTTCCTGTTCTGTAGACTACTGTATACAATTACATACATATATGTTAACCTGTAAGACACTCAGTTGTCATAGAACTATAGTTTTCATGAAGAAAGATGATTAAAATGAAATGATGATTTGTTTGCAGTACCTGCATAACGTTGTCCTGCTAAACACTGCGTGATTGAATATCATGTGAATGTTGCCAGACTGAACATCATGTAGTCTTTACTCTAAAAATCATAGCTTGGATCATTTATAAGTTTAGGATAGAACGCAGCGTTTAATCCTGTATGACAAGTTACGTGTATTGAAAATGACTCGTGAAATACAGCGATGAATAAGATACTTTTATTTTCTATTTTCAAAGCGATAACAAAATTTTCAGAATTTCTACAATACACAAAGACATCTCGCCTATCACGTCCGATATGTATGACTTCAACATTTACAATTTTATGGGCCAGTTTTTCTAAACAGATAATTGGGGACATGGTGAAATACATGTAAAGGAGATTACCGTTCCAATTCAAATTCTTATATATGCTTTGCTGTTCTTACTATAATTCTACATTTTAATAAACGCTTATGTTTATGATCTGTGTAGGTAATCTGATATAAGAAAATTACTCATATTAGATCTCATTAATATCTACTCCTGTATTTGCTAATATACAGAGATGGTATGCATTTCGGTGACCAGTTTCAATTTGTATTTTTAAAATGGATGGTAAACAAAGTCAGCAGCTGAAACATTATCACAGACAAAATTCAGCAGAAAACCTTCTTACACTTTCTTGGTTTTAGCCCTTTTATTCTATGTGCTATATAATCTGGTAAAGTAGAACATAGTAGTTATCTTCATTAAGGTGGAAAAACGAGACAGAATGTTGCTCAAGTATCACATGTTTAACACGAGGTTTTTCAGTAGTTATATTTTCAAGAACTGTTTAAATTATACTTATGGAAGATCTTTTTCTTCAATACTTTCTAGTTAAACATTGATTGAACTCTTAAGAAAGTCTTACCTTTATTGAGTCTTCTGTTTTAACAAGACAATTTTCACTGTCGTGTTTTTCTGTTTGTATGTGTAACGAAGCTAACTTTAAGCCTATACTCACAGGGAACTGATAGAACCACTAGCTTTCAGATCGGTGTACAATAGTTTAGAAACCGTAAAGCCCCAGTCCCTATAGAGTCATAACTAATATCCTTCTAATCAATTTGATGACTCCCAAAGTAATAAGATTTTAACGCCCACCAGTGGAATGTCTGCGGGCTCACGCTACTAAAAACCAGGCTTCGATACCCATGGTGGGTAGAGCACAGATAGCTCATTGTATAGCTTTGTGCTTAATTTCATAACCAGAACAAAAAACAATAAAATTTTAGTGTATACACAGACGAAAGAGATGTATCTCATGGCAAAGTCTAGTGGTTAGCATCCTGGGCTGTGGATCCGAGGGATCATGGTTTGCGTTCATTACTAAAGCAACGATCGAATTTCACTTTCTGATTAAAGTATCCTAAGAGCTGGATATGGCTACTGCTGTCTCGTGCCTTCCCTAAAGTCTATCACTTCAAAGTTAGGGCTATCTGGTGAAATAGCGTTTGTGTCGCTTTGCGCGAATATCTAAAACATACAAGCAATTCTAACCTCAATCCAAATGACATGTTGTAAATACACACGTAAATGCAAATTACACAAATAAATTCAGAAATGTATTTCATTGTGAGAACTAGTGCTGCTACCATGTGTTTCGACCAACCAACGCAATTTTTTTTCAACACATATTTCTTCACAAAACTTTGAAAAGCCAGAAACGGTCATTCTTCTTTTAATTACTGCCATATGTGAAAACCAAACTACACACAACTTTAAGGTAAAAAAATGATCAAATATTTTGGCACCAGGTGGCATTGAGTAAAATTCTTCAAAATTCATTGTTATCATGATGGTGAAGTTATTGTTTAAAGCTTAAAGAATATTTTTAAAAAGTCTTGATATTTTAATAATTTTCCTGACGGTTATGTTAGTTATTACAAAAAAGAGAAAACAGGGCCTTGTAACAGTAGTACTTTTATGTGTGTGTTAAATTTTGCAAAACATTAAAATCGAAAGTATTTCTAAATAGGAAATCTACTGTAAATATATATTTATTAACAGTTGGCAGTGGCCATTCTTTCAACCAGAAATATGCAATCTCTACTCCTCCTGTATTATTGTATTAGCCTGACTGCGTCACGTGCTTCTGGTGTATCTTCGTCATGACGTCTCAAATACAAAATAAAATGGAAGTTGTAAAACGATCGTAAAACTTGGCGTTGTCACGCTGGGCTGTTATCTACGGAGATGCTTCTAAAATCGTAACTTCAGCATTTTGAGTCGTTTCTTTGGTAGATATCGGTCGTACTTCAGATGCCAAAAGGACGTAAACAGATGTTAATATCAAGTATATACAGTCCTAGCTTTTATTCACAAAATGTTTGGCTAATTTTGTCGGCTTTTTAAAGCTTGTTTGCGGTATAAAATATATACAACAAATGTATATTTAGTAGGATATATTGCATGTGATGTAACATCAAAACACAAACTGTTTGTTGTTTAGTAGGACATACTGTACGTTAAATAACCCCACAAGTTAAACTGTCAACTATTTGGAGAATCTGTTTTTGTTACTGTTTTCTTCACCCATCTTTCTCATATTGATTTGTCAAATTTTAGGAATACTATTCCGCATCTGTAATCGTGGATTTGTGAATACTATCCCGCATCCGTAATAGTTTTATATGTACTACTAGTAATTTATAACTGTAGTTTATTTTGATCCATAGGATATCACCGCTCATCTTTTATCTATAACCTGTTTATCTTATTCGAGAGAATCTACTTCTTACTTGTATTATTATCTTATATTCTTTTATTTCTTAAGATGATTACTTAACACTTTTAACCTTTATCTAAGTTTTCTGGATTTCATTAGATATTATTGGGATTACTGCCGATGTTATCGCCAATAGAGAGATACCTAACTGATGAATCAATATGCTGTAATCTTTATAGGCTTTTGTTCTATGAATTAGTCACATTACCTGCTGTTAGCTGTTGTTTTGAATTAAGCACAAAGCTACACAATGGGCTATCTGTGCTCTGCCCACCACGGGTATCGAAACCCGGATTTTAGCGTGTAATTCCGCAGACATACCGCTGTTAGCTAAACTTATACAATACATTTACTACATTTTTGCTGGTCTGCATAGGCTACTGATACCGTAACAACCTAATCTTGCCTTCTACGTTACACATAAAAAACATAGAAGGTAAATCCAGGGTAAACAATGTTAATAGTTTATTGTATGAGAGATAGTAGTCGAGAAAAGACGAAAAAATTCTGAGTTAAATGTGATATGCTCTTTTTTTTCTTACACTTGCTTATTGTGTGGTACCAAGAAAACATGGAGTCAGGCTTAAGTTGTTAATTCTAAAGTATAAGTGATTTATAAAGTCTTAATGTTTGAAAGTTACACCAGAACAATAAATTATTCGGAATCTTTTTCACAATAATAATTATAATACATTTTCATGATATTATGTAATAACTCCAGGAGTAACACCAGGTGTATACTGTTCACGAGAGTACATCCTTCCTTTTGAGGTATTCTGCTGATTCATTATGATTTGTCATCTTCACTGCCACATAGCTTTAAAGTGTTTTTGTTAAGAAAGGAATTCCTGACGTGTCATCCTTTTCTCTACACATTCTGCTGCGTTACAATGATGCGCCGCCACCTACAAGGCTTGAGCTGAATAGGGTTAAAACATTAGAAACAAGTAGGGTTAAAACACTGGTTTCACTGGAATATCATACTCAGTAACAAATAGCGTGACTAAACTGCAGGCTGCGACACCCCTTGACAAGCAAGAAAGACGCTGTTTTATCGGGCTCATAATCAGGTAGACACAATATAGATATCGAACTTTTATTTTTAGCATTAAGTTAAAATGATTCCTAAATGATATTTAAAATAAACTGATGAAAACAGTGTAAAGACAAAGTACAGCTATATATAGCACGCTAATCGATAACCATGAAAATACCACACACATCCCTAATCTCACCACAGAAAACTGTTGATAATGAGTACAGCAAGTGGTGTTGAATAAAAATATTATTCGTTCACCTGAAATTAAATTTGGTCCAGCAGTTTAATCAGAATTGTTTGGCTGGACGTGGCTTACTGGTTAGCATGCTGGAACTGTATTTCAGACAGTTTGGGGCTGTTAAAGGATGTTGGAGACTGATGATTTAGTGCTGTTATAGGGCCCAGAATAATACAGCGAATACTACCACTGAATATATCCGCTCTTTCAGTTGTAGAAGGCGTTATAACGTTACGTTCAATCCCATTATATTGATCAGATAAGAACAGTGACCCAAGAGCTGGCTGTTGGTACTGTAGAGTGACTAGTTGCCTTCTCTCTAGTTAATCAGATGACGTCCCTTGTCGAGCTTTTTGCGAAAACTCTAAAACAAATATTTGAGGGTTTGGCTCTGCTTATACAACTCGCATACTTTGAGATTTGTGAGTGTGCGCTTATTTGCAATTTAACTTACTCGTGTACTAGTAAAACTATGTAAAGAATATGTTAATCATGTTTCATTCCAATTATTGACGCAACCTCTTGGAAGTATGAATAAACACATGAACGTATTTAAAGGACTAGAAGTTTTATGTTATTTCTAAAGCAAATCTCTTTGTTTCATTTAATTAACAAAATATTCCAAATATTGTAACACTCAAATAATATTGTAATATTACTAGTAAGAACTCCAGTTGAGTACAGTTTCCTTTTGTTGTCATTTCTGTCTAAAATAAATATACCCACCCCCAGTCTATGGACTTAACAAACGCTAGAAACCAAGTTTCGATAATCCGTGGTCGGCAGAGCACATGTAGCTCATTGTGTAGGTTATTGCTTAATTACAAGCATCCAAAATAAATAACGTTTATTCAAATGATTTACTGATGTTTCAAGGTATAGTTCCGATTATCTCAAGTTTTCACTCTTCTTAGTTTCGTTTTTATTATTTTGAGATTTTTTTATTTTTTTGCAAAATGTCAAAGAAACAAACTTGTGCTATAACGAACTACGTTTTCGTGATCAGACACAAACTACTAATTCTGATTGTGTATCTGAAGTTGTCACTACTTCAGCTTAAGTGAAACAACCGTCTTTAATTTAGAACTGCTGACCAGATACCTGTCAGCAGGACCCATCGCCTGCGTGGTTCGAATATAATATTTTAAAGCAAGTATATTGCTGCTGTTCGTTTGTTCTTGAAGTTTATTGCCAGCAAATCGCAGGCACCTGTTGTAAAGAATTCGGCCCCCTATAAAAAACCTATTCCCACTATTCCTTGGTGAAAGAGTAGCCCAAGAGTCGGCGATGAGTAGTGATAGCTAGCTGCCTTCACTCTAGCCTATCACTGCTAAATTAGGGACGGCTAGCATTGCACGAAATTAAAAACTAACCAATCAAAACAGGTACAATTTTATTGTTGTTTCTTCTGATTCTTGTTTGTTTGTTTTTCCACCGGTTTCGTAACGTCAAGGATGTAATTTTAGAGAGAATATATAATACAAACGATCAAATACCATTTTCAGTTAAACTTAAATAAACCCAAATTATAAGATGGTAAGTTTTCAGCCATCTTTGTTAGAAAATGCGTTTGTTTTGGGATCTTATAAGACGAGTATGTCATAGTCTTATTCTGAGGTTTTCAACTGTTGAACAATTAAAGTAGTTCCTTTGTTTTTTGGTACAGTAACGTAAGTAGGTATCGTCACAGTTGTGTTCTATTTGTTTTCTTTGTTTGTTTGTTTGTAACTAAGCACAAAGCTACACAATGGGATATATGTGCTCCTCTTACCAGGGGTATCGAAACATGGTTTCTGTCATTGTAAATCCGAAGACAAACCACTGTGTTGCAAGGGGAGCATTTATACTCTTTGGTTTTAGTAAGTGTAAATGATAATCTATTATCTTTAATTTGATAACTAGTATCTTCTTAGCTTAGTTTGGTTGTCTTGATTTATTCAGTAGTCCTAAATAATTTATCTCCGATTTAATAACAAGTATTTTTTTCTAATTAGGTTTGATTGTCTTGATTTGTTCAATAGTTTTAAATAATATATTATCTATAGTTTAATAACAAGTATTTTTTAAATTAGGTTTGATTGTCTTGATTTGTTCAATAGTTCTAAATAATTTATCTTCGATTTAATAACAAGTATTTTTTCTAGTTTGGTTTGGTTGTCTTGATTTGTTCAATAGTTTTAAATAATCTATTATCTATAGTTTAATAACAAGTATTTTTTCTAATTATGTTTGATTGTTTTGATTTGTTCAATAGTTCTAAATAATTTATTTTCGATTTAATAATTATTTTTTTCTAGTTTAGTTTGATTGTCTCGATTTGTTCAGTAGTTTTAAATAATATATTATCTACAGTTTAATAACAAGTACTTTTTTCTGATTAGGTTTGATTGTCTTGATTTATTCAGCAGTTTTAAATAATTTATCTTCGATTTAATAACAGGTTGTTTTTTTTCTAATTGGTTTGATTGTCTTGATTTGTTCAGTAGTTTTAAATGATCTATTATCTATAGTTTCATAAGTATTTTTTTCTGATTATATTTGATTGTCTTGGTTTGTTTTATAGTTCTAAATAATTTATCTTTGATTTAATAACAAGTATTTTTCTAGTTTAGTTTGGTTGTCTTGATTTGTTCAATAGTTTTAAATAATCTATTATCTTTAATATGATAACTAGTATCTTCTTAGCTTAGTTTGGTCGTCTTGGTTTGTTAAGTAGTTTCAAATAATTTATCTTTGATTTAATAACAGGTATTTTTTCTAATAAGGTTTGATTGTCTTGATTTGTTCAATAGTTCTAAATAATTTTTCTTTGATTTAATAACAAGTATTTTTTTCTAGTTTGATTTGGTTGTCTTGATTTGTTTAATATTTCTAAATAATTTACCCTTGGTTTAATAACAAGTATTTTTTTCAAGTTAGGTTTCATTGTCTTGATATATTGAACGGTTTTAAGTAATAATATATTTTTTCAAAACTGATATATATTCATTTTCTATTGACTCCTATTTTTGAGATTTCTCATTTATGATTAGGAGCAATAATTAACCAGTCGTAATTTATAAATATCCTAGCTGGTAGCGAACTTTTTATGTGTAAAATATATAACTATTTGTAATATCATCAACCATGGATGTCAAAAAGAGAAAGAGAATAACAACCTGAAAAACAAAAAATAACTGTAGCCCCCCAGTGGCACAACGATATGTCCCAATGTACTTACAACGCTAGAAACTAGGTTTTGATACCCGTGATGAACATAGTACAGATAGCCCATTTTGCAATTTTGTGCTTAATTTCAAACAAACAGACTTTATCTATGTTTCTCGATTATCCTATTGGCTTTCGAATGACATCATAAGTGACGACATTTCCGGTATAGTTGCGAGTCCTAAAATTATGAAGTCACTTTCGGTTGTGCATTTTTTATTTTCAGTTATGTCGGGTTTTTAATATTTTATTTTTATAATTATCACACAAGCAATATTTATTCAGTATTGCATCAAAATGTCTTTTATGTTTGGCTTTTTTATGAAAAATTAAAATATATAGCTGCTTTGAATCACTGAGTTTTTTAACATATAACATTGCCAATTTCACGTGCCTTTCGTACTCGAGTCGTGTCAACATCTCGTGCAATGATTACCATGATAATACCCAGACAAATATTGCCGTAGGGAAAAAATGTACAGAATTTTAAATAGAAGCGTATGATGACCATTTAGTCCTGTTGCGAAGCAAAGAGTCGATTATGTGGTTCGACTTCATTCAACATATTCATTTTATTTTTCTTTCTGTTTTTTACTTATTGTTGTTATTGTAAGTACTAGATTAGATGTTACTGTTTTCCTGTATCGGTTACGAATTTAATAACTTCGAATGTTCCATTAAAGCTGGTAATAATAAATAGCATACAAACGTGAAAAAAAAAATAACTCTTTAACTTATTATGAGCGCATGACAATCAAACAATGATTTTTTTTTACCATTAAGAATTGACATAAACAATCGATAACATATGGAAAATAGAATAATATTTAAACTTTCTATTATCACTGACATCAAAATCAAATACTGACTAACACAAATATGCTTAAAAAGGAATAAAATTATGATTTTTGATAAAAATAGAATAAAACAAGCAATAGATTTATTTGTTTCTTTCAAATTGTTTGCAAAAAAGTAAGCAATGGTGGTTCATCTGCGTTACCCTCCCTTAATTTCAACTGATAGCCTGAAGAGAAAATAACAGCTGGTCTGTTTGTTTGTTTTTGTTGTTGTTCTTAATTTTGCGCAAAGCTACACGAGGTCTATCTGTGCTAGCCGTCCTAATTTAAGAGTGTAAGTCAGCTAGTCATCACCACCCCTCTTGGGGTAACCGTTTACCAACAAATAGTGGGGTTGACTATAATAGTATAACGTCCCCACGGCTGAAAAAGCGAGCATGTTTAGTGCGATGGGGATTCGAACCCACGACCTTCATAGTATGAGTCAAACTCCTTAACCCACTTGGCCATGCCGGGCCAAACGCTAGTCAACTTACCGCCGACTTTTGGCTACCCAAATTTAATAGTAAGATGTGGCCGTTACTTTTATATTACCTCCATGCTATTACATTGAGGAGTGTAATATTGCGGTAACGGGACACAAATCGTAAATCCTCATGTTCATTGACCACCACGCTCATCCACAGTGAATTGCAAATGATCTCATGTAGGAATAATGTTTAAAACTCTGTTAACAGCTGACAGTAAAATGAAGCAATGGACAAGAGGTGTGTTCACTAGTGAGTATCACTTAAGAGTAACTTTAAGTAAACAGAGGAATAACATTGAATACCAAATGTACCAGTAATGAAATAATACGTAAATTATGCGTTAATGGTTGACAATATAAAAAAACATTTGGCCAGGTGGGTTAAGGTGTTCGACTCGTAATCTAAGGGTCGTGGGTTCGAATCCCCGTTACACCAAACATGTTCGCCCTTTCAGCAGTTAGGGCATTACAAAGTGACGACCAGTCCCACTATTCGTTGGTAAAAGAGTAGCCCAAGAGTTGGCGGTGGGTGATGATGACTATCTGTCTTCCCTCTAGTATTACAGTGCTAAATTAGAGACGGCTAGCACAGATAGCCTTTGTGTAGCTTTGTGCGAAATTAAAACCAAACTAAAACATTGAATAGCCAATGTGATAAGGAGGAAATATTTCTTTATATTCTTCATTAATACTGACAGTTTCGTTTTTGTTTTCCAAAACTTAGTCACAAGGGTAAACGTAACAGATATTTTTGGTATTTTTAATAAACTCGATGAGGACTGCATAACGCTTGTGGCATTTGGCCAATCTTCGAAAAGCTATAGGTAACGTGAAAGCGATTGGTTTCAAAACAAGACAGTCGGGTACACAATTCACTCAAAAAAAATGTTTCACAGGAATATAAAAGTTCAAACCTTACGTATTTAATAAATAATAACAAATGAAACTTTAGTTTTTTTCCTTTAAAAGGGTTCTTTCGAAAAAAATCCTACTGTTTTAATGCAAAATAAAATGAAACCATTCAGTTTTGGTAGGATTCGTGCAGTGACTTTTGGTTGGTAGTTGGAAAGTATTTACTATAGCAGAAATAAAAGCAAGAGAACCCTGTAACAAGATCCTTTAGAATACATTTTTACGTCCGGTTTTTTTCCTTCTTAAAAATCCCACACAGAAAACTCTTATTTCTGAATAGCAGAGTTGACCGTTTATTTGTCTGTCACGAGCTGTTGTAAGGAAATGGCTGAACCATTCGATGAAAGTTTCTAGGCTTCTTTTTCCAACAAGAGTGTAATTGGAACTGGATGAAGATTCGATTTTGGCTTTAATGTGAAACACTGAAAGTGTAGTTTTCACGTGAAACGATAAAAACTGTGATGTTACTTTTAAAATTTCAAAGCTATGATTTTTTAAAGTAAAATTGCAAGTTTAATGTAAAAACTGTAAGTCAGTGTATAGTGTGAAGTTGCGGCTTTAATGTAAAACTGTAACAACGTATAGTGTGAAATTGTGGCTTTAATCTAAAACTTTAAAAAAAATGTGAGTTTAACGCTGTCGTTCAAACATACGTTTAAATAAATGGGAAATATTGACAAATGTACAAGTGTTTTATAAGGTTTCAGTTATACTAGTACATTCTGTAAAGTAATAAAATAGAGGGCGCTAATACGTATTTTAAATTTACAGGAGTATGTCCTCTAAGCGGAAGAGTCCCCCGACGAAGTTCCTCACTGACCACAACAACCAACATGTTGAGAACGACTTGGACGACAAGTGCGCGAAATCTGATGACGAAGAAGCTCTTAAGAATTTGTTTGATGGGACGACATTAGAACAGAGTAACGGGAATCTCAACATCAGACTCAGTCCCATTGAAGAAATGGGTACGTCGGAAAACTACGTGGTTGGCGAACTCAGCGTTTCACGACACCGGAAGGGTGACATCGATTCCCGTGACAGCTTGGCCAGTGAAGCCGCTGCCACCCTTCTGCACAAGCGTAAGCACAGACTGCTACAAAGCGTTTCTTGTACCCGAGCAGTATCTGCCACAGACTCGGAGGGCGACTCCGAAGATGACTATAGCGGAACCGAAGAAGGCACAGCTGATACCAAGCTTCCGCCCGAAATATTGAATAACATGCACGTGAGGGAAAACTGTAAACCCTTTGGTGGATATACCGGAAGGAAGAAGATGGATGACGTGCTGAAAAAACTGACATCCAAAATGAGTTCCAGTGCGTCGCTAAATGAACAAAATCAGGCTTGGAGTAGTGGGGAAACCATGGTGACAGAACCCTCCAACGCCCCCACAAGAGGAAGACGTGAAAGAAGGTAAGTACAAAAGCAAATGTGGTAATTTATTTACACAAGACGATCCTGTACAAGAGAATATCGCGAAATGTCGTATAAGTTATCGAATTAAGTAATGTATTATAAATAATGATAAACTGCACACTTCTACAAAGAGTTTCTCAACAAGGTTTGTGTTACTCTAGACACAGTTGTACATGTAATAACAAACTGCGTGTTTCTATAGAAACAACTTGACCATGGTTTTCCATTACACAAATTATTTGCTTGCTGATGCACGTTTTTAGACGTAGGAAATAAATTATCATGTTACGTCTTTGTGCTCTGTTAATCAAGGTGTGAAACATTTTGTTCGTTCCAAATAAAGAAAAATATTCGAATGTAAACCGAGCAATTTTCAATATCGGCCTGTTTACATAACCCTTCTCTCCCTCAGTGGTAAGTCTAAAAGATTAAACCGCTAAAAATAGAGTTTCGATACCCGTAGAGGGCACAGTACAGATAGTCTGGTCGAATCACTGTGTAGCTTTGTACTTCGATACATCCGAGCAACTAACCTCTTTATATACATAGATAAGTAAAGAAGAGTTATAACTTTGTTTATTAAAGATTAGATTTCTTATATTCTGATTTAAAGCCTTTAATTGTCAACCCATAGCTTATAAATATCATTACGCTCACGCCAGTAGTAATTAAACATTGGTATTTGAGGGTTAATTGCTCAATATAAAAACGTTGCACCAGGTTTGTCACGAACCCTAGAACTGCTTCTTCCATCTTTGATTCCTATGTTTACTGGGATAAGAACGACGAGGTCTGTTTGAGACTTCCCATATAGGCAAGCTGTCCACACATCATCTACTGTGTAAAGTCGTTGGCTTCTTTGTAAACAAAAAATCCATTTGGAAAGGTGTCGAAGTTCTACAAAATATGTCGACGAATAAGATTACCATCTCTCTCATGAAGCCCCCGCTAGTCAGCGGTGAATCTACGGATTTACAAAGCTAAAATCAGGGGCTCGATTCCCCTCGTTGGCGTTAGCAGATAGTCCGATGTGGATTTGCTATAAATAAACACACACACACTTTATTTCAAGATGTATCAGAAAGATTATCAAAATGGTCAACTTCAAATCCTTCTTTAGTATTTTGTTAGCAGGATTAGTAATCTTAGCGAGCCGCATTACTATATCTTGTTTGGTTGTAGGATTCTCATTTGTTACCACAGTCTTTAGCTTGAGTGTCATGACATTGCTGAGCACCGAAGATATCCTTACGCGACGTGTTGTTCTTTGGTTCTGTAAAGAGCAGTAGCAATCCCTCTAACCGTATATCTTACTTGATAGCATTGCAGTATCACACTGTTGGTAATTTGCCATGAACAAAATTTAGTTACTAAATATGCCACTCGTGTCTCTATCTTCGATCATATGCAACTGTTTTTTTTACCTTTTTAACTGAATGAAAAATCATAAATATTTTTTTCATATTTCTGTAGCTTTAATTCAGTCTACTGATGATCCCTTGATAGGCCTCACCTGTTAATCAAGCCTGGATCTACAAGGCCTACTCTAATCTAGTCAAGCTCAGCTTAAACTAAAACTACACAGTTAAGCGTGAAGGTATCAACAAAGTTCAGTTACATAAACTGCATGTAAAAGGTCAATACAGTTTATTGATATTTAATTTAGGCTTCATTTGAAAAATTAAAAGCGTCTTCTGTACCCGTAGTATAGTCTCATTTTTGGATTTATCGATTACTATTAATATACTGGGATTTCGGACCACATTCACTCAATGCATGCTCAACAGTGCTTAAACTGTTCTTAAATCTAGGGCTAAAGTGCACCACAAAATGATTTCCCAGTTTTCTAAAAGTAGATCCGACGTGAGTGACCAAACAACATTGTTTGGCAGCAGAATTCATAAATAATACGTAACTGTTGCTGAACTAGATACGATTTTTAAGCCTGAAAAACATTTTTTTGAATTTTCAGTACAGGTCTGAAAATAAAATGAAATCGAACTTGTCGGTAGATACTCTTGATTAGACTGTTCAGTTTCAAAATTCGTGAGTGTGAGTCTGTGCACACCAGAGAGACCATTACCTGGCACTTAAGAACGTTATAGGTCAGTGACCTGAACGGATATAGTTGTTGAACAGTTTTATTTATGGTAAAATCAATAAAGCATTTCGAGAAAGAGTTGAGTTTTAAAACAGGTTTTCGTTTAAGTGAGTATCGCTGTAAAAGTTCCAAGGAATTGACGATAGGTTGTCTACGAGACATAAGATATTTTACAAGATGTTCTATGGAATGAAATAGAACAAAACTATTAAAGTGGGTGTATACTTTGGTGTAGGTTGGTTTCTGATAACACCCAGCATTAAGACTTACTTGTTCGATAAAAACTTATATGTTAATAAGCGGTGGAGCAGAACGCTGTTAGTGTTCATAAGTGAACTTAATGTTAATGTGTTTAGAATTCAACTATTTTACAAATGTTACTAATTAGTTTTTATTTTCAATATTGCAAATATTCCATAATATAACGATTGCAAACAAACTGTTTGTAATCAGAAGGACAACCCTTCAGATGACTGTTCTCGTGAAAGCAAATGAAAGCATTAACCATTACAGGTGTTATGTTAGACCCTCTGCTGGCTCCACTAGTCTGTTCATGAAAAAAAAAATCGTAAAACCTAGTGAGCAGCAAGTGAACTTTCAGTCGCAATTTAAGTAATTAATCGAAACTAATCTATCCTAGCGCGCTTTGCCTAACCTACTCTACCATAACTCAGTATGTCCTAACTTAATCTGATTTATCCTAGCTTTGCTTTATCTAATCTACCTTAACTTATTAACCCAACCTAAAATCGCATTGTAACATATTATAATCTTGCCAAGTGTTGCCTAATCTAGGCTGTTTTTGCGACAGAAAAGTTAGTGATTGACGTAAATATTATTCTACTTTCTTCAATCAAACCAGTTTTCTTTTTTTGTGGTTATCCAACATTGAAGAAAAAAAACAGTGGCGCAGTGATAAATAAATCTAAGGGCTTCGGGTTTCGATACTTCTGTTGGGTACAACACAAATAATACCTTGTGTGGCCTTGCGTTTATCAACAGCAGAAACAACTTAAAGCTAAATATTTCTTTCGTGGCTAAAACATCATACTATAATTGAGGAATTTCTATACATCGGTAGAAATATAAAGATTAAAACATAAACAGATGTTGTATGTCCACCCGCCAGTACAGCGGTAAGTCTACGGATTTATAATGCTAAAATCAGGGGGTCGATTCCCCTCGATCGGCTCAGTAGACAGCCTAATGTGGCTTTGCTATACGATAAACACACACACGCACAATGTTGTATGGAAATACCTTCGTTGTTGTTGTTTAGAGAAAGCTTGTAAATTTATGTAATTATTGTTCATTTTAGGTTTTTTGGACAATTTACGGTTATAATGTTTTTTTTTTATTTTAGTATATTCAGCTCATCCAACGATCACGATAGCTCTTCAGTGGATGAAGAAAGAAAAGAACTACGCTCTGCCACAGCCAGCGAAAGTCTAAATGAGAAAGAGCGACACCTAACGGAGATGATTCAACAGCTACAGGCACTCCGGGAACAGTTGATAGCTCAGCAACGATACCAGAACAAGGTAAGCTGCCATAGAATTCAGTTCAAGGTTCCACATGGAATTATTATAATTGGTATTTGTATATTCAACACATGAGTCAACTGGAGCAGTCAACAGCACCCGCCGCCTACAGTACTACTATCAACTAAATAGTAAAATTGATTCTCACGGCTGAATTTAATATGTTTATTCGGCGACATATCGTGGAAAAAAATCTTGCACCCTATGATACGCAGTTGATCCACTTATCCCCTACTTTGCCACACCCTGCTGGTGTGTTCATTACATTTATTCAGTCCAGTCCACTTGCCTTAACTAGTCGTCAGTGGAGTTTGAATACATTAAAATTTACATGATGTATCTCTTTAAAAATTGTAGCTGTTTTTGTTGTTGTTGTTGTTTTTGCAATCAAATATATCTAATGAACTCAGTTTTTAAATTTGATAAAATATCGAGATATACCAAATGGATTTCTACAGGTTCCCCTGAAGTGTTCTCTTTCAAGAATAAATAACACCAAAATTAAATGTAACAAATACTTTTATTTCTTGCTTTAGAAGTTCACATGCCATGCTGTGTTGTAGCTTACAGAGTGCGTAAATATTCTCGTGATTCATGGCATGCGCACAACAGTACAAATTGCAACGTTAGGTTTTCCTTATGTGACAACACTTTAGGATGTATACTAATTCATTGACAACACATTATTGCATAATGGTTCGAGTGGTTAAAATAAGTGACCAAGAGGCCTTTGTCTCCCTTTCCGGGAAATTATTATTTCAGAAAAAGCGTGATGAGTGAGCAACACATGCAACTAGATTTTTTTTACATATGTACAGAAAGAACCACAAAAAATAAGTAATCTACAATTCTGTTACATCTCTGGTTAGTTTCAAAACAATATATAGGATAAATATTTCTTAGTCACTTTGTATTGTGGGTTATTTAACTTAAAATATCAAACCATAGAGAGCTTGGCATGGCTTAATATTTATCGTGCTCCCATTATGTGCTCGAGGTTTGTAGTTCGCGTTTCATTGCCGCGATAAATGCTCTCTCGCTATAAGAGTGATGGTCAAATTCCACAAATCGGTCAGATAAAAGTGGTTCAAAAATTGGTGGTTGGTTCTAGTCCTTCTTAGTTCAAAATGAGGCGACTATTGACCTGGTGTCTAGCCCTTTATGAAGCTTTGCGCGAAAATTCTAAAACGAACAGAGAAGTTATAATCCGAAGTCTTATGCCCAAACTTCTGGATAGTCATTCTCTGATTCTGTGAAGATGAAACAATCTCGAAATGAAAAGCGATTCCAAGGATGTTTGCCATGTAAGCAAGCTGGCAATATAAATGTTTGCCATGAGGAAATAACTGTGGAAGCGATTTACGAGAGTTTTAACAGAGACTTTCCTCGTTAGTTGAAAAACACATAGACATATAGCGATAGAAATGTGAACAAGACGAACCACAGGTAGTTTCTCAAGTTAGTCTTATCTTTGAATAATGTATTTGTTAGATTATATATTATCATATACAGAGTTGAATTTTACTTATCTTATTGCATATGCATTATCACATGCACAAAACCTTACTTATCTTTGAAGAATTTTTGTGTATTTGAATATTGCACAAAGCTATACAGTGTAAGACTAAATGAAAGGCAACTAGTCATCACCACCCACCGCCAACTTTTGGACTGATATTTTACCAACGAATAGTGGGATTGAACGTGGGGTCATAACTCCTCAACGGCTGAAAGATTACGAGTCGAGTGTCCTAATCATTTGGCCATACCGGCCCAGAAAGTGTTTGTTACTTTGCTTGTTCAGTATCACGTGTATAGTATAACTTATTGATAATGTTTAATCCAGTTATTCTTCTAGTAGAGTTAAGATAATATAACAATAGACTTGCATAATTCGTAAGTTTGGTAAGTTTATTGTGTCACCAATATGGTTAACGTACACTGCTGGTCAAAATCTTAAGGCCAATGATAATAAAGAAAAAAATATGCATTTTGCGTTGTTAGACACGATTACTTATTTGAGTAGAGCTTTGAAAGATGAAAATAAGACAAGAGAAAATAAGAATAAAAAAACTTTTTTTTAGCATTTAATAGAGAAAATGTGAACACTATGAAATTAACCTAAATACTAGCTGGTCAAAAGTTTAAGACCATACCAAAACATGGTAGGAAATTCCCAACAAGAGGTCTCAGTAATGAGTTCCACGGCTGTCATTGCGAATAACTTCAAACATTCGCTTTGGCATGGTCGATATAAGCGTTTGCAGAAGGCTGGCTGGAATGTAATTCCAAGTGGTGAAGATGGCTTCACGAAGATCATGCACTGTTTGGAATTGACGTCAATTTTCATAAACTTCCATTGTCATCCACACCAAAACATTTTCAGTGGGGTTCAGTTCATGCGAACACGTCGGATAGTCCAGAAAATTATGTTATTCGCAATGACAAAGTCCTTTGTCCTGAGAGCATTCTGGATTGCAGCATTATCTTGCTGAAAGATCCAGTCATTTCCACATAACCGAGGGCCTTTAGTCAATAAGAATGCTGTCTCCAACATCCTAATGTAGCCAGCTGCTGTTTGACGCCCCTGTATAACCTGAAGCTCCATTGTTCCATGGAAGGAGAAAACACCCCAGATCATAATTGAACCTCCTCCACTGTGTCGTGTAGAAAATGTCTCCGATGGGATATCCTTATCGTGCCAGTAACGTTGGAAGCCATCTGGACCATCCAGGTTAAAATTTTTCTCATCAGAGAACAAAACCTTCGTCCACTTTTCTACGTCACATGTTTGGTGTTTCTTAGCAAAGTTTAACCGAGCTGTTTCGTGGTGTGGAAGGAGGCGTGGCCTTTGAAGCCTCTCTTTCGTAGATGCCGTCTTATTGTTCTTGAGCTGCATTCTGCGTCCGTAAGGGCCTTAATCTGGTTCGACGATCGGCTGGTGTCTTGCCGGACAACCCGTCGAATTTTCCTGCTCAACGCCGGCGAAACTTTCTTGGGCCGAACACTTGAAATTCTTGTTTCGTATCCCTCAGGGTATTTTAAAAATTTGCAACAGCAGTTTTACTACGCCCAGTCTCACCAGCGGTGGCTCGTTGAGAGAGACAATTCTGACAATTCTGCCACATTCAAACTCTGTCAGCTTTTAAGCCTTTACCATGTTTTTACGCAATGTAACAAGGAGACGTCAGTAGGAGATGTTGACAACGCTTATGCTTGAACACAAATGACTAAATTTCGTTACGTATTTACCGATTAACGCTTCGTTTCAGTATGGTCTTAAACATTTGACCAGCTAATATTTAGGCTAATTTCGTAGTGTTCACATTTTTCCTATTAAATGCTAAAAAAGTTTTTTATTTCTATTTTCCCTTTTCTTATTTTCATCTTTCAGAGCTCTGCTCAAATAAGTAGTTGAGTCTAACAGCGCAAAATGTATATTTTTTTCTTTGTTATCATTGCCTTAAGATTTTGGGCAGCAGTGTACATTATAAGATTTGTATGTGAATGACAGATCCGGACTTCCCCCAAAAACACGTGAAATACAGAAAAATATGTCATGAAGCGGTTAAACAAATAGTGTTAAATCAATTAATCTGCTGGAAAAGACAGAAATGATTAAGAATCAGACATTACAGGTTCACACAGAATTACATGTATATTGAGATACATTGAATGAGTCTTGCACTCAAACAGCATATGTAGGATTTCACCTTATTGTCGTGTAACTAATCCTCAAGTAGTGCTTTAAAAGTCCACTTCTTGTTCATCTAACGCTTTAACGGTACTTACAAAACCTTGTCTTGTTCTGTTTATAACACTCAAACAAGTCTACATCTTGTTCACCTAATGCTTTAACAATACTTACAAAATCTCGTCTTGTTTTGTATGTATCACTCAAACAAGTCCGCGTCTTGTTCATCTAGTACTTTAACAATACTTTCAAAACCACGTCTTGTTTTACATCTTACACACAAGCTATACTTACAGAATGTTATTGTTTTTTTATCATTAAAACAATTCTTAGAGAATCCACGTTTTGTTGTTCATCTGACACTCAAGAAAATGTTTCTGTTTTTGTTTGTTTCAACACAAAGCCGTGCTGCAATGGGCTACCTGTACTCTGCCTATGTGGATAGTCAAACACCGAACATTAGCTTTATAAATTCATAAACTTAGGGCTAACCCACAGGGAAACAATACATATAGAATCCATGTCGCGTTGTTCATCTAGCAATTAAACAATACTTTCAGAATCCATGTCTTGTTGCTCACCTAGTAACCAAAGATTACTTAGAGAATGCATATTACTTGTTCATTCACCACTCTAAGTCTATTCCCTCTATTTTTCACATCATACTTGGAAACATAAAATGTGATATATAATACTGAAAACACAATTCCTCAACAACTAAAACTGGGCTGCTATATATCAATATTCCATAGCAGGCCTCATCACGCCTGTCATGCAATTAACCAATGTTGACACTTTAAACTTAATTAATGAGGACACCGAGTTCAATAACCGCCGCGAAGAATTAACACAACCAACTGTGGATATCTAACTCTGACACTTGTATTTACTATTCCCGAATATCTCACTCTAATACTTGTTTTTACTATTCCCAAATATCTAATTCTAAGACTTTTATTTACTATTCCCGATTATTTTTAGCGCTTATCGGTGCAGATTGTGATAAGTTAATATCAGCCAGTCATCAACAGTGCTCGTCTCTAATGCTTTGAATATACTCAAGGGTTGATTTTCCTCTCTAAAATCACGGACTTATGTGGAGAAATTCATATTGCTGTGGTAAAAAGTAATTAATATTGAAAATATGGTTACACGTTCACGTAACATTAAGAATCCTTATCCTTTTTTTCTTGATGACATTATCGAGAAACTGTTATTGGATTCTTTAAACATTATCTTAAGGCAGATATGAATTCTATAATGTTTATTTATTGAGTTTATATTACTGGATTTCGAACAACAAAGAGCATGATCAAAATATATGGAATCTGTATGATTAGAAAATCTTATTGTTCACTTTTTGAGCCTTGAATGTAATCGAATTGTTAATGCTAGTGAAACTTTAATATCATGGTTCATACCCTGTGTATAAATTCAGTGTCAGCTTTTGGTATTTAAGCTTAAGGCAAGATTTTTAAAATTAATTCTCCCCAGTAGGTTTTTTTTCTGCGGCACTATTGCCATTGATCGACATAAATACCATTTCTTTAGGAAATGTTCCATTTTCTAATAATTTCTGCTTTAATGGGATTCTCATAATATATTCTTCTTTTAAACTGGATAAATTTAGAAGAACTTAACCTGCTTTAGTTTTTCGGATGCAAATAAATAAAGTACCTACTTCAGATCCAGTTTATTGCATACCTCCCTAAAGTTCACTTTGTTAGGTATGTCCTTGAAATCCAGTTTATTCAATCACTTAAGATCTCGTTTGTTCTACCTCCTTTGGGTCCAGTTTTTTTGTACCTCTTTCAGGTCTAGTTTGTTGTTATTTATTAAAGTTCACTTTGTCGTGTCTCTTTAAGATCCAGTTTTGTTTTGTTTTTGTCTCCTTAAGATCCAGTTTGTGATACTTCCTCAAATTCCAGCTTATAGTATTCCCGTAAGGTTCAGTTTAAAGTATTTTCTTAAGATACAATTTGTGGTATCTCCTTAAAGTCCAGTTTGGAGCATTTCCTTAAGGTACAATTTGTGGTATCTCCTTAAAGTCCAGTTTGGAGCATTTCCTTAAGGTACAATTTGTGGTATCTCCTTAAAGTTCAGTTTGAACTGTTTCCTTAAGGCACAATCTGTGGTACCTTCTCAAAGTCGAATTTAACAAATTTCGTTAAGGTCTGGTTTGTTTTATGTCTTTAACATGTTGTTTTACCTTATTAAGATTCCATTTTTAAGTGTCTGTTTATTTGTATCTTCTTAGGTCTTAACACTACCAAATAAGTATGGATTCCTTATGATAAATAGCTGACACATTGTTAAAATATTATTTGTGCTTAGTCACCACAATTGTGCTCCATTCCTCCAGATGGTTTGGTTTCTTTGAAATTTTGCGCAAATGTACACGAAGGTTACCTGCGCAACCCATTCCTAATTTAGCAATGAAAGCGCGAGTATGTTTGGCGGGACTGGGACTCAAATCCGCAACCCTCAGACGGTGAGTCACGTCCCCTAATCTCCTGACTGCTGTGTAATAATTTTATGTTTTTCTTTCACTAATTTACTAAATAGCAAGAAATATTAACTTTCTTTTTCTGATTATTTTAATCATATTATTTAACATCTACATCCATTCATTTAACTAAATTTGAAAAGTTTTGTATTGTACTTCCGGTCAGCAACGTAAGCATCGTTAATTATTTAACATGTGTTTTAAGCTAACACTTTTCTCGTACTAATTATTTAATCCTTACCTAAGAAACGACTTTTTTAAAAACTTGTAGTGGTAGTGACCGTTTGGTACATAATGCAACCGTTCGTGACCTCTAAGCCTAAGAGAGTCGCTACTCTCGCTACTAGCATCATCAAGAGAGTACTAATGGTCAAAATAAATTTAGAAAGTTTCATAATATTTGGTAAAAAACATAAGCAATTAACTTTTCTAATGTTCTTTCATTGTCCTATACATTTGTTGTTCAACAAAAGATAATAATAAAAACATCCACATCCTGATGGATTATTACCATCAACTCTTAAGAAGTGTACTGGAAAAATACTTTTAAATCCAGACGCTATCTGACCGGACAACAAACTCCCATATATTTTCTTTTTACTAAATTTTAAAAAATATATACAAAAGTGAATAATCTGATAAAATACTTTGAGAGCTTATAAATTTTTGCAGTACTTGTTTCAAAGTAATTGGATTTTTCAGCATTAAAAATGCTTGTGAAAAGTGTATAATATATGATTGCATAACTTTAACTAGCATGCAGTTTGAATGGTATTGTTAAGAGGTCTATGACAGAATGATTAAGTATTTTGACATCGTTTGTACAAGTTCACGTGGAGCTTTGAGCTACCTTGAGGATATGCTTGTATTTATGTATTCATTGACATCACTCTCTAATCATGTATATAAATATTCAGCGGAATGATAATGTATATTAGTAATATAGTTTAATTTACAAAATCTTAAATTTTTTCCGTTATTAACTTTATTAAACCTATTAACGTTATCGTCACATATGATTTATCTGAAGAAACGGAATTATTATATCAATTGTGCATACTTGTTTGTCTGTTGTTTTTTTTTCTGAATTTCGCACAAAGCTACACGAGAGCTATCTGCTCTAGCCGTCCCTAATTTAGCAGTGTAAAACTAAAGAGACGACAACTAGTCATCACCACGCACCTCCAACTCTTGGACTACTCTTTCACCAACGAATAGTGGGATTGATCGTCACGTCATAACGACCCACAGCTGAAAGAACGAGCATGTTTTGGTGTGACAGGGAAAATATCGTAACGTACCTTCATGGATATTGTTGTCTGACTGAATAGTGGGGGAAGGGGGCATGCCCAGGTGGTTAGGGCACTCGACCCGTTATCCGATGGTCGCGGGCTCAAATCCCCGTCACACTTAGTCGTGGGAGCGTTATAATGTGCCTCAATCACGCTATTCGTTGGCAAAAGAGTAGCCCAAGCGTTGGCGGTGGGTGGTGATGACTAACTGCCTTCCTTCTAGTCTTACACAGCTGAATTAGGGACGAATAACGCAGATAGCCTTCGTGTAGCTTTGCGCAAATTTTGAAAAAAAATCAAATTGAAATTGGAATTTCACGGTCACTCTTATAGGACATCTACGATCAAACATTACGGCGCACGTTTTTACGCGAAAAGGTTTGCTTGTCAATCTGTACTATTCGTCCCTGATTTAGCAGAGGGAAGGCAGCTAGTCATCATCACCCACCGCCAACTCTTGGGTTACTCTTGTACCAACGAATAGTGGAATTGAACGTAACATTATAACGCTCTTACGGCTGAAAGTGCGAGCATATTTGGTGTGACGGGGATTCGAAGCCTTGACCTTCGGATTACGAGACGAGTAAGCACAGTTTTATCGAAACGTTACTATGTATATGTTGCCGCAGTGTTCTGTTATTTTTGATACTACTACCGACATGTATTTTTTTCTTCAAGAGCAAAATGCTGCCTCGTAAATAAGAAGGAAAAAAAGAGAAAAATCATTTTTTTTTATCTCGGAAAACATGAAATCCCAAGTCGGAAATTTAAAAAAAAGGGGAAATATTTTTGTTTTTCGTAACTTAACATTTTGAAGTGAACAGGACCGTAAAGCGAAAATTCAAGCAATCCTGGTCTTACATCAGTTTTAAATATCGTATCTGTTTCTAAGTCTTACAAAAAAAAAGCAGCTGACGAGTATAGTAAAAAGTAATGTCGCGAGTGTTTTGTTGAACCGTTAGTTAGGGTTAGAAATGTGAAATGTTGATTTCCAACTTTCCTAATTTATCTTGTGCAAATTTACTTGTCCATGTTTGTTGTTTTTCTGCCTTTTCCCATCTTTCGTCAACTCATTTCAACAGCCTTGGTCAAAACATTCTTTTAGTCTGGATCTCTGCCAAGCCAACCAACGCTAGCGCTATGCCCTTCTAATAGAACAGTCGGGTGAGAAAGCCTTGGTCATAGTTGTTCATGTTAGCAGCAGGTCTCGTTAGAACTAGTCTAATTTAAAACCCGATACTCTTGATTTATGTGTCACGTGACACGTTTCAAACCGTATCTGTATTAGCAAAAACATGCAGGTTAATGTAATTCGCATTGAGTAACAAAAGTAGGGTGTGGTGAAGAGATTTGATGGCCGTGCCTATTGTTGCGATGAGCGGTTTGTAGAATACGTGGATGAATTTTCAATACATCTTATGAAGAACAAATTAATCGTTTAATAAAGTAATCTTGTAACACTCTGGTGTTGCCATGTACAATATTTATTTGGCATCATTCATTATGTTGTAATGTTAAAGCTTCTACGGCTCATCACTTACATTATTTAATACTAAATTGTATTTATAAATTTGTACATCAAAATAGATTTGTCGAATTTTGTTTTTTAGATTAAAATAGAATCTCAGAGTTTGATTAATGTTTAATAATACAAGATTCAGTTTTATGGGTTACGAGTTGAAAGTGACAGAAAGTTCTGCAATGAACTCGCTTCTTCGTTTTATAAAACGTCAACATGAAGTTCATTTTGTAAATGTAATAAGCCGATATGTGCAAGAAAAAAATATTACAAAGAAATGCATCTTGGAATTAATATTCCACAGTTTATATAGATAGGAAATAAAATTATCAGTTATTTCTCTTTTTAAGGTTCACATATTCGTCTAACGTAACTTTAAATTTAAGCTGAAGTTTTCAAGAGCGCCCTCTGTTCCTAATTTATATTTAAAAATCGTCTGCGGATAGTTATTCTGTTCTTTCTTCATTTTCGAAGCTCGTGTGCAGTTTTGAATGCGTTTCTTGAAAATAAAAATAACTTGCTAAGCCGTATTAGCTTAGCTAAGGACACGTTTCCCTCATCGTTACACTTCTATGAAGAATTGAAAACTAAACAAAACAGAAGGTATTCGCCACGACCATTATGCTGTAAAATTTATACTTTCTACGTTTTCCAGATTGTATCAGAAATAAGGTTCGTAATCAATGAATAACTGAAACAGTAAATAACTAGAAATTCACACGTTGCAGTGGCCTGACGACAGTCTACTATAACGTTTCAGCATCACAAAGTCTGACAACGGGCTATAACGTTTCATGATACTAAGCCTGACAACAGATTACAGACTGTGTTGTTTCCATTCAGCCAAGACTAATGATTGTTACTACAAAGTTTCAGTACCGCAAAGTATCTAACGGTAGTTACTGTAGCGTAGCCAAATGCTCGCCTTAATAAAATTTTAACGTCGAAAAGACCCTGCTTATTTATTTATTTAAATCTGTTTCTAGAGTCACTTTGTTTTATATTTCGTTTCTTCGATGAGACAGAGGTAAGATTACGAACTTACAACTCTCAAATCCAGGGTTCGGTTCCTCGCGGTAAATACAGCAGATAGTCCAGTGTAGCTTTGCTCTAGAACAAACAGTTTTATGTTATCTTTGCAAGCTAACATTTAATAACTAGAACCAACAAGTTATATTTTTCTAAAAGGTAAGAATGAAACAATATTCGTTGTACTTGTATTATCTGTTGTTGTTTTTCCTTCCACTTTTCAATAGGATACTCCATACGTATCTTGTAGACAAAATAGATGAAACATATAATATTTGTGGGCAAAATTGCATTACGTTACTGGCCCTTAATTTCATTACATTTATGACTAAGATTTATTACACTAGTGGGCGTTAGAAACTCGGATCAGTAATTTTATTAGGTGCCATCTAGTTATTTATTTATTTTTATTTTTGCTTTTTTGTTTTAGCAGTATATAATCTTTTATTTAGTTACACCGTAAGTACACGTGGTTTACTCATAGTCATCAGTGTTAGATACTAATGTAAGATCGAGTAAGAAAGCTTGTAGGAAAACTTACTTTTTGACTTGACTGCCCTACTTTTTGAAAAATGTGGTTTACTCGATAGAAAGAAAACCGTGAATTTTCCTATATTTTTTTTTCAATTGGAAATGCATACTCTGCTTCATATTAACTGAAAATTAGGTATTTTTCATTAGGGATAAATAAATTTTTCACCTTACGAAACTTTCAGTCTCCACCCATTTGTTTTCTTGAGGTGTGGTCCCCCCCTTCTTTCCTTACAGACGTAAGAGTTATTAGGCTGATAAAAGTTTAGATGTATTGCCTAAAGCAATCTGATTGACTGGTTTCATCATACATTGTAAACAGACACGTCGAAGGTCAGTTAATCGAAACATGGCGCCTTTTTTTTTATTATACAAAGACATCACTACTAAATAGTGAAACATTTTTCATGTATTATTTTAGAGGAATGCATTTCAAAAATTGTTTCAAATAACGATGTTTTCCTGTTATTTCTAAATGGCTCAATGCTAAGCTTATGGACTTATAATGTAAGGAGTTCGATTCCAGTGAGGTATTATTTCTAACTTACAAAATGTTTTAAATAATAAATAACTTCTGAATTGAATGCGATTAAACACCAAACAAGTCTTAGTACACACATTACAAAGTCATTAAACTGTGATTAAGGTATTGAAACTACACAGAAAAAATAAAAAATCTTAACATTTGTGAGTGACAAGTGTATCCATAGTCACGTTTTATGTTGGGAGAAAACATTTAAATTAAAGTTTTTATTAGTGAAGATCTCAAACGAGAACTGCAAATTATAAAACGTATAAAAACTCAAGGGATTTAGATGCTAAACCATTATCCTAAAATTAATATTTTACTTACGTATAACTGATATGTTTTGAGTGATATAATACCCAATATTCTCTATATAATTGTCATTAGGTGCAGGCCAGCATGACCAGGTGGTTAAGGCACTCGATTCGTAATCCGAGGGTCACGGGTTCGAATCCCCGTCACACCAAACATGTTCGCCTTTTCAGCCGTGGAGGCGTTATAATGTAACGGTCAATCCCACTATTCGTTAGTAAAAGAGTTGGCGATGGGTGGTGATGACTAGCTCCCTTCCCTCTAGTCTTACACTGCTAAATTAGTGACGGCTAGCACAGCTAGCTTTCGTGTAGCTTTGCGCGAAATTCGAAACACACCAAACCATTAAATGCATGGTTATACAGTGAGCTAGCTGTAATGTATCCACCATAGGTATCGAAACATAAATTTATCGTTGATAATCAGCGTAAAGAACTGAATAAAAATGTGCGGAATTTCAATACAGAAAGTATATCTTCACTTAAATATAGTGTTATGGGCCCTGTATGTTTGTAGGCAAATCGCAGATAGTCCATGGTACAGCTTGGTGCTTTATACTAAACAAAGAAAGAAACAAAAAGGTGTAGGTATACATGTTTTTATTTACTTTTTTGAGGGGGGGGTCCGGAGAACAAGAGCAGTGACGTAATGAAACATACTTAGGCCATCCGTACCCGAAACCAGTGTGGTACGAGTAGGATATTTTTAGTATTATATATTTTATTTGCCATGTATTATATCACCATTTATTTCTTACCGGTAAAAATACCGGCGAATATCGCCACGCTTTAACCACCGACTATTAACATTTTCCAGAACTCAAGTGACGGAAATCTAAGTGGGTTTTTGTTACTATTCTAAGGGTCGCGTATGCAAAATTACTTGGAAGAAAGAAAAAAAAAAAAGCAAAACAACATTTGCCTCTGTGATGCCTAATCTTTCGTCGGCAAAAAGAAATGGTTTCCTTAAAACCTGAAATACACACGTCGTTGACAGAGGGCTGTTTGGGATGTTTTAAGCTTACGGAAACACTCGTGTGTTGATGGTCCGTCATACTCAGTGTTAACATTTCCAGATTTTCCAGTTTTTCTTATTTGTCTTGCTTGTAAACAAAACCATAATATTATCTATTGACACGAATTGTGGAGAAACAGTAACAAAGTAGATAATTTTGTGTTCTTTATTTGGAATTAAAAACACGGTTACGTGTAATTTAAGTTTTTTTTATGGATAACTTTATTTTGTTCCACTTGTTGTTACTTTACAATTTACTATCCTCTCTATAGGACACTGATATAGCTTGGAGTCCACACTATATTTCATAGTTGTCGGTTGTTCCCCCCCCCTTCCCGTCACGTGCTGGTTAGATCCATTTTAACGACGTCACGTGTGACGATTGGTATCCAGATAATTCTTAAAGGCGTAGGAAAAAAGAGGCTGCCCTCTATGTTCTGTAAAAGGGGACATAATCTATTTTGCCCCTTCCAATAAATTTCGATAGGTATACGATTTTCTCAACATGAATTTAGTTTGCGTTCCTACAACAACAAAAACAAATGCTCGGCATAAAAATTCAAAAGACGAAGAACTCAATTGAGAAGATGAGAAGACGAAGATATTATGATGAACGAAACGATCGTGGAAAGCAGTCGTTCAACTACTCATGTTAATATTAATTTTGCTTGCTTTTTCATCTGTTTTCATCATATCTTGTTCATTAGACCTAACTCGCCACTCTAATTCGCTTCTTCTTTATGTTGATAATCATATATCCAGGAGGGTCAAAAACCTCTTCCTCCGTCACTCTAGGCCTGGCCTGGCATGGCCAAGCGCGTAAGGCGTGCGACTCGTAATCCGAGGGTCGCGGGTTCGCGCACGCGTCGCGCTAAACATGCTCGCCCTCCCAGCCGTGGGGGTGTATAATGTGACGGTCAATCCCACTATTCGTTGGTAAAAGAGTAGCCCAAGAGTTGGCGGTGGGTAGTGATGACTAGCTGCCTTCCCTCTAGTGTTACACTGCTAAATTAGGGACGGCTAGCACAGATAGCCCTCGAGTAGCTTTGTGCGAAATTCCAAAACAAACAAAACAAAACCGTCACTCTAATTATAATGTTTATTTGTTTTTGAATTTCGCGCAAAGCTACATAAGGGTTATCTGCGCTAGCCGTCCGTAATTTAGCAGCGTAAGACTTGAGGGAAGGCAGCTAGTCATCATCACCCTGATAAAATATTCTTATCGCTAAATAGTTTATCTTTCTGCTGTACTATAAAGCAAAGGAGCTTGTTAGCTTTCTGGATGTGGCCGATTTCGGATGGGTGATGAAGATAATGATGTAGTATAGATGTCGTAACTCCTTTTGTTTAGTTAACTTAAAGATGTGTCTAGAGTAAACAACGCTGGAGTTACAAGAAAGTAGTAACATTTCAGTCACCTCTAAAAAAGTTTACTTGGGTCAGAACTGTAATAAGTTTGTTTTGTTTTGTTTTGTTTTATTTTAAATTTCGCGCAAAACTACACGATGGTTATTTGCGGTAGCCCTCCCTAATTTAGCAATGTAAGATTAGAGGGAAGGCAGCTACTCATCATCACCCACCGTCAACTCTTGCACTAACGAATAGTGGGATTTACTTTTTTATATGCAAAAACGGCTCGTTTGGGTTGAGAAAATATTTTACATCGAAGAGCGAACAACGTTTCGACCTTCTATGTAAAATATTTTCTCAACCCAAACGAGCCGTTTTTGCATATAAAATTCTCAACAAGTGGGTTTCTCGGCATCACTGAGTGGGATCTACTGTCACATTACAACGCCTCCATGGTTGAAAGTGCGAGCATGTTTGGCGCGTTGGGGATGCGAACTCGCGATCCTCAGATTACGAGTCGCAGCTTTAACACGCTTGGCCATGCTGGCCCGACAAAATAATGGTACAGTGTTTCTTGTTAGGCTGGCACATGGATCAAACTTCAAGGATTCGACGGTGCATCCTTCCAGTCCAATTATTCTGGTCCCCCAGTGGCTGTCTGCGGTATGTCTGCGGAATTACACGCTAAAATCCGGGTTTCGATATCCGTGGTGGGCAGAGCACAGATAGCCCATTGTGCAGCTTTGTGCTTAATTCTAAACAACTAAACAACAACCAGTTATTCTGAACATTAATGTAAGCCCATGGGATTCTTCTACTGTCCGGACAGCATATTTTTATGACACAGCTGCTACAGATAATATGTTACAGTATTCTTCAAATTCTAACCCGGTTCGCCACTTCCGAAATATCACAGGGCAAAGGCGAACCTGCGCTCTGTTTTGAAATATAATATTTACTTTATATTGGTAGATCTATATGGTAATACCTCGCTGATATGCTGTATTATCATAGCAACAATATGTTGTTATAATCCTCAATGTAACCCCTTTATGTTACTTTATTTTTATGTTAACAAGACTCCTATGACTTAACAGGGCGGCTGTGCATCTTACACTTGTCTTATCTTTTATTTTAAACCAACTCTTATTAGCAGAAAAATAAGTTTCTTTCTTCTTTCTTGAGCTGTCGTATTCACAGTCTCTTTTACAGTGTACTCACGGCCTGAAAGTGTGGGGTGTCTTTGCGCAAAAGTTTATAATCGCGAACCATGAATCCTTGCGCTAACAACTGAGCCACACTTAGCCCTGTGGACGATTAAGTCGGGAAAAATGAAATGGGTACGTTTCATTAATTTTTCGGGCCCAGCATGGCCAGGTGGTTAAGGCGTTGACTCGTGATTTTAGATTTCTGGATTCAAATTCCCGTCATACCAAACATGCTCGACTTTTTAGCGATAGATGGTGATGTCTACCTGCCTTCCTTCTAGTCTTGCACTGCTAAATTATGGACGACTAGCGCAGATATATCTCATGTAGATTTAGTGCTAGGAGGGATGTGTATGTGTATTTTCTTATAGCAAAGCCACATCGGGCTTTCTGCCGAGTCTACTGAAGGGAACCGACCCCCTGATTTTAGCGTTATAAATTCGTAGACTTGCCGCTGTACCAGCAGGGGATGTGGGGCATGGTAAAGCTATACCACTTCTTGGAATATAAATATGTGCATATTGCATTGTTTTTACCAGCTTAGAAAAAGATTTAGGAAGGTTTTATGATTATTATGATTACAACGTAAAATCTACATTCGTGTCCTCTTGAATAAATAGACATTTCTACATCACGAGAAATTCATTTTTTTTTCGCTAACACACCCCAGTGATAAGCTTATAGACTTCTATTGGTAAAATCCAGGTTTCGATTCACTGCGTCGTACAGAGTGCAAGTAGCCCATTGTGTAGCTTTGCACTAAAAAAAAGTAATATCTGTCGCTTACCTACAACTTTTTGTTACAAGAAAATTAAGAAAAAATACATTTAAAGCTAAATTTATAACTGATCAACGTCTGTTTTTTTTCTTTTTATATATTTAATGAGCGTTTGAGAAAGAAAAAGTGATAAACAGTGTCCAGTTGTTTTTCGGCATTAGAAACAGAGGGCGTCTAAGAGGCGCTTTACTGAACGTTATAACGTGAGATAAATCTTGTGGTTGTAACATATGCATTCTGGGTGGTCTGTAAATTCACACGTTAAACAATCTCTGTGTTTCTAGGCTGATGTGATTGGAGTCTGGTGCCTCGGTGTACGACAAGATTATTGTTTGATATTGATTCGATATACGGTTTCTGTTGTTTGCATAATTACCATTGTCACGTTTATCTTCAACTCTAAGATTGCAGTTTAATATTCCACTAATTTACTGGTATAAGTTCCACTATGCTTATAGATAATATTCATTATACCATGATGTCTTATGATAGTCGGGAGAGAATGATAAGTGCTGTTCACACACAATTACAAAATCATCAGCTCTGAGCAGACACCGTGGTTTACACATAACTACAGAACTACCAACTCTGAGCAGCCTATACAGTTCACACGCAACTACAGAATCATCAGCTCTGAGCAGATGCCATGATTTACACATAACTATAGAATTATCAGCACTGAGCAGTTTTCATAGTTCATATACAACTACAGATTTTCTTACTAACAGCGTTGGTTCATACATAACTATGGTCATGAGTTTCTTATCAACAGAGATGGTTTATACATAACTATAGTCATGAGTTTCTTATCAACAGAGATGGTTCATACATAACTATAGGGTCATGAGTTTATAACCAGGAGCGAGGGTGGTGCATTTTAGTATTCGAAACACTGTATACTTATGAATTTCTCATGTTAATTTATTTTTTGAGATCCTGTGCATGTGCACATGTAATTTCCACGACTATTTTTATATCTTTGTATGACGAGAAAAATGTTTGTCTTATTATATGTAATACGGGGTAATTGTCAGCCTTTCTAACACAACTATTGTATCACTTCATGTGTGGTTAATAACAGTTCCTAGAAGTTTGACCTTAGCACCACCTGCCTTGACATATGTATGGTCTGAAAGATACATGGGTTTTCTCCGCTGAAGAAAGCTAATTTGAGCCGTTTTGAGTGAATAAAACCGTATCCAACATACGGTATTAAATATTTGACTGCATGGTTCCACTCTAATCTACTATTATTTTCTTCGAGTTTTTAAAAACATATTTACCAAAGAAAATCAAACATCTCTTGTTTATTTATGTTCTGCATGAAATCGTAACTCATCATTAGTGATACTGAACGTTATGCTGTTTTATTTTGAAGTTTATTACTTTTATTATTGGCTTCAAGTCGTGAGATCAGTATGCTTTAGAAACTACACATTCGTGACATAATATAAATAAATAATTAATTAAATTCTCAGCGTTGGTTTACGTTTCATTATTTCTTGTTGTTAATTTGTCGGCCTGGATGCGTCTTTAATGAAGTGGACAATGATTTAGACTGATATTACTTTCAAGCCCCCCTGGTGGTTTCCAACACTATTAACTTATATCTCCAGACGTAGAACAGTAATTGATGAGTGTGTTGATCTTTATCTGAACTTGCCATGAAAACTTAAAAATTTTTTTCAAATTTCTCAGTGTAGCAAGAGCAAGGCTAGTATGTCTCATATTTGTCTTGCTGAAGGTGTAGCTACGTCGTAGAATATTAAAGAAGTACCTGGCGTACATGGATTATAGATATATAATATTTACAATCATAACGACAAATCAGCATCCTCTCCACCTGTTACACTGGTCATCAATCGACGTTTGTCACACATGTCCCACGTGTCTGTGGGGACCTATAAAAACCAAACTGGTCCAGAGACATCGTGACACACCACATGTACAATCTTTCATCATGCGCTCCGGGTGATTAAGTTAAAGAACCGTGGTTTCTAGAGTGTGGAGGGGGGTAGGGGAGAGGGAATGCTGCAGACGGTACAATGCATACACGAGGTTTTACGTCATTTATGAGAATCAGAAAAGGTAAATAAATTTTACTGTTTTTTTTTTAAATATTTACGAACTTGTAACACCGCGCTAACGATCCTTACAAAATGAATATTACATAAAGGTTAGATATGACGCAGTATATTGCAGCTCTTCCTTGGCTAACATCTCGTGTTTCTAGAAAAGTGTATGATAAAATAAGCTAAGTCACGAACAACAGCTTATTTCCTATTGTATTGGTACAGTCTATTGTTAACCCCTGTGTCACAGTTTGGAAATTCTCGTTATACAAGGGGATCGAACCCTGGACTTTAGCGTTGTAAACCCGTACACTTATCACTAATCCAGTCAAGAGACAGTCGTAGAAATCTCTAATTAGGTAATAAAGCACTTTCGTAACAACTAAGCTTTCCAGAGTATTTTACTGTCGTTTTCACGTTTCTATATCAAAATGTAAAACCTGTACAGTAGATATATATATATCTACTAGAAGTAACTGCACAATGTTCTGCTTCAACAATAAATAAAGCCCAAATTGATAGTTACAAATATTTATGCTTCTTGCTTTTAAAGTACCGTTTTGTAGCTTATAGAGTGCATGATCCTTCTCATGATTCATTGTATGCGCACATTTTACTGACGTCACGACAGTACTAATTGCAACGTTAAGCTTCCCTCATGTGACATTATTTTAGTTTAAAATGAATAACTGACTGACAAACAACACATTACTGTATGGTGGTGCAAATAGTTAAAACAGTTGAACACTACAGGCAGCCTTCGCCCCCCTTTCAGGCAAAAAAGTATTACCGATTCATAGACATATAATCAGAAATTATGTTGTGTTTTTCCTGAGTATTTCCGGTTAATTCAAGCTCTTTAATTAATGTAATCTGTGAATATTTCAATATAAACTGTACTTATTTACATTTACGACTTCTCATAGCATACATTTGTTTCTATTACAGGCTTTTATGTGACGTAATAACTTGCGTTTGTCACTCCCTTGAAACTAGTCCATTTTTGGCCGAATATGACCTGTGGTCGGACTGTAAATCCCATAATATAATTAGAGGTTCACGACCCGCTTCCAAAGAAGAAACGCATAATACGTTTTGGAGCCGTCAGTGTGCTATAAAAGTGACAGTCAACTCCCACTATTAACACTATTCTGTCAGATGAAAGCAGCCCAACAGTTGTCAGTAGATACTGCTGACTAGCTCACTTCCCCTTTACCAGTTCAATATTAAAAATGGACAGACGCAGATAGGCCTTATGCAGAGGAAATCTGAAACAAAATAAACAAAACTTTCGTAAATTTAGTTATTTCTTCCTTCAACAATTACTATAATTTATAGATTGTTTTATATATCAAGAAATAAATCCTTTTGGAAGCACAAGTAGAGAATAATAAATAAATGCTAATAATAAAAACTATTTTTCGTTGGCAGTTTTAACAGAATAATCCAGAAGAAAACATAGAAACTAAACATATATCTGTTATTGCGTTAGATCCTGCGACTAAAACCTTACATTTACTCATGCCTTACTTAGGCACCATTTCGTACATGGTTGAGAAGATAATTCAGACAATTATCAAGCAGTTTTATCTACCCAAGCTCAGCCAAAACATATCTTTCACACAAAGTCTATGTTCGTTAAAACGTACCTTTGACACAGAGTCTATGTTAGTTAAAACGTTTCTTTCATGACACAGAGTCTGTATTAGTTGAAACGTACCTTTGGCACAAAGTCTAGATTGGTTAAAACGTACCTCTGATAGAGAATCTATGTCGGTTAAAAAGCACATTTAACATATAGTCTAGGTCAGTTAAAATGTGCATTTGGCAGAGAGTCTATTTCAAAGGGATTCTTTAACTTCAAAGACAAGCAACATCCACTGAATACTTCGCTTGTTACGTATATGAGTTCACATGCCTAAGTTACAACTAAGGATATACTGGATTAACCAATAGAGGGCTCTATAGTAAAATAAAACAACACTGTATTCCTAAAGGCTTCAACGCCAATGAAATTACCAACCACTAGCTATATGAATTTGATGACGTTCCTGTCTTCAGTTTCTTTAATATCATACTCCACTACTGGGAATATTTCCGCCTCAGAATGTTATAATCTTTTGTTAACAAGCTAAGTAGATCGATTCAAACACTAGAAGGTGAAATGTTTGTTTGTTTCTGGAATTTCGCACAAAGCTACTCCAGGGCTATCTGTGCTAGACGTCCCTAATTTAGCAGTGTAAGACTAGAGGGAAGGCTGCTAGTCATCACCACCCACCGCCAACTTCTGGGCTACTCTTTTACCAACGAATAGTGGGGTTGACCGTCACATTATAACGCCTCCACGGCTGGGAGGGCGAGCATGTTTGGCGCGGCGCGCTTGGCCATGCCTGGCCGACTAGAAGGTAAAAGCACCTTAAACACAAATGTAAAAATGTGAAAAAAGAACAGAACACAAACCGAAATCGTTTAATATGAGGTGGTCTAACTAAACCTTCATTATATGCATGAAAATGTTTTTAATTTGTAAAATTAAGCTCATGTTTTGAATTCTTAGGGATTTACGTCTGTAGCTTGGAATTAGAATATGTATGTGTCCAACTTATTACACACACAAATGTGTATATGAAGTTGCATAGCAGTTTATACAGCTGTAAACAGTTGCAATATTCTAGACAAACATGGTGGTATATTCCATTTTCCATTAAAATTTAATTTCATTAATATTATTGCTAACAATGTGTTAAACAATTTTGAATATTGTTAGTATTTATTCTTGTTCCGGTTATTTTTCATTGTTAACCACGTACTTCTTTTTAGGAATATTCTAAATTACCTCAGCTGGTCTTTAAGACATTATTGCGTTAATGGCTATAAGACTCTTAAAAACTCGGATAACCAGCCAACAGATGTTATATAATCATCATAGGTGCATGACATTATGTTCTTCTTGTTTGTTTGTTATATAGAATTGACTTGTTGAACAATTATGGTAATTTTTAGTTCTGGTCACATTAATTAGCTGACTTTTCATCTCCTGCTGTTGATAACTACAGGTGTAATTCCCAGCTCACAAGATAGAAGCCGTAAGAAAGTCTTGAAACATATATGGAAATTAAATCGGCCTATCTTGACGCTGTGCGGAGCCCTGTTCTTCAAATAGTCATTTCACTAACGTGTATTTTTTCTCACAATGTAGTTGTTTCTACCCTAATTAACCCCCTAGTGGTCCAGCTATATGTCTGCGATCTACAATGTCAAGAAACCTGTCGTGGTGAGCAGAGCACAGATTGGGTAACTTTGTGCTTAATTACAAACAACCAACCAACTACTCTGATTTTATTTCATTATGTATTTTGCTGCTGTTTTTTTAGCTTGCTTTCTAAGTAGTTAAACATATATATATATATATATATGCATGAACATATTCGTAATATATACGTGTTGTGGTATTTGTATTGTTCTTGGCGCTCTTTCCAGTACGTAATACGATAATAAATGATACATAGAACGAGATGTACGGTTAAAGATACAGTGCAAGTCCGATGGAAAAAAAAGCGTGGCTTTGTCACGTTGTAGAGGATGGCTAGGGTGTCCTGTCTGTTGTAACCTGACACAAACCATATGTAATGACTTCTGTGACTAGCGGAGAAAGAGGGCAGGAAGATCGCACGTGCTGTGACGCCCGTGAGTAGAAGGCGAGAAAATGGAATATTTACTGAGAAATGAAAAAAATATATGGCTGGATGTAGGCAGGAAATTGGGTTGTTTGTGTATTGAATCCGAACATATAAAACAATTGTTTTATTAATATTTCTTCGAACGACAGAATACAAGTATCTATAGGTAAAAGTGCTGTTATAATTGGTCAAGTGCTCTACTCGCACTCCATGCATCGTGGGTTCGAATCCCTATCAATCAAACATGATCGCCCTTTCAGCCGTGGGAGCGTTATAATGTGACGATCAGTCACACTACTCGTTGGTAAAAGTCCAAAAATTGACGGTGGCTGGTGATGACTAGCTGCCTTCCTTCTTGTCTTACACTGCTAAATTAAGAGAGGCTAGCCCAGATAACATTTGTGTAGTTTTGTGCAATATTCAAAAACAAAACAAACCACCTGAAGGAATAGAATACAATTGTAGTGAGACCTGGCATGGCCGAGCGCATGCGCTCGTAATCTGAGGGTCGCGGTAAACATGCTCGCCCCCCCAGCCGTGGGGGTGTTATAATGTGACGGTCAATCCCACTATTCGTTGGTAAAAGAGTAGCCCAAGAGTTGGCCCTCGAGTAGCTTTGTGCGAAATTCCAAAACAAATAAACAAACAAATACAATTGTAGTGATTAAGCACAAATAATATTTTAACAATATGTCAGATATTTGTCAGAAGGAATCCATACTTATTTGGTAGTGTTAGACTTAAGTAGATACAAACACTTGAAAATCGAAACTTAAAGAGGCAAGACAGCATGTTAATGGCATACAACAAACTATACCTCAAAGAAATTCATTAAACGGGACTTTTAGGAGGTACCACATATTGGATTTTAATAAAATACTTCAAATTGGACGTTAAAGAGATACCACAGATTGGATCTTGCAAAATGGACGATGAAGAAACCATTTTGTTTTTCAGTAATATTACTATAACACATCATTTAAAGCGATTCCTAAGTAAACGTATGAACTTATTTTAAATATTTATGTGCATGTTAAGCCGACAGAGTAAGACATATTTGCATTAAATATGGTTCGAATTTTATTACCTCCTCGAGACAGTCAGCCATGTTTGCGGCGTAACAGCGCACGTTGCTTCTGTTTAAAGGCAATATAACTTGCATGTTTTAGTTTTATTTACATGAAGGTATTTGTATTTGAATTTTATTTTGTACTTGTGGCTAAGCCACTAAGACTATCTGCTGTTGTCCTTAATTTTGAACTATTAACCAGAGGGAAAGCAACCATGCAGAAGCATACTCGCTAAGGGATTTACTGTCACTCTTAAAATTTACTTAAAATTCTTGGAATATTTTGTGATACTGCATTGATTCGAATCCGGCTAACTATCCACCTCCGAAATCTAGAGCTTTATCACAGGTCTAATAACCCTTGCTTTAACGAGATGACAAGCGCTAAATTTTCAGGGGAATACAAAGTTAATTTTTTCCTCAAAATCTGAGAAGACGTTTTACAATTGATTTGCAACAAATGCTTCTGATAAAATTTTATCAGTATTTTATTTTATAGTATTCTATTTTAATACTAGTGTAGATGCCACGTGTTGTTAGTCATTCACCTTCGGTTCTGGTTTTGTTTTATCTTATTTTAAATTTTCTGGTGGTGGACTTCAATCAGATGATATGATTAAACTACTAAGCTTCAATTTAGGAAAATGTTGGAACCTTTGCACTAATCTATTCAGTTTAGACTGTATCCAGTTTATATTAGTAACGATGTGCACGAGTCTCGCAGATTTATAATCTATATTCTTTCACACATATTGTTTGGGTAATATCAATCAATATTATATCATCACGTGCATTGTTAAAGGTATTATGGTATTCTCATTATTGATGTGTGAGAAATATCAACACTATCCCCCAACAATGCCCGATCACAAATATTATTAAAGGTGTTGTAGTATTATCATTATTGTTGTGTGGGAAATGTCAACACTATCCCAACAACCCGATAACGGATATTGTTAAAGTTATTATAGTATTCTCATTATTTACTTTCTTTAGCACATATTGGTGTATAGAAGACATATTAATGCTAGAAATAAACGACCTTATAACAACACCAAAATGTTGTTTTATTTAATTATTTTGTTTGTAATAGAACACAAAGCTACACAATATATTATCTGTGCTCTGCCCACCCAGTTTCTAGCATTATAAATCCACAGACATACCGCTGTGCTATTGGGGGCTTTATTTAATTAGACAATCAACGTTTCGCTTTACAGTTTCTTCAGAAGCGTTCACTAAAACACGAAAGGAAACTAACAGTACAAAGCTGTTCCGCTTTGTGTTTTAGTGAACGCTTCTGAAGAAACTGTAAAGCGAAACGTTGATTGTCTAATTGAATAAAAACACTTTGGTATTATAAAGCCGTGTATTTCTAGTATTGCAGTGTTCTATTTGTCGTATTGTAAAAGATACTCATGGTGTAGCTCATTTAAGTCAATTTTTATTGTATAATGTTTTCAAAATGTATGTGTAGGTGACGTCCTTTATTTGTATAAAAGTACATCTTTATCATCAACACTAGTAATAAAGTGGAAGTGCTGTTTATCACCCCTATCTTTAGGTGTACTGTTTTATTTGTGTGTGGTTAAAGTACAAAGTTACATAATGGGCTGTCTGTGCTCTGCCCATTAAGAGTATCGAAATCCAGTTTCTCGTGTTATAATTCCGCAAACGGGCTGTTATATAGGTTTTTATCTTATGTATAACATTAGGCTAGGCTTCATAAAAAAACATGGATTTCCAAATATGGACCTACAGTTCAATTTATCAGTTCTTGAATCCGACGGTCCGCGGTTTGCCATCCATTGACGCAAGAACGCACCCTGCACTTCGGAGATGTAGTTACCGTGAAGAGTGACAATCAAACTTCTCTGTTCGGTCAAACAAGAGTAGCCCAAAAGAGTTGGCGGTGGGTGCTGTTGACTAGCTATCGTCTATCTAGGATTTTCGTACTATGATAACTTAAGACAAGCTGATCAAAGCGCATGGTTCTTTAGTATCCGAATTGCTGAATTGTTATTTTAAAAGAATATTCCGAGAATTTAGTTCAGAGTGGACACGTAGGGCAGTCAAGTTTATACCGAAAGGAAAAAAACATTGTTCAGTATATTTCGCGTCTGAAATGCTTAAGGTGTGGTAATTAATCTATATTTTCTACTCACTTTTAAAGTAGTTTAGGCCTAAACAGGAAGCTTTTCCAACGACAATAAAGGTCTGTTTTGTCTTTATACCATCTGGCCGTAGTTTAGTTTCATAACAGGAAGTGAACCTCTTGAATCGTCTTTATTGTTAGAAGTACGGCTGTTTTTCTTCATGATGCGCGTGCTCACAAGCTACAACGCCATCTTTTGAAGAGCTTATTTCTATAATTATGCAGAGTTTAGCGGAACTGTTCTCTTGACTTTACCACATCAATCTAACCTTAATATGAATTCGTTTTATATTACTGGTTAGGGTTCTTATCTCATCAAAAGCACTTGTCGAGAGTTGAACCTCCGTCCCCGGAACGTCTGGGCCTCATGAGTAATCCCTTAACTACCACTACCACTAAACTGTGAAGAAATTGTATTACGTGCATTGCATTATTTTACAACCTAAATTGTGTTCGAACACCCATCGTGCGAATTATGACTCGAATGTTTGTTGTAGCGACGTTTATGTGTTTCAGTTCGTAGCTGTCCAGATTTTTATTATGTTTATCTAGTTTGTTCAGAATTCAACATAAGATGGTTCCTCAGTCAGTATATTTTTGTTACATTTTGTTATCCCACAATAACTATGTTTTTTTATTAGTGCTGTAAATATTTAAAAACCCACTTTTCTCTTTCCCCGAAACTAACTCCGGTTGACCCTCACAAAGTCAAAGTTTGTTAGATTTTTCGTTGTTGTTTTGTTTTTTGTATTCAACAAAATGTCACCGCTAGTTTTAATCTGCATTAATAACTGGTGAGTTTCAATACAGACAGGGTGATGATAGACAATTATTAGAATACAGTTTCCTTCAGGGATGAAACCATATTTACTGATAGTAAGGCGCGTGTTTAGTTACTCGTTAAATAACTATGCAGTTAATGTTTAAAGAGAAACGCCTGAAGAACAAGGAAATCATTGCAAACAGAACTCACATAATTTGAGATTGGAGTGTGTGTACCACCTGATTTTTACCGTTTTTTCTACTGAATAAACTTAAAGTATATTAAACGCTGTCAAAGAAAAGTTTTCTTATATACTCGCGATTCTTTTATTTGTAACCTCGAGCGTGGACTGGTGGTAGATCAGAAAGTCCATGGTTCGAGATTCTGTTTGGCTACAGAACGTGCTCCCTACTTTCAGCTGTAAGCAGTTTATAAAATTCACGGTTTATTTTGCTATATGGTTAAGAGTAGCCCAGTAGGCGACTGGTGCTGCTGAGCAGTTTCCTTTCTCTGTTTAGCAGTTTTAGATTAGACATAGTTATACCTTCGGACATCGTTCAAGTTTAAAGTTCCAAATACCTATAGGTTATTACGCTTCTACATTACATATTATCATTCGAAAGGAAATATTTTTCCATGTTGTAACAATGAAATTACTTCTTAGATTTTATTAAGTGTATTATCTGTTTATACGATTTCCCTGGTGTATTTATCAGAGTGATAAGAAATTATTGCTCCATGAAATATGCTTGAATTTGTTTAATCGTCTTCAAAGCTGTAGCAATTTGAAGTATACCATCTACACCACTAATAGTTCCAGGTATACCATCTACACTACTTAAGGTTTTAGGTATACCACCTATCAATAAAAGTTCTAGGTGTACCATCTACACTACTAATAGTTCCAGGTATACCATCTACATTACTAATAGTTCCAGGTATACCACATACGTCAATGAAAGTAGAGATTCTAAATGCTTTTATTAATGTGAAATGACTTTGGATGGTTTAATTTTATAGGTCGTTTAATAGATAAAGATCTATAATTGAAGTTTAAGGTTAGTACTGTGTAGGTAAAAAGGTGCACATGAAGTTATACAGATAGAGACCTGTAATTGATGTTTGAGGTCGATATTATACAGGTGGAGAACTGTACTTAAAGTTTGTAGTGTGTGTTAACTAGATAAGTTTTGTACTTGAAGTCTAATGTTAGGGTTATGCAGTTAGAAATCTGAACTTGAAATCTGAGGTCAGTGTTATGCATGTTGAAGATAATTATACTAGAAGTCTGTTTTATTTCTGACACTTGGAAATAAACTATATTCCTTTTTTCGTTTTTATTCTTTTTCGAAACAGAGAGAATTCGCGAAGCATTTAAATTAAAGGATATAAGACACGTTACTTAACTACACATAACAGGTCTATGATTGGTTATCACGTTACTTTACCTAACAGAAAACTGTGATTGGTTGAGCACTACAAACCTTTAAACTTGTCGCTGAGCTACATGAGGCTGTTTAAAGTCCCCCAATTGGACAGCGGTTAATTTGCGAACTTAACGCTAAAATCTTAGGATCACTTTTCCGCGGTGGACACAACAAATAACCCAATCTTGCTCTGCTCAAAAACAAACAAACAAATAAAGCTGTTTCAGATATATTATGGATGATATATTTGTTAATTATTTAAAAATCAGCTACTGTTACATTATAAAGTCAGTGTTCATGGAGGTCTCAAAACTCCGTAATATTTTGTCCCAGTACGAAGACACATAAAGTCCTGAGCAATCAAACTAAAAGTTTCTACACAGACGCTTAGAAAGGGTGTATTTTAAACGTTTTCATAATTGTCTGTATACATTGTGTGTGTAATAATACACTATCATTATTTTACAACAGACATAACTAAAAAATACGAGTGTGGGCCTGTACAGCACGTGTGAGATAAAAGTAACGTTTCCAGCTGTTTGAAAAGTGAGAGGTTAAGCTTGGGCTATACGTTAAATTGTGCTTAGGTTTGCAAGGCAATGTACTGCAGAACAGCACACTGAGTTGACGATCTTTTGTCTGACACTTTTCATAAAGCCCATCTGTCACAGTAATCCTAAGATTCATGGAATAGGGAAGTGGAAATGACAGCTAAATAATTACTGTTCTAATTTGGTTCACTCTGTAACCAGAATAGTGTGCTATGGCCCACACGAATTTGGAAAACTAGCACCTTCAATTTTTCTTGTAACTGAGATACCATTTCCTTCTAGATTGGGATGCTTATATGGAGGTACCTCTTCAACCGTAAAATAATAAATGTTTTATTAGAAAAAGCCAGGATTTTTATAGAAGTTCTAACAAAAGACGTTCGGGACTTCTATAGAAGTTATTTAATAAATAACCAAAATCCATACAATAAGAAAAACAAACAAACATAGCATTAAGATTAAAAACCTACAGAGGGATATGTATATACATATCAACATATACGTACATACACACACGCACATATAAAACAGAAATTTCAGACCCCTTAATAGAAGATCTATACAATATATTATAACCATAAGTTTTTAAGCCATAAACAAAACACATTAAAATTAAACAAAATACGCTGCACATTTTTAAAAAGATTTTAGAGTACAAGCCACAACGTGGGGTTCCTTGCTGGTACAGCGGTAAGTCTAAGGATTTACAACGCTAAAATCAGGGGTTCGATTCCCCTCGGTGGACTCAGCAGATAGCCCTATGGGGCTTTTCTAAAAGAAAAACACACACACACATACAACGTGGGATTGTAAAATGTATCCTAGGTTTTGGAGGTGACTGCGGAAGTAGGACCCACATTGCGGTGGAGATTCACCGTCTATCAGTCTTAATATCCAATTCGCTGGTCTTTCATAAAAAAATTAGAAATTTGGAAATATCACCCTTCACTGCATGCAGACAGTTGTAGGAAGGTGACTGCTCTCCCAAGTTAAAAATAAAGAAAAGATAAGCATATAAATATAAAGAATAAACAAATAAAATAAGGTACTACCATTTAAATGTAAGTAAGATAAAACTTACATCTTGAAGTTATCATTCCTGCCTTCAATATGGCAGAGGCACTAATTAACACGACGTCAGTAAAGTGATAGTTTACTGTGACTGTTGTACTTTTATATGCGGCTTAAGGTGCACATCCGCATAAAGTAGTGCCAAATTCTTAAATGAACTTATTTTTAACTGAATTTTTTATTTTTAGTTAAACATAATGTTGTTTAAGAGCTTACCACAACTTTATTCGGATGCAGGCAGTGAAGGATGATATAGATGTGGGTGAGACAGTGTGGGCTTGAGCACCCACATCTCGCTCTCCAAAATTCTGAATTTTTAATTTTCTTTTATGAGACTAGCGAATTGGAGGTTAAGACTGATAGACGGTGTATCCCTACCGCAATGTTGCGTCCTCTTTCTGCAGTCACCTCCAAAACCTAGGATACATTTTATATTCCCACGTTGTAGCTTGTATCCTTGGGTCTTTTTTAAAAACGTGCAGCGTATTTTGCTTAATTTTAATGTGTTTTGTTTATGGCTTAAAAATTTATGATTATAATATAGTTAATCAGCGGTTGAGATTTGCTGTTTTTAATACAATCCGTCCTCATGATTTTGTTTACTTATTTGGCTTCATTTGGATGTAATTATTTAATTTCACTAAAATTTATACGTATATAAAGATAAATTAAATTATCGATAATACATCCAGTAGACTGTCTCGTAGGATATAGATGATGATTTCTTTATCGATGTCATTGGTGGATGTGTATTTTCTTAGTAATTTTTCCATATTTTGTTTTTTCTAGCTACACCACATGTTACTTTGTTTTCTAGCGGTCTCATACATTTTTAATGTCGATGAAGACCTTTCATGATTGCTATTTTCACTTTACTTCTGCAATAGAGTTGGTTTGGATTTGACAAAGGGGCTTGTCAGCTTCCTATTTTAAGTTTGTCCCTGTATAGCTTGGCTTGTACATCTAAATGATATTCTTTCCAAGCAATTAATATGCTTTCTACAAACCGCCAACCGGTGTGAACTTTGAACAGTACTTACCGCAAGTCAGTCTCAAATATTATTTTGGTGGTACTATCCTTTTGTGATTTGTTGTTTTCAGAAATCCAGACAACAGCTTGCTTTAAGGCTTCCAGCTTCATCCAGATGCTTCTCGCTGGAACCTTTAATTATCCGTCGTGTTGTTTCTTCGCCAGACGATGAAAGCTCAATCAGTTATCCCTCTATCCGTAGTGTGGGGATCATTTGTTGCTTTGATGACATGTGACTGTTCATTGTTTTTAAACAGATGCTGATACGATTTTCCTGCTTCTCTTTCTGCCCTTTGTCTACACATTTTATTTATGGGCTGATTTCTCCAAGTCCTATAGCACCAGATGCTTATTCTGTTATAGGGGCATCTGATGATTGGTGGTGATGAATTATCTCATTGATGACTGTATAGAATATATCCGATCATGAGAATTTTCTGAGGCGTTTTTAGGTAATTCAATTCACTGTTTGGTTGGTGTTCAGAAGATCACTATGGAGCTGAAATATTTCAAGTAAAAAAGGGCAGGTGGCTCTCAAAAGTGGAATGCATGGTTTTGTAGCATGATATCGTGGTGACGAAATTTGATTGTAAGCGTTCTTCGATGATACCGAAACTTGTGAATTGTAATATGACTTTTGTGAGAGTGGTTGAAGTGCATTCTCTGTTCAGTGGTGTATAATCCGTCATGTATCAGGTAAAATTTTGGTAGAACATAAGCAAGGGACTTTCATCAGGTTTATTTTTTGCTGCAATTTTCAGTGCATTGATGCCTTTAATAGCTTTGGTAAACTTTAGTAAAGTTGAGTTTTATGTCAATGGTTAACCCCAGTTACTTCAGTGTTTATTTTAGAGGTGTAGCAGTGTTCACAAAAGATGGTATTGTTTTGTTCTTATTAGTTTGTTTGGTGTTCAGTGCGCAGAAGATGGCTATAACATTGGTAAAATTAATTATCATTTCTGAGTCGCCGTATATTTTGCTTATCCTGTTAATTTATCATTACATCTTGTTTTCTATTTCAGCTTTTTTAGAGCATCTACTGTACATGATATTGTCGTAAGGTTACCATCAGGATATAGTTGGACTGTCAAGACGGGCTTCTCCCATGGTATAGCTTTTGGAAAAGTTTGATCCTTGAAGTAGACCAGTATTAATGGTTTTTCAGTCTAATTGCCTAGCTTTCAGTCTTCGGGATACTTCTTCTGTGAGTTAGTGCAACTACGATCTGAATTAAACATAATATACAGGTGTCTGTTCTGAACATTTTGGGATAAAGAATGGACAGTTGAACTGCATTGTTAGCATCTTCCAGAGCTAGGATGTTCTGATAAGTTTTAAAGCATTTCCATTCGTCTGAGAAGTATTCTGCATCCTTACACAGCAATAACTGCCTAATGATGAAGGTGGCAATGACTCGTTCTTTAAGTTACAGTCAATACTGGGATCGTTCCAGTGATGTTTTGTAGAAAGATTATTGGATGGTCATTACGATTAGAATGATCCTTAATAGCTTTATTTAAGAATTTCGTAGGTTATCATTCCCTATTTCAGGGATTCCGCCTATTGCCAGCTGTGTTTATACTCTGACTTCATAACTTTTGGTTGGTAAAAAGAGTAACTCAAGTGTTCGCGGTGATACCCATCTACCTTCCATTCATTCCTTCACTGCTAAATTCGGGACAACTAGCGCAGATAGCACTTGTGTAGCTTTGTACGAAGTTTGAAATAAACCAAACCAAATAATCAGGTTGGCTTTATCTAATATTCTTAAAATTAGATGCTTTCAAGCCATTTAGACATGAAGTTTATATTTAGATATTTTCTTAACTCATTTCCATTATCTGCTTATTGCAGGCTATCATATTTAAAGTAAATCTTACTATTATAATTATTGTTCTTCCCGATAGTTCTGGTACTCATCCTGTTGCCACATAGCATGGTTCCTCACTGTGAAGACGCTGGTGCAGCATATGAATGACAGACAAATCCCAAAATTCCGTCAGATAACAGGTGATAAAGGGTGCTCTCTGATCTTACCAGAGGACGGCTATACCTTCTCTAACTTTAGGCTGAAGTGAATTAATAAACGAAAAATGTGAATGCATTTTTATCTATTTATTGTGAGGAAGTAAATGACGTCTAGGTTAGACTCAATTTGGAGTCAGTAGTCAAATGAAAAAAATAAAATAAGCCTAAAGAGGTTTTGGGTATAATAACGAGTCAATCTTGGCAATGGAACAACCGTTGTTCTCTGATCTGTTGATCCATTTCAAGTACATCCTGACTGTGGACCAACCGTTGTCCGTTTTCTTTGATCTGTCGGCTTATTTACGTAAGATATTAAATATAAGTCCCATGAAATAATATACGACTTTTCAATGCGAAAGTAAAATTTAAAAACAAAAAGCAGTATTGCGACCACAGCTTGCAAGATGTTAAAAAAGTGTTACTCTCTCTTCATCCATTGCGTAACAGCATATTTATTATCATTTAATTTTGCGTAAAAAATCAAAGCTTTTCTTGTTCCTTAAAAAATGTTTATAATCGGAGAGAAATTCTCAGATTTATGGGTAAATTATTTTCCATGAGTACGCGATCTCGTTAGAGAATGAATGTGTAGAGTTTGACCAAAGGATTAAGGCCTAAATGTTCTCGATTTTGTTGCTTATCAAACAAAGGTTGTAAGTTTGTTTCTGTGGAACATTTTATACATATTACCATAACAACAAGGTTTAATCACACACTTCCTTGAAATTGAGTTAGATTGTGTTCTGAGAATAAATAATCAAAATAAAATTGAATAAACTTCAACGGGTTATACATGATTGTGTGTATTGTAATGATGTTAATACGATGTTAAAGTGGATTAAGAGAATCATAAGGATATTTATATAGGTTAGATTAGATTAAGGGAATTGTGAGGATACTTAAATAGGATTAGATTAGATTAAGTGAATTGTGAGGATACTTAAATAGGGTTAGATTAGATTAAGTGAATTGTGAGGATAGCTAAATAGTTAGATTATATGAAGTGAATACTAAGGATACTTAAATTGGGTTAGATTATATTAAGTGAATTCTAAGAATATTTAAATAGGTTAGATAGTTCGAGTGAATTCTAAGTTATACAGGTTATACGATATTAAGTATACTTTAAGAATATCTAAATGTTAAACTTTTTAAGTTATGCTGTATAATGTAGATTTTTAGATTATTTGTGTTGATAAAATTAGATTCGACACATACTAAGAATAATCAAACAGAACATAGTGATTTGTAATTGTACGAGCTGCACTTTCCATAGATAAAGAAGGCATGGTCATAGTTGACCGGTTGAAGCCGGATACCATGACGCTGTAGTCATACTTAGGCATGTTGTACTTTATTCGAAGTCGCAGTGGATTCCCTGTTACTATGGGTATTTAAAACCGTTTCTTCTGATTAGTGTATATTAATGCTTATTTTTTTATCTGACCACTCTGATATGTCAGTTGATTATATCATTTCGAACTTACTTAAAACGTAAAGCTGGGATGTGTTTATTTTTCAAGTTGAGTGTTTTAATTATCTTAAACTGAATACTAAATACCAGTATCGTAATGATGTAGTAATTACAAACAGAATCTTAATTATGAATGACATTGCGCACGTCTTCCTTTGATGTCTTTAATACTGATGTATTTGACTGCCTGATCTTAAGTTTTTAGCTTCGTTTCTTTGATCATTATCGCGGATCCGATGTTGTAGAAATGGACAGGAAGTCTGTTTGCTTATGCGGAAGTAGTTGTGTCTAATGAGACATTAAGCTGGTATGAGCACTGTTCCCGAACCCTGTGGACAACTTCAAAACTAAACACTAAATCAAATCTGACAGAGAAGCGCTTATCCTCTTGAGATTCAAGGATACGAAATCCGCACTCGTGTTTCCGGCCATTTTAGTTTTCATTGGAATTGCATCAGTTCGACCGATCCTCTCTTTTTGTTTTTTTTATGTGGCTTAAGTGTATGAAGTAGCTTTATCGCCCCCTAGTGGGCTGGTAGGGCTATCAAAACCCGGGTGTTGTAAGATACAGGAAATGCTTCTCAGGGAATAAGATGGGATTATAATAATAATTCTGCGGAATATTTTAGCAAAACATTACCTCTCCCGATATTGACTGCATTAGCTAGTCGTTGTTTGTAGGATTTTTGTGGCAGATTAAAAATGAAGAAGTATTAGGTGCAGTATATTTGAGATGATACAGGTTTATCTTCATAGTTTTGAATGACCAATAAAATTAAACTTCACTGCTACTTTTTTTTTTTTTACTATTATAATTTCTGAAACGCCCTCTGCTTTTCTTCTTTTTCTTTTGAAGTGATTTTGGAGACCTTTATATTCACATAGTTACGATGATGGTTGGTTGTTTTTGTACGAGGTTTGTTTATGTTTTTTAGAATATCTTTATCTTGACTGCTGAGCTTTTTCTTCTTTTTTCTGCCTTTTGACAACTCTTCTCTGGTAGTTCAGTAGAGAATTTGAGAGATTATAAAACTTAAATTCGAGGTTAAATGGTTAATGCAGTGTTTTAAATATTCTTATTTTGAGGAAGCTTTTATTGCTTCGTCATTTTTGGTTACTATGCCTGGACTCTGAATCGGAGGGTAGATTGTTCGCGTCCCTTTAGCGTGAGCCTGGCATAGCCTGGTGGTTAGAGCGCTCGACTTGTAATCTGAGGGTCACGGGTTCTAATCCGTGTCACATACTCGCCTCTTTTAGCCGACCGTGCGTTATAATGTTACGGCCAATTTCATTGTTCGTTGGTAAAAATGTACCCCTAGAGTTGGCGGTGGATGATGATGACTAGCTACCTTCATTTTAGTTTTACACTGCTGAATCAGGGACGTATAGTGCAGATAGATCTCGTGTACCTTTTCGCAAAATAAACAAGCAAACTCTTTTGCGTAAAAACATGCACTCTGTAATGTTTGGCCGTAGGTGCACTATTAGAGTGACCGTCAAATTCCACTATTCAGTCAGACAATAGTATCCATAAAGTTATCGACGGATGATATTGTCCAGCTGATTTTCCTGTACCCTATCTCGATTAATCCGTGCGTAGCTTTGCATGAAAATTGTGAAATCAAATGAAACAATCCCTGTCTTTGTTAAAATAGACTTACTGGATTATTTACAAGTCCTGTTTTATTCGTTTTGTATGACACAGAAATACTGAAATATAAATACCAGACATGCCCAGCCTAAGGGACGTATTGGGTGTCGTTTTAAATGTAGATCTTTTCTTTTGTTGAAAAATTTAAGTTTGTTTGGAATTAAACGTGAAAATACACAATGGGTTATCTGTGCTCTATCCACAACGGGTATCGAAATCGGGTTTCTAGCGTTCTAAATCCGCAGACATACTACTGTTCCATTGATGGGGGCTAAGAATGTAAGTAATTTACGCGAAAGGGAAGTGTTTGTTTAAAATAAATCGGAAGATAATGGACATTTCAGATGTGTGGTTAGGTGTACCATATCCTCGCCCCCCTCGCTGTAGTTTCTCTTCAGAGTGAATATTATTCATATTTTTGTGAGAGTAGAAATATTTGATATTCTATTACAAGAAACTTACTCTACAGTTTCAGTTATTTTTTCGTGTGTACATTATTTTATATTCTTCTAGACTAAATGTTTGTTAATTTTCGCTTCTAAGTCACGTGGATCAGTAAACGCTTAAATACTTTCTCTGAATTATAATAGACAAAGTGCACTTCAATTTTATTCCAGTGCGTAAAATCAGCTCATTTTGGGGTATTATGGAATAAAATGATGAAGAAATAAAGAGCTTATAACAAGGCGTTTCATTGATTAGGTCTAATTTTAACACTGTATATAAATTGATGTTTCGTTTTTAGTTTACCTTTTCATTTTCCTCCTGGTGCTCAGTGAAGAAACCAGGATCAAAATATCATAAAAAAACAACATTCTTTCGCAAGATAAACAAAATCAAAACTCTTAAAAAACCCAACGTAAAACAAATCGCTTTGAGCAAAACCAAATAACATATTGAAGACAAGTTCAAAATCAGCCCTTTTAGTATCACTCTTCCCTAAGTAGGCGTGTTTGTGAACCTTGAAAGAGGGCGTGCTTGTGCTACATTAAGTAAGTCTTATCAAATCACTGCGATAAATGACAAACCAGTCACCACAGAAAGAATGCAATGAATACGAGCTATTGATTCGGATTAAACAGAGACCGATGATCCATTCTAGCAGGAAAGATGAGCCGACCAGTGATAGACTGTTATTATTTGGTGTCAGTCAGTGCGGCTCTTGAAATACGATACAAAACTTAAAGGTCTGAGAACCTATTCACCTCCTTGACCTAAAAAAAAATATGGGATCGAAGTTCGTATATACCAACCAATCACAACGGATCCTTTCAATCCCCCTTTCCCCCTTTGCGTACCAACGTCTCTTTCACAACGACCGAGACACGAGCTCTAAACACGTTTACCATCCTTACTGTCTGTCTAATGCTAGCTATCAGGTTTTAACACGCGCGATCTGCAACAAGATGGAACTGATCACGTCTGCTATCTACATACAGATGTCCACATAACATTCACGTAAACACTAACAAAGTGATGTAGTGCTTCGACTGAATTAAGTGTCTTTAATGGATTATTTCTTTTTTAAGATCTTTCCAGTGTTTCAAGCACTGCATTAACATAATATTAAATCTAACTTAATTACCTATAAAATGAAAGCGTTCAAATTAGTTGAAAATATAACCATAACTACAGATAGTTATTTACATTAGAGTAGGTGGCTCAGTCATGAAAAGCTAAGTGTACAAATATCGAAACTTTGTGTGTATATGTTTGTACATATGTCTGGCTTTTTATTGTTTTTTTTCTTATCTTTTGTACATAAAACTACGAAGCTTTTTAACTTTATTTTCCGCTGGCCAATGGGAAGACTATAGGAACTGACGTCAGAGGAAAATTCCATAATTTGTTATGTACGATATTATTCACCAAAAACATATAGTTTTTGTGTGTTTTTTTTGCCTTATAATTGATGCGAAGGGCATTTCAAAAGTAAGAAGTAAGGGACCAATTACGGTTTAATTTGGAATGAGAGAGTTTGTAAACTTAAGAAAAGTAAAATATCAATTATTTATTTTAACGTAAAACTTCTACAAAAATAACCAGCAAGGTACTAATCATCCTAATCCCCCTCCCCCATAGTTATTTTTATTTACGTTATCTTCAATTATGTTACTTTCAATTATATTTCCCTAAAAGTATGTTTCGGCCAGGCATGGCTACATGGTTAAGGCATTCGACTTGTAATCCGGAGGTCGCGGGTTCGAATCCCCATCACACTAAACATGCTCGCCCTTTCAGCACTGGGGGCATTATAATATGACGGTTAATCTCACTATTCATTGGTTAAAGAGTAGCCCCAGAGTTGACGTTGGGTGGTGACGACTAGCTGCCTTCCCTCTAGTCTTACACTGCTAAATTACGGACAGTTGGCGCAGATAGCTTTCGTGTAGCTTTGAATGAAAATCGAAAACAAACAAGCAAGCAAAAGTATATTTCAGAATTTCACGCAAATAAAACACAATTGCTGTATGTGCGTAGTGGGATTTGGTCTTCACTCTTATAACGCACCTCAACATCAAAATATGGAGCGTATATTTGCAGCAGTGCTTATAACTAGTTAACCCTCTACGAAGATCGCATTAAAAACAGGTCCTTGTTAATATGGCTTTCTGTTGCATGTTGACCAAGCCACAGAAATCGGCATTCATTGAAACTACGTTCCGCCTGTGTTTCTTCAGTTCCAAGCTCTAGCTCTCAAGTAGGACAATCTGCATTATGACTCCGACCCGTAATGAACGTAGCGCGAATTTTACTATTGAAAGCATTCAAGCTTATAACTGAGCCATAAAGGAGAAAGCTTATAGGAGCAACAACTTCTTGACTTTCCAATGGTACGTAGGCCACACAACTAAAAAATCCTAATGAATTTTTTTCGAACATTACCAGTTACTGATCAACACATAAAGTAAATATCGCAGCACAAAAAACAAGTAGTAAAAAACTAACTCTTTACCTATACCTTTAGTAACTATCCATCAAGTAGTAAAAACCGAATGTCTATACTTATACCTTTTGTAACTATCAATCAAGTAGTAAAAACCGAATGTCTATACTTATACCTTTTGTAACTATCCATCAAGTAGTACAAACCGAATGTCTATACTTATACCTTTAGTAGCTATCCATCAAGTAGTAAAAACCGCATGTCTATATCTATACCTTTAGCAGCTATCCATCAGAAGAAAACGAAAAGAAAGACAAGATTATATCTGTTTGTTATCCAAACAAAATGTACAAAAATGTATTTGCAGGAAGCGGTTTCAGTACTTGGGGCCTGGCATGGCTTGATGGTTGAGGCACTCGATTCGTAATCTGAGGGTCACGGGTTCGAATCCCTGTCCCACCAAATACGCTTGCCCTTACAGCTCTGGGGGCGTTATAACTTGACGGTTAATTCCACTATTTGGTAGTAAAAGAATACCCCAAGACTCGGCGGTGGATGGTGATGACTAGCTGCTTCCCTTTAGTCTTACACTATTAAATTGGGGATGGATAGCTGAGATAGCCTTCGTGTAGGTTCACGTGAAATTCATGAAACAAACAAACGGTTATTGGGTTGCTTTCACTATTGAGTTGTTTACCAAACATTTGTAGCTGTTTCGATGTTATGGGAACACTACATCGTTATACCAAGTACTTGTTGATGCTGTGGTAAGAATAAGTGTTGAAATCTTGCTGCACTATAACAATGGCAGAGTGTATGTCTTGATTTGACCTTTGAATTGGAGCCTTTTAAAGGTGCTTGATGTTCAGTATTTGAGCTATTTATTGTTACATTATATTTTTTCGAAGTTTGTCGTGCTACTGTTGTTCAACACCATTTTTAATGAAACATACAAAATAAAAGACAATTATGACTCAATTATTTTCAGTGCTACTTTAAGTACCCCTCCCCCAGCTTCATGGAGATTGTTTTCATCCCTGTATATGTGTGAACAGTCAACTTAGAATGTCTTAATCAGTTGTTTACGAAGTTTGATACAGAAATTTAGTTTTCTGAAGGACCATCAGTGATGTCGAGAAACCCACTTGTTGAGAATTTTATGTGCAAAAACGGCTTGTTTGGGTTCAGAAAATATTTTATATAGAAGAGCGAACAACGTTTCGACCTTCTTCGGTCATCGTCAGGTTCACAAAGAAAGAGGTAACTGACCGGAAGCTGACCACATGTTTGGAAGGGGTTGTGTAACTGAGTGTCGCAATGTAGAGGGCGGGGTTAGATGTTTGAATATATAATTTTATCTATAATATTAATATAGGTATAATGGTGTTCCTTTATATTGGTTTATTTTGGGTTTAAGTTGTTGTATAAGTAAGGCTTCTTTAATTTTGCGTTTGTCTATACTATGTAAGAACTACACTGACAAACACCACACCAACATTATTTATAAAATACAATGTGATAACTGCCACGACTTCTATATTGGAGAAACAAGTAGAAAAATGGAAACCAGATTCAAAGAACATAAAAAGTCACCTTCACACGTTTTCGAACACTGCAAGTCAAATGGACACAACATAACCATAGAAAACACTCAAATACTAAATAAAGAAACAAACATAAACAAACGCAAAATTAAAGAAGCCTTACTTATACAACAACTTAAACCCAAAATAAACCAATATAAAGGAACGCCATTATACCTATATTAATATTATAGATAAAATTATATATTCAAACATCTAACCCCGCCCTCTACATTGCGACACTCAGTTACACAACCCCTTCCAAACATGTGGTCAGCTTCCGGTCAGTTACCTCTTTCTTTGTGAACCTGACGATGACCGAAGAAGGTCGAAACGTTGTTCGCTCTTCTATTTAAAATATTTTCTGAACCCAAACGAACCGTTTTTGCACATAAAATTCTGAAGGACCAGTTGAGTAAGTTTTGGTGAATACAGGTCAAAAATCAAGATCGCACTAGAGTCAGACACTTAACTTGAAAAACTGTGATCTAATTTTGATCAAATTTCGAAATAAGACTTGAATGACTCCCTTCCTAAATACCAAAAGATTAATTTTTAGTTGACGTAGCACAAAGATCAAGGTCACAATGAAGGTCAAACAAATTGAAATAAAAAGAAGTTATTCAACCTACGTTTCTGACCACGAGAATGTTTTTGGTGCATATTTTAGGTTGGTTGCAGCAGAAGTCTTAAACATTACACGCTTTGTATGTCGCCGGATATGTTATGTTTGAAACAACAAGAATAAAATAATATTACCTACTGCTAATACGTAAAACCTTCAAGAGGTTCTTGGATAAAAAATGAAACATTGCGGTCTTTTTTGTTTTTGTTGTTCTTTTCTCTTTTTTTGAGGAACGTGTGTGTGTGTTTGTGTGTTTTCCTTATAGCAAAGCCACATCGGGCTATCTGCTCAACCCACCGAGGGGAATCGAATCCCTGATTTTAGCGTTGTAATTATGAGGAACGATTTTGAACGATCCTCCAATGAGATACACTACTCATTAAAGCTAAAATGAGCGATTTCGTTTTTGTTTCTGTCGGTCAGACACTTTTTGTCAATTTATCAATGAGGGTACGTAAAATCTGGTTGCTTAGAAAGCCATAAAAAAGAATACAGGAATAAGTTGAACCGGCTGCAACTGCATTCGTTCCTAAATCTCCACAGACACTCGAGGTGATAACTTTTTGAGCGATTCTGCTTGTGGTGCACATGCATCCTTCGATGAGGAATGTAATCCCATGGCTCGAGACGAGATGTTGGGCTCGAGGAGTCTAATGGATGTCGGCAACTTCAAAGATGTTTCACCGATTGTCTTGATCTATTATCATTGTTTGACGCGATATTAGGTTCCAAACATTTTATTAGGGGAGAAACGCTACATCTCTGCCGCCCTCTGGAAACGGGCGATTCGTTGAGTCCCTGGCGGCTTGAGACCATCTGTCATATTTTGAGAGTTTTAAAGCGGCTTGGGAAAGTACTTTAAGTGGAAAGTGTTTCTTTCTTCCGTCACGGCGGTAAAGGGATTGTTTTGTGTATTTTTATAGGAACGTCTTGTGAAAATAAAATCTAGAGTTTGCCCTTCTTCACATCCCAGAGCTTTGAATATTTTAATGTCTAGAGTAATCTACTGTGAATTTTGCTAACTGCATTTGAAATGGACGAACACACCCTAGGACAAACATGGGAGTATTCCAAATAATACGATTTACGAGAGGAATTTGCATAAGCCTCGATCGAGCGCTTAAGTAAATAATATTTTACATTTTCCAACAATCTTTAAGGGTATCGTAACAATGGGTTACGACTGACACTGCTAATCTTTCACTTGTTCCTGTTTATTGTTGAAACTAGTTGCTGTTAAAACTGGTTGTTATCGGTTGTTGTCGAAACTAGCTGTCGCTGCTATTAGTTAGTGTTGAAAGTGGTTGTTGTTGCTATCGGTTGTTCTTGAAATTGGTTCTCGTTGTTACTAATTGTCGTAGTAACACGTTGCCATTTTTGTTGAGTTTTTTTGTAATCGAAACCATTTTCAATTTTACTTTTTTAAAGAAGAAATACTTTATGCAGTACTATAAAAAACAATGAAATACCATTTTGAAGTAAAGCACTATCATATATTACCACCCTGGTCAGTATCTCTGACCTTTCTTGCAGTTGTCAGTATTCATTTTCCTCATGGCTACAGCCCACAGAAGAACAAGAAATGACGTGAGAACGCCACGATCTCTGCAACGCTCGTTTGTTATACAGTCGTTTGTGTGGTCCTTTTTCTTAGAGACATCTCCTGCACTTCTCTTTGCGACCGTTCCTTTTACCCCTGACCTTCACCTCGCTTTCTCGGTGGTTCTAATGATTCACATGGATGAGATGGATCCGTAGTTAACTGATGGTTACCCACTACATATGGATGGGCGTGGGTTCGTTAATCCTTTTGCAAACTGGTCAAGAGTTAAGTCTGGGAGATGAAAGCTGTCCCTGTAGCAGTTGTCACAGATATTTCACGTTTTCTTAATATCGCTTTCTGTTTACTCCAACAACTACTTGTATAAGCTAGGAAACAGATACTGCTTGTCCCTCACCTCCCTTCAATGGAAAATGTGTTTATTATTACAAAAGATGCTTTTTTTATATCTCCCATAACTGCAGTGTAGACCCAGGAACCTTAATGTATGTGTTTCGGAATCTTTCTTTTTTCCTCCTCGTGTAGCTGACATATCGTCATATTTCACAGAATAGATTATAATGAATTGTGTCAGCACAAGAAGATAAGAAGGACGATGCAGCATGCTTCCATAATTGTGAACAAATTATATATATATATGTATATATCTTGAGCGTGGCACTAGATTCTAAGTAAGCCCATTACGAGACTCACTTGTTAAAAAATAAAGTAGGCTGAAGTAACCTACTGTTAACTTATGGTTTTTCTCTTTTTCTTGGACCGCGTGACCTACTTGTTAATGTGCCGAGCTGCGAACCAAAGGTTTGACGTTCGAGCCCAAATATTATAAAATTGACAGTTAAACACCGGTATTAGGTTCCCTGTAGGCTTCATGGGTTTAAGCTTCAGTAATGTTGAACTTCACCAAAATAAAGTTTAGTAACCTTCAGTTTGAATTAATTATTCCAGTTAATTTTATTATTTAGGTTTCACCACCTCTCATTCGTTTGGAGTGTAACATCAAAACATTTTCTATTAAAATTTGTCTTGGTTCCTCATAATGTCCGCACAAGAATACTATTGCAAGATCAGGAAATGTGTTATGAAAATCATAAATGATAACTTGTTTGAACATTTCGCTCAAAAGTACAAAATTGTTACCTAATAGACGAGATGAAGTGGAACTAGTCGACAGTATCCATCGCCAACTCTTGAGCTAGTCTTGTCTACTTGAATACTGGGATTTAATCATAATTCTTATATCGCATAAATAGTTCCAACGTAATTAGCACGTTTTGTGCGACAACGAGTTATGAACCTTGAATCCTCGTATTCACAGTTCGGACATGCTATCCACTAGACTATGTATGACTCAAAGCTGACAGAGTCAGTCGTTTAGCAGAAATAAGTGTTCGAGAAAGAATTAAACACCGAAATAAATTTTAATTTTACTAAAGGAAAGCAAGTGGTTTTCCCCTTTTGTTTTTCACTTAACTGCATTAGTTTAAGAATGAACGTGAAATGAGCACTGGCATAAAATCAGCAAAGAGAATCGAGCTTGTTATCAGACATAACTTGTGAATAAAAGCAATGAGCTAACATCTTAGTTTATGAGTAGATTTAGCCTCCAACTTCAAGAGTATAGACTGGACAAATAAAACAAACCACTGATTTTTACTCCTATTTTCTTGAAACAAACAAGTTATAACCCATGACCTATTTCTTTTCAGTCGAGATTTTCGTAATTGTTTTATATTAGTTTGTTTTTTACTTATTTATTTCAACACTGACTCACACCATTTAAACGAAACCATCTGAATTAGGTGAATAAACGCCTTGTAATGTAGTTCAAATGCTCCATTATTTTCTGTCATAAACCTATGATTGTATATCAGTTCAAAAGTTAACGCCCAAGTTTAATCATTATGCTATGACTGTGCGTCCTTTGCTTTGCTTGTAATTTATTAAGATGAGTTATCGATAAAAAAGGAAGTTTGATTTGGGTTTTGGTTGTTATAATTCAAAACCGTTTCGTCTTACTAATTTTATTTGTTCATCTGATTTAAAAACAAAATAGCCTGACGAATATTTGTGATAATGAGAAATCCACTTGAAGTAAAAATGTCTCTCTCTCTCTTTTTTAACCTGAAGATGACCTAAGTAGGTCGAAGCGTTGTTCTAAGCTTTATTAGAAAGTGTTAATACCTATGCCAGTCGTCCTGAGATACAAACGAATATTTGTTTTTTCTGTAGAAGATGAACTCTAAGTTTTTCAGTTGAGATCGTTATCCTAAAAGTGAAGTTCTGACTTCCCACTAAAGATGTATGACTGTAACGATGTTTATTACATTCTGTTTTCTGAGTTTCGTGAGATGTAGGGATTAATTGACTGAACTGTGAATCTGAGGCTCCCGTACCTTGAGACTGTGGATGCGTGATAGGAGGAGACACATGAAATCCCACTATTCCATTAAAGTTGCCAAGGATTGGTGGTGGGTCCTTTTAATTAACTTCCTTCCTACTGCCTTCTCAGACTATTTCAGTTAGTTTCATAATAGCTTTGTACGAATACGCGGAATATGTGACTTCTACACGTGTAACTTCTTAATGAATATATCTTGGTTTAATATTAGATATATCAAACGTAGTCCAGAGAATAACCTTAAGACGGTTAGTTTTCTGTAAAACTATCTGTCTGGTGTGATGTATTAACTATTGGATCGTTTCCTAAATTTCCCAGTTTGTTTATTTGTTTTGCGACTGTACTGTGTAGTTTTGGTGACCCGATTTGTTGTTTTTGTTTGTCCTTACTTTAGAAGCAATTTTTATTGATCTGTTAATACATTGACTAAAAGACAGATTCATTATCTTAACATCAGGGTAGGCTTCTTTACTGATGTCAAGAAGTTTCCCTTGGAAAAACCCCTGGATATTAGTATAGTTAAACTGATACACGTTAACAGAGATTTCAACCTTTGGCCCTGATTTTCGGTAAAAACAAAGAATTTGATTCATGTTTCCAATTAAAATATATTCCTCACAAGTCGCGTCAGAGTTTGTCTTTCCATTGTAATATGCAAGAGGAAAAACACAAGGGAAAAGAGGGTCATTACACAACTACTTGGAAGCTTGATAGCCAGTTATACAAAATATGTTATAGTTGGTCTACAATGCAAGAATAATACATGAATATCACAAAGGCTGTTTCAATTCAATCAGCAAATATCAAAGCTGATGTTGTAACGACAAGTATAACTCACACGGAGTGTGGATTTAAATGTATCATTCTTATTTTCTTTATTAGCGAAGAGTTATTCCGCTAACTTTCTCAGTAACATTAATGAATATTAACCAGAAGGAATGGCCTTAACAAACATCCTCGGTTCTTATGTTTTAATCTATGCGTGTAGTCGACGGTTGCGGTGGTTAGTTACGCCCCTGTTTGATGGTTACTGTGGTTTATTACATCCCTAATCGACGGTTGGTATGGTTGATTACGCCCCTAAGTGACTATTGCTGTGGTTAATTACGCCCTTATCTGATGGTTATATTGCTTGATTACATCCCTAATTGACGGTTGCTATGGTTTACAATGTCTCTATTTGACGATTGCTACGACAAATTGGAGTTTTCAGTGTTATTGCTATAGACTGGCTATTTGGTTTAAAAAGTAAATAAAGCAAGTTCGTATAATTTATTGTTTGTTTCCCTGACGTTGAGCGCAAAGCTATTCAATGGGCTGTCTATGTTGTGCCCACCAAGGATATCGAAACCTGTTCATTATCTCTCTCTCTCTCTTAAGAGGCAAAATGTAGTTCTAACACTACAAATTAGTATACCAGGTGATGATACTTTTATGAAGATGCGCGTAGTAACCAAAAATCAGGTTGTAAAACATGTCTTTCTTATTATATTACTTTGAAGAATAATAGAGTATGAACGCTAAGATGTGATGTCGAGAAAACTCACTTGTAGAGAAATATATATGCAAAAAATGGCTTGTTTGAGTTGAGAAAATATTTTACATAGAAGAGTGAACAACGTTTCGACCTTCTTGATGACCAAATGTCGAAACGTTGTTCGCTCTTCTATGTAAAATATTTTCTCAACCCAAACGAACCGTTTTTTGCATATATAGAACGCTAAGATGACCTAAAAATTAAAGATACATTTTATTTCAGTGGTTTCAGCTTTTACAACCTTCTTCGGAAAGTTGCTATGCAGGTAAATAGGAAAGAAAAAAACTTGTTCTCTGTCGTGTGATAAAAGACATTTGAAAGCTTTCATCACAATTTTTTTATTACACGTATTTGAGCGCCACCTATTGAAAACATACTCAAATGTTTACATAATATTTGCCAATCTAAAGCACTGTCTAAATTTCTAGGGTTTCTTTTTCTTTTCTTTTTTTCTTGGCTCTTTTCTTATTTTATAGCTTACAAAAATATCTAAAGTAAAATAATAGCAAAACGGGCTTCGAAAAAACACTAAATATTACGAAATGTATATATTTTATAGAACAGTGATTTAATATTTATTTGAAATAAAGTCTAAATCACATAGCACTCACAGCCTTGACACCAGGTCGTTTCACTAAACATTCAGACAGATTGCTGATGTTAATAGCATACATTAAGGATTTCTACACGTTCCAAGCAACTGTCACTTCACAAAAAAAAATTAAAAAAACTATAATTTGCTTAGAATTAGTATTTTATTTTCTTCTTAGCTCATCTTAATTTGTACATAACATAGGACGTAATCTCTGAGGCTTTTGAACTGTGTTGAACTCAATAGAGGGCGCTTCACATGATCAGCGACGACAGGAAGTGGATTGGGTTACGCGGTTCACAGAATTTTGATTGCTGTGTAAAACTGTGTTCTAGGATAGTTACGTATATCAGATAACAGGGAGATTGTTGTAGTTCATATGTAATAAGATACTACTTTGTAGCTATTTCTTAATATATTATCGTACAATTCGTTTAGCCTTTAACAAGGAATACTGTTGTTTGGTCATATTAGTGGATCTGCAGAACCCAGAGATTTATTCTTGGTATTAGTATTTTCAACCTGAACAGCAGTTCATACGACTAAATAATCAGGTCAATTGACTCTTAAAGTTTAAGCATAAACGTTCCAAGTTTTACATTGTTGGTCCAAAGAAGGGAAACTAATCAGTGTCGTTCGCTACCAGACGAATTTCCTCCATCTTGAACTCTTCTAATATGCCTACAGCTGAATCGTGCTTTCCGCACCATTGCGATTCCAAACTTATATTTAAGATTCGCAGTCCAAAACACTAACTACTAGGACTCACTCAGTCAGATGTAACATATTGAATGAAATTATAAGAAAAATGGTATTTTAAAAATAATTAAGGTTAATAAGCTATAGTCTCATGTCTACGTACGTACGTTATATTTATTAAAGCAGACAAAACAATAATTAACATTCATTGACTCCAGATTTTCACCAGTAAACTTCTAATCGTGCTTGTTTTCATTTGTCATACACTTTAAGACAATTGTCTGTACTTTGGAAGCAAATTTGTATACTAGCCTTTGTCGCAAAGATATTTATAGAGAATTTATTAGGTTTAACAAATGTAATAAAAACCATAATTGTTAGGCCTAATGAACTTTCTTGCCTTATTACTATAGTCATTTTATACTGCTATATATAAAAAATGTAACAAACCAAAACAAAACTTCATTTATAGAAGAAAGTACTTCGATTTATTTTATACACCAAATAAAAATATGAGATATTCAGTTAAATGGTGTACGTGTATGAGTGATATAGAAATAAAGTGAGTAAGTGGCTAACTTTATCACTCAGCTAGTACAAACGAATTATTTGTGTTAAAGATGAGTAGCTTTTCAGTTAAAAAAAGTGGTTTAAAATCAGACAGGAATTAGTCTTGAAGTAATGAAACTATTATAAGAGAGAAACGTTGAAAACCCAGATGAACGTGATGATATTTTATGTACCTGTCTCTGCTGTAACTTTTGTGTGTTTGTGCGTGTGTCTTTTCTTATAACAGAACCACAAAGAGCTATCTGCTGTGTCCGCCGAGGAGAATCGAACCCCTGATTTAAGCGTTGTAATTGAAAAGTTTTATTTCTGTCACACCAAGGGGACGTTGTAATTTCTTTCAACTGGTTAAGACCTTTTTCTTGCAGCGTCTCTTTCATTTACTAATACCTGTTCTGCATTTTCTGTTTCTCTTGTAACTTTTATAAGTGAGTAAGAATTGTCCTTTGCAATTTCACAATCATTGTTCCGCTTTCTGCATTTCTTACTAATTTTTGTGTGTGTGTATTGTTTTTGTTTTTTCACGGACCGGAAGTACAGTCATTAGCCAACAATAAGTTTCTTTGTCTCTCTCTACGACAGGAAGGTTTAATACCAGACTCGTGTTTTAAACACCGATTAGTATAGCCGCTAAAAGTAGTTTATAAAACAAGCATCGCTGATCTAGTTGTCTCATATCTGTCCACTGGTGGCTTGTGGCCAGAAGGTTTTTCTGGAACTTTGAGAATTTTAGCTTGATTTTTTCATGGATGTGTTTTACAGTCTTAGCAACCTTTGCTTCTGGTATAGTATCTCAGACTTCAGTTTAGAGGAAAGGGGCAAGTTTTCGACATCTGCATACAACAGTTGGCTTTCAACACTTCCCTGTCTTCACGTCACAGAAAGAGCGCCATGTTGTTTACTTTATGAACTGAATGATTGACATTCTGGCCTCAGAGAGAGAAAGGGTCTTTGTTGTTGCCATGTCTGGACAGAAACTATGGAGCGTAGCGCTGCTCCATATAGTTTACCTTAAATGGGTTGAAAAGAGTCGTACGAAAAGCGAAAACATTAACTTGAAACAATCAGATTCGAAACGTGAGATTTTCCTTTTTGAACAATTTTTGTATCGTTTTCTGTTCTTCATACCTGATACTAGTGAAATGGGTGAAAAGTACTTTTCTGTCACAGTGAACTCTGATAGCAACAAGTCAGATATAGGTGTGTTTACTTTTTTGTCACAGCGAACTCTGATAGCAACAAGTCAGATATAGGTGTGTTTACTTTTCTGTCACAGTGAACTCTGATAGCAACAAGTCAGATATAGGTGTGTTTACTTTTCTGTCACAGTGAACTCTGATAGCAACAAGTCAGATATATGTGTGTTTACTTTTTTGTCACAGTGAACTCTGATAGCAACAAGTCAGATATAGGTGTGTTTACTTTTTTGTCACAGCGAACTCTGATAGCAACAAGTCAGATATAGGTGTGTTTACATTTCTTAAAATCGAGAAACTTTATCAATTGAACTGATGGAACTTTGGAAGATAACTGTTGTTCCAAGTTTTGTAACTGATACAGTTTTGGAAGGTTTTACAGCTGTTCCAAATTTTGTAATTGATACAGTTTGAGAGACTTTACAGCTGTTTCAAATTTTGTAACTAATACAGTTTTGGAAGATTTTCCACTGTTACAAATTTAGGTAAGTAATACAATTTTGAAAAGTTTCACAAAAGTTTAATATTGTGGTAACCGATATAATTTAAAAAAGTCTTAACTTTTCGATAGCTGATGGAATTGGCTGTTTGTCTGTAGCACAAAGCTATACAATGGGCAATCTGTTCTATTCTCACCACGGGAATCGAAACCCGGTTACTAGCATTGTAAGTCAGGAGACATGCCGCTGTGCCACAGGGTGGGGACGATATAATTGAACATTTTTATATCACTGTATATCAGGAAATTAATGCGATTCAGAAAGTTTTACTTTTTTTACGTGTTTTATAAAAATTTGAAATTTCGATAACTGATAGAGTTTTAAACAATTTTCCGTCTACTTCACATTAAAATAACTAACCAACTTCAGTTAAATTTGTTAAAAGATCTTTAGTCTATAAACGTATAAAACCAACTACAAATATCTAAACGTTTCTATGTTTTAACATGAAGTAGGCTAGAAATAATAACATTTTATCTTTATTTCCCTAGTTTCATACTGAAGACAACAGACACAGCGACGAAATCCGGCGACAGCAGGAAGCACAGATAAGAAGACAACAGGAACAACTGGCCCAACAGAATGAGAAAATACAGGAGCTGCAGGTTGGACAAATGTTTATTTTCTGTTAACTTTTCTAATCACGTGATTGAGGATCGTAATCTGTATATCTGTTATGTTTGTTTTCATGATATACTGAAACCATCCATAAGGAATTAAACTGTAGCCAGTATATCGAATGCATGGTAATACATCACAAAGTGCAAGCTGCAGCCAGTACATGGGATGTATGATAACTCTTAAGCAATGTTATTTACCTGAGGCGAACTTGGGACACATAAGTGTCTTTGTTAAGGAGGTGCATTTTCGTTCTTACCTCATTTATTTGTTGATAGACAGTGGTTTTTTATTAATGGAGGACTAGAAACGTTTACCCAAGAATCGTTTGATGGTCTACAATGGACAAAAAAGAAAGGAAGCGAAAGAGTCAGTGAAGCTGTTTGTGCTTTAATGATAGATGAAATGACAATAAGGAGACACATGGATGTAAAGAAATATCTTGGTTCTGTTGGTGTTGGTGCAGATAAGACACAGCTTCTGGTGTTCTAAACAGCAACTGGAAAATCTCTGATGTCTGTTTCTTTAGTAATGGCACAACAAGACAAGAACGAACAAACTTGGTGATAATAGATCTCGGAATTACAACAGTGGCGCTTGTTTGTAATGGTGCGGGTCTACTTATTCATTTTGAAAATACCTGACTGTTAGTATGTCGCTAAAAAGGTTGTGTCGTCAACGATTGTTTCATCCCATTAGTTAAGATAATACATGCGATATGCTAAACCTCATTCAAAACTCTATTGGACATGAGAAAACTTTTAACAGTGAATGCGATAAAATGATTAAATGTCACTTATTAGTGTGTTTTGTTATAGCTAAGCCACATCGGACAATTTGCTGTGTCCACCAAGGGGAATTGAACCTCTATTTTTATCGTTGTAAATCCGAAAATTTACAGCTGCCCCAGCGGAGGACAAATTACGATCAATGCATATCCAGTGGCAGAAGCAAAAAGAAAGAAAGTTTGATTTTGTATCAAAAAGTTTAACCTCAAGTGGGGTAGACGTTTGCAACAACAATCCGGATTATCCGATTTTAAAATAAGTGACACAACAATTATATGTATAAGAATATTTGATGGACTCTTCGACTTGCTTAACTAAAATAAAAAATACATTGACTAAAAATTAAAAGAGCATAATAAAAATCTGCAATTTAACATTTTAGAAACCTCTTCTAGTAGAAACTGAAAATTATAATTTTCAGACATCACGTAGTAAAGAATATACGCAATTAGAAACATATACACCATTTGCTAGGTTCCTAACTGCAATCAAATATATTCAGTGATTTAGCATTATCATCTTCACCGTCCTTGAGGTGAAGATATATATATATATAAGACATTTGATATATATGTCTGTGTGTATGTATATATATATATATATTTATAACCCAAGGTCACTTGGAACTTTTTTTGCAGCTGTTAGTTATCTTGTAGTTACTGTTCGACAGTTCATAGATGCATATAAAAGACTATTTATCCATTATGAAATAAAATCTGCAGGATACCGAACTGTCCAGGATGAAACACCACATGACACTTTTTAGTGGTTCTGCACATGTGTTAGACATGTGTGTTATGCGCACAGGTATGATCTTACAGTGGTTTCTCTCTATAAGGAAGCACATTGTGAGATATGTGGTTGGTTATGTAATCAGAATGGCAGAGGAAATGAATACATTGACAAATGAAAATTCCAGCAAATCGTCAGTTTCACAGCAAATAGAAGTAATAAGTGGTTTGCTTAAGGCATTAACAAATATAATTAAAGTATGTCATGCAACAGCGATTGTTTTGAAAAATTTCTAAAGTTATCAAATGATAAACTTTCTCAAGTAAGTGGAATATAGATTTATATTTTAAAATAAGTAGTTTTAATGAATTTTTTTCTGGCTTAGAAGAACACGTATTTAATCATTCACTGTGTTTACAGTTTGATAAAAAGTTTAATTATGTATTATATAAAGATGCAAATTTATCACCTTCATATTAACAATCTGCGAAGATTGCGGACGGACAAGCGAGACAAAAATTAGTTTGACTTAAACATACAGTTTCTCAAATTGTATGGAGTATAAAGAGAGGTACCCGTTCTTTGTCAAAATTACGAACTTAAAAAAATTAGGGGGTGGATGTTACCGTAAATAATGGAAAAAACCTAGCTTCCACGTACTTTATTTATAACATATTGTTACAGTATTCATTATTGTCTTACAAAACGTACAAGTTTTAAGAATTCAACATGTATATACTTATACATTGTGTGGTTGTCAGGGTCACTTTGTAGGAAGAGGTAACGGCAAAAGTATTGTTGCTCTCTGTTGCCCGTTTTCAAAACCCACGTCTTAATGTCCTGTCACACTGTTTCGTCTTATTAATTAATTAACGGTTATTGGTCACATAACGTCCTATGGGATGAAGCTGCAAGATTACTGATCAAAGTGGTTGGTAGGAATAACTCAAGAAATGACTCTTTTTACCAGTGTTATGGTGGCTGTTATCAGTTTATGTATTATTATAATATTGGTGGTCATGTTTATTCATTGCATTCATCAACAGAGAGTGCTAGCGCAATCTCTGAGATATATAAGACTTCTATACGCCTCCCATTCTCACTGTGCGTATATTGTGTTCTAATATAAAATAATTTCATACGTATGTGTTTTTTTATACCAAAGCCAAATCAAACTGTCTGCTGTGTGCACCGAGAAAAATTGAACCTTTGATTTCAAGATTGTAATTCCCAAGACTTCTCGCTGTTCCACCAGAAGACAGAAAATTGGTGTAAGAACATAGAACCATACGTAATTGTAGTTAACTTACATCAAAGATAATATAATAAATGCTCAATAGCATCATTAATTAGAGTGGAGGGGTTGTGAATCCCAATAACATGTCCATTGTTTCAAACTTCTATCTCACAAAATTTGGTTGAGATTGACCCAGAGAACTAGGAGTAGTTAGATAAAGGATAAACATACAGACAATTTTGTGCTTTATGTTTATAGAGATAGATAAAAACTTTTATACAACTTCCAGACTTTCAAATGTATGTAACTCATTTATCGGTTAATAATTATCTTATAACTGGTTGCTTTTCCTCTAGTTTTACGCTGCTAAATCAGGAATCGTTAGCGCAAGTAGCCCTCGTGTAGCTTTGCGCGAATTTCAAAAACAAACAAACAATATTTGCCAATGTACAAACAAATTTAGTATAGAAATCAGAGGACAGGACTCGGTGAATACATTTTCGAAAGATGGCGTTCTTAAACGCGTTACTTGTAGAATAAGTCAGGTTTTAATGAAGTATTCAAAATAATTTGGTATCTGACAAATGGAGATACGCTTTTGGAAAAATGCTAAAAGAAACAAATTTAAACGTTCGACGTTTTGTAAATTGTGACTTTTGCATGATTTTGAATTTACAAGACGTCTAACACCTTTTTAAATATTTAAGTTAGATTCTTTTTCAGCTGTTTTACATCAATCTCAATTCCGACTTTAGCTTCTTTGCTAAAGCATAAACATTTCGTGAAAGCCCTTTTCTCTTGAATGCTTTTTTGTGTGTTGTAAGTGTGTCTGGTTCAGAGTTGCTACTTTTAAGTAGCACCTCCCGCCAAAACTTGTGTCATGAGATAAGTGGGAATTAGCACTACATTGTAAGCGTACACGCAGTCCCAATGTGCGAAGTGCGTTTGTATGCCAATAAGTCGCGAACCACAAATCCTAAAATTCATAGTCCGGGCACGTTAAAATTAGGCCACACCCAGACAATTCTAAGACCTTTAGTAAATCACGGATGGTTTCGGTAATCTTTTAGGTCCTATAAAAGTTACAATAAACTACCATCAGATCAACTAACTTGTGCTATGAGATTCACTAACTAATGTTTACTCTTCATAATTCTCTATGTCCTATACTAGTTATGTAGTAGTCAACGTTTGTTAGGGATTATGTATTTACGTAATAGGTACACTAATGTTAATAATGGTCAGTTCTAAAAACACATAGTTCGGAAGTTCGTTATCTGGACATTATCTACCAAGTAAACTTTCTACATGGGTGACTTTGATTGGATGCTGGCTTTGGTTTCTGACCATACCCCCAAATTAAAAGTCCATACAGTTAAATTATTAAGTTCTTAATTTGAGATCACTGTATGATAAACTGTTCTGATTGAGGTTATGTAGTGCAGAAGATATCTCTTCTAGTTAAGTTTTACAGGAATGTTACAGGGAGAGTATATACAGGGTGGTCGCTAGAAAAGCGGAAAATTTGTCAAACAGCTATTTATTTTTACAAAGAATAACTTTTACAAAGTTTTTTAAAGGCATATGTTATATTACACTCATAGATGCTCAAAATGTCGTCCGTGATATTAAAATGCATTTTATTCATGATGTAAAGAACTCAAAATAGAAATGAGTAAGCACGCATTTTATTCATGATCTCATCTGACCCTCAAATTTTCCGCTTTTCTAGCGACCACCCTGTAGTTTTCTGCTCTATCTTGACGATAGTGAAAACAACATGAAAGAATATGGTCATCATTAAAACACTGAAATAAAAGGTGAAAGTGTTAATAGATGGATGACTCCACTCAGATTTGCTCCTGCTCTTTGCACATCCCTAAGTGTGGCGTCCAGGGCCTGGAACAGGTTCAGACGTTTTGGAAGAGTCAGTAGAAGACATACTAGAGGAAGGACGTAATTAACAAGTCCACAACAAGACTGCTACTCGACCATCCAGGCTTGAAGGAATCACTTTGCTCCAGTTATTAACCTCCATAACATTCCCTATAAGATACCACAGAAGTCAGAATGTCTACACAGACAGTTTGCAAATGCCTTCACGAAGCTCATTTGAGGATTAAGCATTCCTGCTAAAAGCAGTCAGGACTGCAGTGTACTAGAGAACACAGGAGGTGAACTGAGCAACTGACAAGTCCTGCTACTGTGTGAAATTTCTTGACAGATGGAGGAGAGCTTGGAGACACCCTGGCGAGCACAATTTGTTTCAGATTGTCATCAAATATGATCTTTTTGCACGATATTTGGAGGCATCTTGGTTGCGAGCCTTGCGAACCTTGTAATCATCTGAAATTAAAGTCTTACTGGCCAAAGATACAGAGATGAGATCCTTTCATACAACATGACTAAACATTCTGCTTATCAATAACAATGCGCGTCCACACCGTGCAAGTGCAATGACTGCCTTCCTGCAAGCTGAAGGAATTCCCAAGATGGAGTGGCTAATTAGGTCTCCTGACTTCAACCCAGTAGCGCTACAAGCACGTCAAGGTCCACCAAGAACGCTCCGGGACCTCGAAGCTGCCCTTATTGAATAATGGTAACAGATTCCATAACAACGATTGGCTAATCTGATCATGAGCATGCGAAGACGTTATGCAGCAGTCATTAATGCTCGAGGTAGTCACGCAGGAATAATCTTGACCGTGAACTGGACACTTCTTTCTATGACATTTGATTTAGAAAACTTTCTTGCTGACGCACCAGTTTCTCAGGCTCTGTTATCCAAATTCAATGTTGCAGAATTTAAAAAAGAGTAAAAATGACTTTGGCAGGTGTTTTTTCTTCCAAACATCTTCAATCTCAATATACCTTTGTGGTGGGTAATTGACATATACTCAAACTAAAACATAATCTAACAAATGTTTACCACTGTAATACGCTACCGTAAAACCGACAAACTTAAGTTAGGAGGTTTAATAACTAATATATAGTGTTGATAATTCATTATAATCTATATCAGTTATAATATACTACCGTCAAACCAACAAATATGTGTTATGAAGTTTATAAGCTAATGTATAATACTGATAACTCTTTATAACTTAACCAGTTATAATACAATACCGGCAAACAAACAAACTTGAAACTGGATGTTCATTAACCAATGGAAAAAATCGATAATTCTTTATAGTCATAATACCAGGATATCGACAAACTTATATTAGAGGGTTATTAACTAACAAACAGTGTCAGCAATTCTTTGTATTCTATATAAGTTATAATACAATACCGGGATTCCGACAAACTTATATTAGAGGGTTATTATCTAATGAACAGTATCGGTAATTCTATATTCCTTATAATACAATACCGGAATACCGACAAACTTACATTAGAGGGTTATTAACTAACAAACAGTGTCAGCAATTCTTTGTATTCTATATAAGTTATTATACAATACCGGGATTCCGACAAACTTATATTAGAGGGTTATTATCTAATGAACAGTATCGGTAATTCTTTATTTTCTATATGAGTTACAATACAATACCGGGATACCGAAAAATTGAGCAAAAAATATCATTAACTAATTGATGGTTTCAATATTTCTGTGTAACATACATATCAGTGATAATACAGTACCTTGGTACTGACAAACTGAACTAGACTGTTTTTGTTTTGTTTCAAAAGTTGTGCGCGAAGTTATACAGAGGGATGGCTAACTGCGAATACTGAGTCACTCATCACCAACACTTGGCTATTCTTATATCACCAAACAGTGGGATTTTACCATCACCTTCATTATTTGTCTACGGCTATAGTATGCAGTGGTTGCATGTTTGTTTGTTTGTTTTGGATTTTCGCAGAAAGCTACTTGAGGGCTATCTGTGCTAGCCGTTCCTAATTTAGTAGTGTAATCTTGGGCTATTCTTTTACCAACGAAAAGTGGGATTGACCATCACATTATAACGCCCCCACGGCTGGGAGGGCGAGCAATTTTTAGCGCGACTCGGATGCAAACCCGCGACCCTCAGATTACGAGCGCATGCCTTAAAGCGCTCGGCCATGCCAGGCCTGCAGTGGTTATATTCATTCATAATATAACATTCTAACCCTAACAAAAATGTGTGTACGTATTCTATTGCAAAATGTTTGAAAACTGATTCAATTTTTGGACGTTGTATATCTGTTATGCTGTCATGCATCCCAACTAGTGAAGCCTGATGACCTATGACAAAGCCCGGCAGGGTCAGGTGATAAGGGTGCTCTATTCGTAACATGAAAGTCGCGAGTTCGAATCTCCGTCACACCAAACATGCTGGTCCTTTCAGCCTTGGGGGTGTTATAATGTTACGGTCAATCCCACTAATAGTTGGAAAAAGAGTATCCGAAGAGTTGACGGTGGGTAGTGATGACTAACTGCCTTTCATCTAGTCTTACACTGCTAAATTAGGGACGGCTAGAGCAGATAGTCCTCGTGTAACTTTGCGCGCGAAATTCAAAATAAACAGACTTAGGACAATTCCTGCAATTCTTGTTTATTTGTTTTTAATACATCTTTTACTTGTTAGTAATTTTAACCTAAAAGGCACAACAAACAGCTAAGATAGAAACCACAAAGCTCACACAAAGTCATTTCTAATTTAAAACTGCTAACCAGGGTAGGAGCAAACAATTAGTAGCACCCGCCGTCTACAACTTAATTCCTAACTGAATAGTGTGATATTTCTCCTTGAATCTTGCGATCCATAGCTTGGCACGCTAACTATTGGACTGTGCCCGACTTTCTTAATGTTTTATTTAATTTATATCAGTAAAGAATTCCCTTCGTCCTTATGAAGGTTTTGTACGTTCATTTACTGTTCATTATAGAGTTGCTTTTTATTGTAGTTCACTGACATTTCATTTTGTTCTTTTCAGATTCTACTCAATGATCAGTATATGGCTGCTGCAGCAACTAAATCCTTACCTGGAATGCCCGGAATAGCGGCAGGAGTCACACAAGGGGTCACACCTCAAGGTTTCATGTTTCTTCCTGTCTTTGATGGAGGCTTTTCTAGTGGTGCGGGAGTACCTCATCCCGGTGGGATCAGAGATTTGGTCACCACGACAACTGGAATCTCTCCCGTATCTCTGCCGCCTCAAACACCCAGCTCCACTACGCGGCAATTGTCACCAAACAAAACAAGTATGGCCCCTGAACCCTTAGGAGATAGACAACTTACGGTAGGTCCCAAAATAATATCTTGTTGTTTACATTTTTAACAATTTACAATAAAGATTTGTTTGTTTGTCTTACAGAGATAGTTTTATGAGGCCGGATTTTTTATAGTAGGTGTCTGTACCTTGTTGGTGATAAATTTCAATGATGAACAAACAGCACATAGTTCAGTTGTTTTAACATACTATATTAAAGCATATCAAAGTGTGTATAAAAATTCGTTGCACTATTGGTCATCATAGTTGTATCCAGAGCTTTAATTTTTTTTTTCGTCAAAGACCACACAGGTAAGTTTAGTTATTTTAAAACACCACAAGACGAATTATTCTCTTATACTCTGTTATTATAACATAATCAATTGACACTCATTCCAAAGCCACCATTATAACTGTTGATTACCACAACTGAATCCAAAGCTTTTAACTTTTTTTTCGTTTTTCGTTAAAGCTCACAGAGTCGGATTTAGTTACTTTATAAAATACTTTGACAAAACAAATTATTTTCCTTTAGTGCTGTTATTACAATACAAGCTGTGAAATTCACTTTGGAAATCACCCATTATGGCTAAACTAACAATCACGAAGTCTAGCTTCACTTTTACTTTCACTAACTGTGTATATGGATGTGCAGCTGAAGGTTAGTGAAGATGTAACAGTGCTAAAAAGGAAAGTTATAAGAAGTAATAATAATACCGTAACGTAACCAACTTGGTAAAACTTCGGTATAAACTATTAGGTTACACGTAAGAAATTTTTGATTTTGTTTAGTTATGTAACAATATTAAGCATAACGAGAAAGACTTACAAGCTTCGAATACGATGATGTCAACAGTATGAAAATCCTAACAATTAAACTGCATACGCAACATACAACTCGTGGTGAGTTAAGTAATGAAACTAATAATAAATATCAGTTTTAAAATAATTTTTACACACTTGGTGTGAGAATTAAATTATCATTAAATATTAAATCACTAAAAATAACTCTGAAACTAAAGAGTCTTCTATATTCAACACAAGGATATCACGACTCGTTTCAAAACATCGATTTATAAACTGTAAACCATTTAATTACAAGTTTCCCTGAGGTAGAACGCTAACGTTATCGTCGTCCGTGGAAATATGTTTTTGTTGGTATTTTTTAGATTTAAATCCTACTGGTGTAAATATTTACATTTTTAGTGTTTATAGTTGTATTTACTTCGTTCTGATTATTCGCCATGATTTACAATAACAAAGATAATTTATAAGTTACGTCCTCTTGCCAAGGTTACTACCTAAGTAACAAAACTTCACTGCAGAGGTGACCACAAGCTTCTTAGCTGTACCAACGTATGGATACTAGATTTATCATATTTTGTAAAATACGATGAAAGTCATAAAGCAATCAACAAAGCATGATGATATAGTTTTCCCGAAAGAGGGCTGAATACCACCTGGAGGAATGTTTTGTTCTAACCACTCGCACCACTACATAGTATTGTGTTGTTGTCAGTCAGTCAGTAGGTACTAAAATGACGTTACATAAGGGACACTTCATTTTTCAACTTGTACTTTAGTGACATCAGTGAAATGTACGCATACCATGAAAAGTGAGAAGAGATATGCACTCTCTAGGCTACAACACAGCATGACGTATGAATTTCAAAAGCAAGAAATAATATTTGTTATTTTTAATTTTGGTTTCGTTTACTCTTAAAACAGAACACTTTTGGAGACTCTGCACAAACTAGCATAGAAAACTTTCTCCATCAAATTCTATCTTCGTAGTATTGGTTTTCCAGAATAACTGCTGACAAACAAAAAAGTTACAGAAGTGAAATAAATACGGATTCTTTTTAAGTAACATTCGTCCTTGGTTAATTATTTCAAGATATGTCGTGTTGTTTTTTGTTTAATGAAACCTTCAAAATTAGAAGAACACAAATTGAGCTCTCTATAGTCATTTTCTGTAAAATAACTTCTTGTGGTGAACGATATACACTAGAATTCTGAATAATAAATCTGGATTGAAACCCTCTTGCTAAAACGTTATATAGGTGTCAAATAAAAATGAAATCACTAAACGACGAAGAAGACCACACCAATTTATAATTAAGCTTTCGATCGTATTTTTTACTCTTAGGGTCTTTTGGCCATAACTACTCAGAGTGAGTCAGATATTTATCAGAGGGGTAAGTTCTACGCTTTGAATGTCCCTTTAAAGTTGGAGATGGCGCTTTGATTGATTGATGATGTTGTTTTGAATTAAGCATAAAGCTACACAATGGACTATCTGTGCTCTGCCCACTACGGGTATCGAAATCCAGTTTTTAGCGTTCTCAGTCCGTAGACATACCGTTGAGCCACTAGGGGGCTTGATTGAATAAACACAAATTTTCATAACAGCAAGATATATAAAGTATACATTTATGCAAAACAGTATATGGTCAATAAGATTTATCTGTTAATTCAATTTAAAACATCAATAAACAAATTAGTCCTAGACTATGAATAGGCTTAATAAGTAGCTATTAGGATTGAGATAAATTTCATTATTTCTACTTCGTATTTTAACAGAAAACGAATTAAGCTTTATCCAGAAAAGCTCAATAATAAACTGTGGCATTTAGTTAATCAATCATATCGTATGTATCCTTCCAATCATACAATTTTGGAATTTTTAAACGTAGCCTCTTATAACGGCGGCTCCTTCTAGCAAAACAGAATTTTTTATATTAAGTCAAAGAATCACTGCTGTAGTATTTTTTAATTATATGTATTTAAACTGCATGATTAAAGTTAACAGGCCTATGTTATTGTTAGCTAAATCTGAAGGGTAGATGTATTTAAAAATAATATCAAATGACAGTCCATGCCATTAACTTTATTTTCATTATTATTGATTGGGTTAATGTTTAGTTAGGAACCTACCGAAGTGAATTACTAATTCTCAACTACAATTCTTGCAATAGGCATGTTCTTATGTTAACATTTACAACTTTCTTACCCAAAATATCAAATTGTCATCACATAAGAAACAAGGGTGAAAACTGAAGGTTGCTGTTATTATGTTGTATAATTAATGAGGAGAAGATTTAAGATTTTAACATGTCAAACTAGGCCTAATGACCTGCTAATTCACATGATTTTAGAGATAAGTAAAGATGTAACAGTGTTAAAAAAGAAAGGTATAAGAAGTAATAAAAATATAATTTGTTTTTTTAATTTCGCTCCAGCCGTACCGAATTTAGCAGTATAAGACTAGAGGGAAGGAAGCTAATCATTGTCACCCTCCACCAACTCTTAGACTACTTTTTTACTAACGAATAGTGAGATTGGCTGTCACTTAGAACGGCTGAAAGGACGAGCACATTTTGATGTGACGGGGAAAATACCGTAATGTAACGAATTTGCTAAACCTTTGTAATACTATAACAATTGGCATAAAAACAGAGATAAATAGAAAACCACATGAGATATAAACGATTGGGTCACACATAAGAGTTTTTTGTTTTGTTTAGTTACGTACATTGCTTATGTCATGTTGATCCACAGTGTTCTCTGGTGAGAAAGTGAGAAGCAGAGATATATTCTGTATGCTAGATAGTAACGTGAGGCTTCCTTATCACGTGCATCTGGGTTCTAGAGTAACCTTTGAGGTTTCCCACCTAAATTCCAGATACATAGTACATACGCTACTCTGATACTTGCACTAAATCCAGTGATAGTGCTACGAACCCGCGTAAAATTATACCAGAGACAGACACTCGAAGAGAGCTAGACACTTCAGTCTTTCATATTCTTCAAGTTGATGGGGGTGACAATCTAAAGTAGTCTTATTGCAAATGTCTACTATTCAACTGACTTGCTTTAAGATACACAATATCCACGGAGGTAAAGTACCTCTTGACAGTAGCAGGTGCAGGTAGACATCTTACCCATTTGCGGCTTTCTTTTTATTGTTGTTGTTTCTTTGTTTGAATTAAACGTTTGGGAACATTCTACATTTATTCTACATTAATTATCTATATTTCTTATTGGTTTTTCCGGTAAATTTAATTTTCAGTATCATACTGACTGAATATATAAGGTGAACTTTTGGTATATGAAGAAGGAAGCTTTAGAAAGAATAGCCTACAACAATGGCTTGGAGTAACACTCTACATTTGGTATTCCATGTGAATACCGAGCATTAAATCCAAGGATTCCCGGTTCGCGTCCTGTTGTCGCACCACACATTCAGACCGTGGGTAAATGAGTGACAGTCACATCATACTATTAAATGTGAAAATAGCTCAATATTTTGGCTGTGCGTGGTATCAGCCTGCTAGTTCAATGTCACAGATACTTTGTGTATTACGATAAACAAACAAAACAAACTCGAAACAGTTTTTTTTTCCCACAGTCATTCTTATCTCCACTTCAACCTTGGGTGTCTGGTGCGCCATCTGTCGTTCCAATGTGCAGCTCCTCTACCAATAATTCAATTCAACCTACACCAAAACCCTCAGACTCAGCCCCAGAAAATGAGTGTCCGCTAAACCTTAGTAAACCTAAATCTTGTGGCAGTCATCCAAGCAGGTAAATTTTAGTTATTTTTCTATGGTTTGTCTTGTATTTCCTTCTCTTTCATATTTATTTAAACATTTCCGTACGAGTTTAAACTATGTTTCTTTATGAATTTTGAATTATTTCATTTCGTTACTTACTAATTACCACCAAAATTAACTAACATGAACCTCATTCTTCCGTTAAATATGTAAAACAGGTAGTTGTGAAAGTCAGTTTTGGCTTTACTCAGAAAATATAACCAGTTTTTAAAATCCATTTTCCAGTGTCAGCTCCAGCCCAACTTCCCACCTTAACATCAAGCAAGAAGAGAAGGAAAGAGGACAATCTCCAAGCCTTTCCAAAAGTCGGTCTCCGAATCAGAGTAGCAAAAGTTCGTCATCTCCACCATTTAGTTCTCCAATGTCAACCAACACCAGTATGTCTAGTGTGGCAAGTTTGCTAGGAGCAGTATCTCCTGAAATATATTCGGTAGGAGTGCTGTCCACAATGTCATATCTTGCTCATAGTTTACAGTTATTAAAAATCACAAAGGAAGAAAATAATATTTCAATAACTCTAATTGCTTTTTGTTTGAATTAGAATTTTGGAAAACGAAAAATGTAGCTTTTTGTTTATTTGCCATTCCTCGGAAATATTTAGAAAATTAAAACCAAAAACCTCTTTCTGAATGCGTTTTATTCTTCCTAAATTTTAAAAAAAAGAAACATACGATTTTTAAAAACAATAAACAATGTCTTACGAGACGTGTTAAGCTTTAAACAATCAAAATCACCACCACTGCTTGTTTTTGGTTGTAAACACAAAGCTACTTAATAGGCAACCCTAAGTGGAAGTTTTATGTAACTACTTCCTACAAATGAGCTATAGGCATTTTAAGCAACAATGAAACGCCACCTTTTGGAAAATGATGAAAATCGATGCCTTTTTGCTTGACTTCATTGTAGGTTATCTGATGGGAAAGCAATGTGTTTAGGGACTTACAATACTAAAATCAATGGTTTGATTCCCTTCGGTTGGCATAGTAGATAATTCAACGTGGCCTTGCTTTAAGGCGAAAGAACGTCATTTATTGTACTTGTCCTGTGTATATATTTCAAATGTCAACAATGGCTAAAATAGCAAATTGTGAGCTGGAATATCAGTTATTTATGTATACATTTAGCGTACAATTTTAAACATGAGTGCTCAACTGCGAACATGCAAATAAGCGTGAACTCTCTTCATCTGTGATGAGAAAACCCATTTGCAGAGAAAATTATATACGTAAAAGCGTTGTTCGCTCCTTTACATAGTGCTTTCAACACACCATACCGACCGTTTTTACATATAAAACGTTCTTCATTTTTCCAAAACGGTCCGAAGGCCATCTGGTGTTGTGACCTGTTTTAACCACTCTATAGCACTCTCTATCAATCAGTCAGTGATCACTAAAATGATGTCACATTAGAGACACTTAACATTGCTGTTTGACATCAGTAAAAGATGTGCATGCCATGAATCACGAAAAGAATTATGCAGTCTGTAGGCTAAAACACAGCATGACATATGAAATTCTACAGTTAGAAATAAAATAATTTGTTACTCATAATTTTGAATTTATTTGCTTTTGAGACAGAACACTTTCAAAGACCCTGATGAAATTCATTTAGTTATTAGCAATATAAGCTTCAGGCTTGCTGTGAATACGCCAGGGCGTCAGAATATTATTAAACACTGAAGTCTGCAGTAAAATGTTCAACATTTCTCTGTATGTAGAGAATACTTTATAGTTTCAAGTGTTATTGGTGGAATTACATATGTAAATATCAATAAGTGCCTCATTTCATATATTTAGTAGTGTTTTTAAATATTTGCAAGGAAAAATTAACGAGTACCTAAAATTTTGTTTTTGTGTGTTTTTTTCTAGGTGGCAGCCTCGTCTTTTATGCAGGGAACAAGTCACTATATGCTTCCGCCACACTTGAGAAGTGCGGCACATATGCCACTAAGTGGCATTGTGGGTCATCCCGGTAAGAATGTGTTTGCTGGAGTAGAATAATTTTAGATAGATTATGTTCCTTTTCTTCGTTTCGTTTTATTATGTAGTTCGTTTGTTTTCTGTAAATGGCGTTATGGCTATTCCAAATATCCTTTACCTGTCAAATTCCGTTTGTCTTAAAATTTAGTTGCGTAATTTGTCACTGAATAAAAAATTCAGTTTAAACAATATTGGTAATATATCTCTGAGTGGCTTATTTAAAAATAAATATTATAAGGGAGGATCCTCACGATATCCTCAAGGTCTTTACGCATGGCGGTGCTCTAATTTTGCCACAGAAATGGAAAACAGTCGGAACAATTTTCATAAAATATTCCTACAACGTATCTTCTTATACATTTGTGCCACTTGTTTTCGCAACGAGAAAGTAATCGAATCAGAGATATTCATATGTTATCTAAAATAACAGTAGTAAAGTTATCGAACCTTAATTAATTTACGAAATTCACAACTTCACGAACGTTTCCTGTGCAGTCACAGTTATTAACAACCACAGCGGTGCTGTTACATGGTGGCATTAATTTTATTATTTACAAACTAGGAGTTTCTCATACTGTCAAAGAAAAAATTAACAGCGCTGAACTTTGAACATGTTATTAAAATACGTATGTAATTAGCTTATATGAATCACAAAAATACAGTTATTTTCGTGTTATTAATATTGAATTAAATGCCTTTAATCTGTTTAACATGAGCGACAGCTTACTTAGACCGTAAGCTAAAGACACACAGTATTCACGCATGACCATTCCCTTATTTGTGACTACTGACTAAGAGAACAAACGAGAAGTACTCGCCATTTGTGTGGCTAGTCTTAGCCAAAGAGCGTGTTGGGTACTAAAAGAGTCTTGGTGTGGCCTGGTGGTTAGAACGTTCGACTTTCAGTGCGCAGGTCTCGTGTTCGAAAGCATGTCAAATTGAACATGCTCACCCCTTCAGTTGAGGGGGGATATATAATATGACCGTGAATCCCACTATTCATTTGTAGAAGATTGGCCCCAAAACTGGTGGTATTGACTGGTTGCCTTCCGTGTAGCCTATTGCCATTAAATTAAGGACAACTAACGCAGATAGCCCTCGTGTTGCTTTACGTGAAATTCAAACCATTCTAGCCAGCGCTAAATAATGGTTCGTAACTCGGTGGAATTATAGACGTTATTTTAATGTTTTAAGTCACTTCTATTTATGTTCATTTGAAAAGCTATCATAGAAAACAGGTTCTAACTAACCCTTCTCTTCAAAAAGGTAGTCTTCTTGGTGGGGGAGTAATGGGAAAGGATGGTATATCTACCTCGTTAGCCGCCACCTCACTTGGTATGGGACAGGTCTCCCCTACTGGCTTTCCTCTGGGAGCTGATGGAAAGCACTTTTCACTTCACATGTACCTGGCACCACAGAATAGTGACACGTTTTCGTCGACATCTAGTAATATCAGAAGAGACACCAATGAAGAAGACAAGAAAGGTAAGGGTGCTCTCACTTTGACACCAATGAAGAAAACAAAAACGTTAAGGGTGCTCTTGCTTATTAGTGTAAAGAATTGTTTGGATATATGATCCAAGTGAACTGAATAGAAATATCCAAGAAAAACTAATTTATTACAAATGGACCACATTCCGTGAGTTTATTTGTTTAAGACAGATCTTTACAATAAGCTGTTCGCCCTGTGCCCACCTTGTGGATCGAGCCCGGATTTTATAGCTATAAGTTTTCAAGTTTACCTTTAAAAATTTTAAAACCTCATTTTGTTTACGGATTAAGACATCAAGCATATATTTACTTACTAAATAAATACAGACTTAAATAAAAGATAAGTCTAGGGATTAAAAGTCAAGCATTTAGATAAACATGGCTTATTCTTAAAGAAAGTATACCTTTTATTTAACAGTATATTTCATTTTACGTGAAGACTTACCATTTAAACCCGTAAACCATTGGTTTGTTGGATTTTTTTTTTATTCTTCACCGAGAGTTAAACCTACAAGTGGTACGTTACTGGGTTAACTTGCACTTTAGCGTGTTAAAACACTCAATGTAAATTAAGAATCCACCAGAAAAAAAATTGAATGAAATTACTCATTTTCTCTGTAAGATCCACCAGAAAGCTCTGGTAGAAGTTACTTACGTTAACTGAGATATTGGTTTTAATTTTGCTTAAAATTTTTCGCGTAAACAATATATATAAACAATATGTATTCATTTAGATACTTTATAGTCAAACATAGTGGATCCACGAGACATTTCGTGCAAAACGAAAAGCGAAAGTTACTTTTGCACGTGCATTAAGAGCATAGATTATAGCGCCACTTCTACAAATAAAATGATGTAGTTAACATCTGCAACTATTATATTATATTCATTTATTATAGTATGTAAGTAGTCTTTCAAATTCGCAAATGTTCTAGGTGATGTTGTTGGACCACTGGAGGGAGTTCACGTTGCATTGTCAACTAAAACAAAATGTTAGAAATAGAAGAATGTTTTGTGGAACTTACTGTTCTTGGAAAAAATATATCAAATGTGAAGAAAATTATTATTATTATATACTCATTAGGGATAGGTGCAACAAAAATATATATTTAAGAAGTATAAGATGGAAAATAAAGATAAGTATTTTCCACTAATTACACCCAAGTTTCTTACATCAGGTCTTTATATCCCTTTCTTTAGGTAAATTACCTGGAGCGAAAATCATCCGTCAGAGTAAAAAGGACGCTGATGGAAGACCACATATCAAACGTCCTATGAATGCATTCATGGTATGGGCCAAAGATGAAAGAAGAAAAATTCTTAAGGCTTGTCCAGACATGCACAATTCTAACATCTCTAAAATACTTGGTAAGCTTTCATTTCTTACATCAGTAAACTTTTAAACAGTTTAACATTAAGTTTGTTTACTTATGGTTACGCACAAAACTACGCAATAGACTTTCTGTGCTGCGCCCACCACTGGTATCTAAACCCGGTGTTTAGCATTAGAAGTTTGAAGACATATCACTGTGACACGGGGGGGATTTAACACTAAAAAATCGAAGCTTCTTCAACACTGTGTTAACCCTAACAGTTAAGTATAACAAATGTCGCAAAGTTATTAATTTCCTGAAACAATATCTGCTCAGATTTCGAATGAAAAGTTGACTGTAAATCAATATATGATATTGTTACAAACAACTGGTTAAAGCTTGTATCTTTCAGTTTTGTTGCATTCATCGACGTACTATTTATTTACAGATGTTTTGTTTTTGTTTTTAGTTTGTAACCTGATCTTATCTATGTAACAAGATTCTTACCTAAAATCTTGAACTGTTTTTATACAGAGACTAGGTATTAATAGAGAGCGAAAAAAAGGAGGGAATTTAACGTTTTTCACCAAAAAACGTAAGGACCACAGTGACATTAAAATAAACTAAATTTGTTTGTTTTTTATTAAGATACGTTGAATATTTTAACTTATCGGCGAATACGCTAGTTCCTGCTATGTAGGGTTGACACGGACTCCCGTGTTAAAGTAGTAAAAAGGGCATTTGTATTTCCTTACCTACAGGTCATCAAAAGCTAGATATGAAGAGCTTCCTGGCATAGTTCTTTATCTCCAGTATATATGCCGCTTTTCAGCTATCTAGAGCGTCCCATAATCGAAAACCGACGAATAGCTGAAACTAAGACTTCTTATTTCTGTTCATCATTATTTTTCTTCTACAGGCCTCGCGTTCAACTAGTTTTAGCAGTAACTATAATTTTATCATCAGTTGATGGAGCATTCTTCACGATTTTTGACTGTCTATTTTTGTTTTTATTGTATACTAAATGTATAAAACTTTACAATACATTCTATAACTTTTTTATGCACGTACACCATCTTGTAAAGAAAAGGTAAGCAAACAAGTATTAGGGAAAAAAATGATCGCAAAATAAAAAAGCTGAGTAGGGTTGGCTACTGAACTTGGAAAAAGGAAGCAAACAAAATCTGGTTAATGATCACTAAGCCATCTAGATTTTACATGGAGAATAAAATTCCTGCAATACTGGTTTCTCCGCTAGCAAAACAATTAGAAACAGAATTTTCAATCTTAAAATGTTAATATAAGGTAAAATAGTAATAAGACTAGTTTTCTAAAGTTAACTAAAAAAAACATATAATGATAAAAACTGAGATTCTATTCAAACTTCAAGCTTTCAAAAGACAAAGTGGGGAAGTCAGTACTGTAGGGATTTTATTATCCATGTAAAGACGAGACAGCGAAGTTTGGTATGTGATCAAGTGATTCACTCAAATCCCTATCTTATTAAGAGTAACAAATATTCTTATTTCTTGCTTTTCAAGCTCACATGTTATGCTGTGTTGTAGTCTACAGAGTGCGTAATTTTTTTCGTGATTCCTTGCATGCACATTTTTTACTGACGTCACGACTGTAAAAACTGCTTCCCTAAGTGCCCCTTATAACATCATTTTTGTGTCTACTGACCAACTGACACACAACACGTTGCTGTAAAGCTATAGCTTTTGGTCCCTTTGGGGAAAATGAAAAAGTTTACACTTATTTGCAGATTCACTGTTGAGCATTCATATTTACAATTTTAACACTAAATTTATACAAAAATAGCTGATATTCCAGTCCCTAGTTTGTTATTTTAGTCATTGTTGACAATTGACTTTATGCGTAGGACAAGTACGTTTGTTTCTTTCTTGAATTCCACGCAAAGCTACACGAGGGCTATCTGCGTTAACTATTCCTAATTTAGCAGTGTAAGACTAAAGGAAAGGCAGCTAATCGTCATTACTCACCGACAATTCTTGGACTATTCTTTTACCAACGAATAGTGGGATTGAACATAATATTATAACGCTCCCACGGCTGAAATGGCGAACATGTTTGTTGTGACGGGAATTCGAACCCACAACCCTTAGATTACGAGTCGATCGCCCTAACTACCTGACCATGCAGGCCCAGAAGAGTAGGTGATGTTCCTTCGCTTTAAAGCAAAGCCACGTTGAACTATCTACTGTGTTCACCACGAAAAACTGATTCCCGGATTTTAGTATTGTAAGTTTCTAAACATATCGATTTCCCACCGGATTACCTACATTAAAACCAAAGACAAATGCTTGAATTTTCATCATGACTTATAAAAATGTGGCATTTCATTATTCCACAATATATCTGTAGCACGTCTGTTGCTTAAAATACTTATAGCTTCTCTGTAGGAGGTGGTTACATTTCATTTCCACTTATTCGTTAAAATACTTATAGCTAAATTGTAAAAGGTAGTAACATTTCACTTCTGCTGTTGTCTATTGCATTTTCCTACCATATCATAAACTTTACATGTTATATATAACAAAAAGCGGTCTTACATACTGGGGACATTTGTTTCACTAACTCAATCCATGTCATCCGCTATAATCTTCACCTGGATACCCTCTATCAGCTATTAGTTTATCTTTTATTGTATTGACACTATTGAAGATCTACACTTGCACACGTCTGTGTAGAATAACCTCGTTAAATGACCTACAAGAGCGTCATACTTTTGCACATTTTACCGTTTTGCAACAATAACTCACAATCATCATGACATCCTCCTGGTGCTGGCTTTTTTATCATCCACAGAAGTTCCCAGCCATGGTCCAAAGGGGTTGAAGGTTCTATCCTCTGTTGATGACCTACTGAATATGGCTACCTGATAATTGGCTGTCTTACACTCCTGATGTGAGGTGTTATTTCTTATTTCACCTGTTCAGACTTTTCTGATGGACAAAACATTGTCTCATTGGTGCTGCGTATTGATTGGTTGTACAACTGGTAAACAAACGTTTCCAGAGATTAGAAAAGCTGTTCATTCAAATGAAAGATGACCAACAAAGGATTAAAAAACAAAAACATCACTTTTGTTAGAAACAGTAAAACGTTTCCGTTTTGCCATAAAATGTGCTTGTAAGTTAACAACCTTGAAAGCCTGAAAACCAATCAGAGTTGTAAAAAGGTCAGGTGAGAGTGGCATAATAATCTTCTACAGATCTATTTTTCTAATTCTCTTCTTAATAACTCGAAGAAATAGACATTTACAAATATCATAGCTTCCATCTCTTTAGCAGTTACTGTTACATTTTCAGGACTCTTTTACGATATTAAAATTGTAAGAGTAAACGTATATTATATCTTCAATGGTCACATCATCAACTTTCACTGGATATTTTATACACCTTTAGCAAATGACTAAATCTTGCTGTATTTACTGTCTCGAGGCGTGCTTTTACAGAACAAACACACAGAAACTGAAGAAGAACCTCTTTATTATTTCCTTTTATGCTAAAAATTATTGATTACTTACAAAATGTATGCATAAACACCCATACATCTTGGCAAGACCAGTTATTATTTCAAGAACAACGTAAACCAGTGTTTGTGATGACTGGTTAATTCCTTTATAATCACCATTGTACTAGGCACAGCATCTACCAAGTAATTTTCACTTTTACTTTTCAGAATCTCAAGCGAAAGTGATTTACTGGTCTTTACCAAGGAAACATCTGATGCATTATCAGTCCGTGAACATTTAATGAACTACTATTTTATGAATGTATGTCAATACATTAGCATCAAATTGTAGGTCATAATTAAATGTTCAGTATTATACATCAGTGAATTTCTTAAGTTTAAAGTAACTATAAAAAATCCTAAATTTCAATTTTTGTATATCATGTGATATGCTGAATGCAGCATTGGTTCATATGAAATATTTGTGATGTACAAGTGCAAAGTATATTGTTTCTTGCAAGTTATATATTAAAATTATCGAAATTGACAAGCTATATTATGAGTAAGAACTTCCTATCTTCCCTGTTTTCTAATATATTAATATATATATTAAATCAACCAAGGTGGCCGCACTCATTTTTTATATTTTTGAAAATACTTACTTACGTACACTTGCTTCGCCCAGTGATGTGTGTAACACCAATTGTAAGCTCAGAATGTCTCCCTTGTGCACGTGAAATTTTCTTTTCATACTAGATTTCGAGACATAAGGTAAGACATTGGTGAGTTAAAAATCATATATTTTTAGACCCAAATACACCTAAGCTTGATAAATTATAGTGGAATTCTCTAGTACTAATATAGTAACTTACGAATTTGGTTATTTCACATTGCATATAGAAAACCTAAAAATATATATTTTGTTTTACATCTTCCACGTGCGAAATTTGATAACGTTTAGCAACTTACGGCAAGCAGCAAATGAGTACAAAGTTTGTAACTAGAAGAGATGATTGTGTTCTATACTTCTTTACTTATTGTCTTGTGTTTTAAGCAAAATAACTGAAATTTAGGAACTTATTTGTAAATAGCTATAATGAGTATTGCATATATAATGTATTATAGCCGAAATGTGACTGTATTTTACAAAATACTGCTCCACTAGAATGCAGCCAAGAAAGGATGGTTTTATATTCTTTGATACTGCAACATTAGTATAAGTGCCCCACGGAATTGTAACTTTGTATTTTAGTCAGGCACGGTTGAAAAGTCAATAAAAAATAGTAAATATATATACATGTATAATATTATGAGATTTAAGCTGTTTAATCTAAACATTTGTGTTTTCGCGTTATAATTTGCTATCATTCTAGAACGAAAGACAAAAAAATATAATTTATATCTATTTTCTCTCTTTAAGGTGATTACAAGGTTGGTCAAATCGAATAAACCTTTACAAAGATACAATAGTGAAAAATAACATAAAATATAAAGTTTTACTATAAAAAGGAGTTTGATAATTACCTGGAAGTTATAAGGATTTTGCATGTGAAATTTGAAAAATCTCAGATATTTTTCATCTTAAAATCAAAATTACTTTAAATATAAGTTAGTGCATTTGGAAAGAAAAATTTCCTGAGAAAAACTTTACTAAGCAAATTTTAAATTTTAACTTAAAATCTGATATTTTGCATATCAGTGTCTTGTAATGTTTACTGATAATCCGCATGATTTCATGAAGATACACTTATTGTACTAAACTTTATAGTACGAAACTATGAGAAGCAAAAAATGGTTACGATGTTTGTCCCAGGGAACCTTACAACTCTTACAAATAATGTTCTGTCATATACGGAGCCTTCTCCGTGTCAGATTTCGTAGTTGTTTGCTTGGCTGTCCTCTAATCACAGAATATCTTTAGCTCCATGCTATTGACGGGCAAGAAAATATGTCTTCTTTTTTATCAGTGTACTTCCCCTATATAAGTCTGCCATTCATATATACTAAAAGTGCACTTCCCTTTATCAGTTTGCCATTGATATATACTAACATTGCACTTTCCCTTTATCAGTTTGCCATTGATGTATACAAACATTGCACTTTCCCCTTTATCAGTCTGTCATTGATGTATACAAACATTGCACTTTCCCTTTTATCAGTCTGTCATTGATGTATACAAACATTGCACTTTCCTTTTTATCAGTCTGTCATTGACGTATACTAACATTGCACTTTCCCTTTTATCAGTCTGTCATTGATGTATACTAACATTGCACTTTCCCTTTTATCAGTCTGCCATTGATGTATACAAACATTGCACTTTCATTTTTATCAGTCTGTCATTGATGTATACAAACATTGCACTTTCCTTTTTATCAGTCTGTCATTGATGTATACTAACATTGCACTTTCCCTTTTATCAGTCTGCCATTGATATATACTAACAGTGCAATTTCCCCTTTCTCATTGACACCTTTTACAGACGACCAACCGCACCTGAACTCAGACAAGCTAATTCATGATGACCGTCAAGAGGGTTGGTAATGTTCTTAAAAGTCGAAATTATTAATTACACTGCTGTTTCAACGTTTCTGGTGCTTGAATGACTACAGTTTTTTTGGTGTTTTCATTTCTGGTGCTGTTCACCAGTAACAGACAGAAAATGTATTAAGCAACACTAACGTCACCTTATTTGCTAGAACCGGGAAGGAGGTCACGTTACAGAAATACGCCATGATTCTTTATGTTACGTATGTACGTTTTCTTTTCATGTTGGCAAATAATTTGGAGTGCTAAACTGTAGGAAACTTTCGTACACAAATTGTGTTTTAGAAAATATTTTACCCAATCCGGCAAACCCAATCACCAAGTAAGTTAATCAGTCAAGTAATCGATAGTCCTAAAGGTCAGTTTCAAAATAAAGTATTCTTGTTATGATGTGAAATGGCTTAAGTAGTGTACTTGTTTTTAACTGTCTTTTAACATACTGATTAGCTAAACTCTAGATATGTAGGATAACTAAATGCCAGCTGTGTAACACTTAATTTTGAGGCATATTTATTCAATAAAAGTTGGGACGCAGATTCAAACTCAAAAACTATCTGTTATTCAAGGTTCGCTTACTTGTGATGCAAACTTGCTGCAGTCAAATTAGAAAAAAGGAGAAAAAAATAAATGGTTAGAAAAAAACTATTGTTATTTATGTTCAAGTGGTGACGTGTAGAACTAATTAAAAAGTAAACAATTTTATTTTACGTATTAAACAAATTAAGGTAACTAATTTAAGCATTTTTACCATTTAGGTGCAAGGTGGAAGGCAATGTCGAATACAGAAAAACAACCATATTACGAGGAGCAGTCACGATTAAGCAAACTGCATATGGAAAGACACCCAAATTATCGTTATAGACCACGTCCTAAAAGAACATGTATTATAGATGGGAAGAAACTTCGAATTTCTGAGTATAAACAAATAATGAAACATCGCCGTCAAGAAATGAGAAATATGTGGTAAGGAAGTATACGTCATACACCGTTATCACATCGTTAACATAGCATATTTTAATGAGACACGGGTTAGTTGTATACTAAAAGCAACACTTGTTAAGACAAAAGCTATGCCTCTTTCCCTTGTTCTATTGAAAGTTTCCACAAATTCTACGAAACCAAAAGTTTGTAAGATATGTCACGTTAGAACTGCTGGACTTAAGGATACTTTTATGTATCCTTGTCACTTTTCTTAGACCTTGGACTATTGAAAGTTTCCATAAACTGCAAATCCAAAAGTATGTAAGGTATGCCCTGTTAGGGCTGCTGGGCCTGAAGTTATGTTTCTGTATCCCTCCCACTTTTCTTAGACCTTGTGATATTTATGTGTACTCCTGTTAATCCCGTAGATTATACTAATACTTTACATCTTTGCTAGACCTGACTTAATCTCCTCTTGATGTTCTTAAATCTTATGTTACTGCTGTAAGTTTTTGTTAGTTCTGCCAGTCGTGTAATAAAACACCGTGACAAAAAGGTGTGGCCAAAAAAGGATTGAGCATTTGATTTAAAGAAATTAAATCAAAATTGCCAGCCAAACGGATAGCTACATTTATAGCATGGATAATAACTGTACGGCAAATATTCATTCATTGGTTAGCCAGGCCACGTTTTTTTTTCAGATTGGAGGAGGATGGTGAATCACTCCGTTTGATAACACACAGTGTATCTCGCAGATTGTTTGACCCCACGACACACTGTCGTATGTCTTGATCAATGCTGTAAGTGTAGTTATCAGTTTGGCTACCAGTTTTTATTTCATTTCTTTAATTTTCTAGGCCTTGTATTAATGTCACACACTGGGCCTGTGTTACTGTTATACTCCTCTGATAGTTTTGCTATGCCTTGTGTTACTGCTGCACACATCTGTTTGTTCTGTTACACCTGTTCTACTTCTGCTTCACTCTTTTGGTTCTGATAGGCCTTGTGTTACTGCTGTTGGCCTGTACCAACTTTGCTAAGCATTTTGCTGTTTTACTGCATCTCTGTTAATTGTCGTAAGTCATTTACAACTGCTGTGCTCCTTTTTAACTCTATTAAACATCATACTAATATAGTTTCCGTCAAGTATTTACTATTAGAACTTGCTTGTAATCGTGCTGTAAGTTACATTAGTTGTGGTAAATCTTATACTACTGCTTTAACCTTTCTGCTGGTTTTCTAGACTTGGTTAGTACTCCATTACTGCTTTTAAACTTTACCTACTGTGACCTGCCTTGTTGCGGATGGATCTATGCACGACTCTTAGTTTCTTTAAGCCCTGAAGTCAGTGTTGTGTATATGAAGTTATTTCTCTGAATCCGTTAAGTTTTCTAACAATCAGAATTATTTCTGTGTCCAAAGTGACATTACACAGCTCTGTTACTTAAAAACAACTATTTGTAAAAGCTTTATGGAATCTTACTGAACTGTTCAGAAAATTATAAAACATCCGAAGTGTCCATATTCTGAAGGAAGTAACTTATTTGACAAAATTTTCAGAACTGCTTTTGTCTTCTGTTGAGGAAGAATCATTAAAGACAGAATAAAAATATGTATGTTATTTTACTCATATAACCTAGTGTCGTTATTTATTTTTCCTAGGTATAGAGATGGTCCACTGAGTCTCCTTGATTCACCAACCTTGGTTAATCCAACGAGTACGACGTCGTTACTTAGTAATCCTTCAGTGGATACGGTTATCTCAAGTGAAGCTCAACATACATTGACATCCAACTTTTCTGGGAGTACAAATGGTCTGCTCGACAGAATGCTGATTCCAGTTTCGATTAACTCCTCGCCGGGGTCACTTTCCACGACAAAAGAAAATAATTCAATGTCCACAGAGTCTGTTTTGCATGAACGGGTTGTCACTGCAATGGAAACCTCAACATGAGGATGACCCAGTTCTTTCTCGTTAAAGAGATCCACAAAACTAAGAAAACCAAGATTAGGTTCTTAAGTATGTAACATAGCTGTGTCTTTGGACAAGAAACTGAGGCCTGCCGACTTAACGAAACACAAGCTGTGAACTTGTTTTGGGGGGCCACACATAAAGTGCAATCACTACAGTGTTCAGAGTACATTGCAAACAACAATTTTAAAACTCAGGAGAGAACTTTTCGTGTTATTCAACATTCACATGCACTCAGTCTAATTATGTAAGGAAGAAAGCTGAGCATTGGACATTAGCATCGATTGGACAACCCTTAGATACTGTTTGAATTTAAGGGACACGGTGATTTGAAAGGAGTGGACGTTTCTAAAAATGGGATTTCATTTGTTTTACTATTAGTTATGTGTAACCAGCAGTACAAGACACGACTAACAATTCATTTTCAATTGTTCTTTTTTTTAAGTTCAGAAGAACTATTTAGGATAGTATTGTTTATTTTATGTGCTCAAAATTATTTACCTATTTACCTATTCTCTAGTCTGTGATTGTGTTGTTGAAGACACCTGGTGAGCCGTTTTGGTACCAGTATTTGAAGTTTCAGACAAAACTGTAGTAGGTGGCTTGATTACAGCTTTTGTTGTTACAGTAAATTGTACCTGATAATTGGTATAATATATATATGTATGTAATCTCTATGTTGGAGCCAAGTAAGAATCCTAATATTCTTCCATAAAAAGAAAAAAAAAACTTCTAGAGTTTATAGTGACCACGTTATTACTATATGTTTATTTCTGAAAAAATTAGAATTCTTCTGGTGTCATTGCAACTTTTCAGTAGGTTTACATTTAAGTCTAAAGCTCGTTTTTGTATTATGAAATATCTGTAAACACTTTTTCTTTGACTTAATTTCCGTGTAAGGAAATGATAAATTGAAAACTGACAAAGTAATTCGTAATTATGACCTGTAGAGGTAGAGCAGTGATTAATGTTTCAAGAGTGGGATTTCGAGGGCATTGAATAATATGTTATGTGTGTTACCTTGTGCTCTACGTGTTACGTAATATTCTTAGCTTAAGACGACAACCACCACTTTATTGTACAGACACTGACAAGGATTACATTAGTTTTAAATGTACTGAACAAAAACTCTTATTCACAGAGGTAACGAGATTTTTCAAATAAATGCCTGAATCTGTTTCTGGTAATATTATTGGATTATGTTCATATATCTGACTGTCTGATTCGTCTTCAATGGATGATAGACGAATATACACATTCTCACCCTACGGTTATAAGTAGGACTTGTTCAAGATGCGACTGGAAGTGCCATAGTTTTTTTTGTTTGTTTGTTCGTTTTACTTAGGTTCCTGAGGTAAAGACTTTACACTTTGATGGACGAAATATAGAAGAAAACATCCCAGCTAGTCGAACAAATATGTTGTCTAAAATCTTTCTAAGCATTCGACATTTCTAACGTGTCCCAGCGATAAATTTCAGGGTTCGTAACGTTAGAATTCAGGGCTCGATTCCCTTGGTGGAGATTACGCAAATAGTCATTGCAGTGAAGTAGTAAAAAAGGGCCTAGCCTCCAATAATTTTGAAAAGCCAACCTTCCTTAAAATATTTCTGAAAATTGTGTGTATCAGAGAAGAAAGGCCAAGTGCATGATGTCTGTGAAGTTTATATGAAAGCCGTAATTTTTAGTAAGTTGTAGAAGAGAATGATATCTCTTACTGGCTGTTACTCGGCATCGTTAAATAATGGTTATAGGTGGGCATCCTTCTGTTTCACTCCACAATACAGCTTTGCATTGATATACACAAAATATGGTGGGGAAAAAGTCATAATAATGGCTGAAATAAATTCAGATTCGTTGCTTTTCGAATACATGTACGTTATTAAAGACTTTAAAATCTGTATTTGAGTTTATTTTGGACTTATTTCGTTGGTCAGTAAGCGATAAAAAGTGTATATTTAATATCGCAGAATTTTAATCTAATTCAACTGAGGAGTCGTTAATCTGAGTATATTACTGGTTTTGGTTTTGTTTCTACAGGTCATGTGCTATATAAGGGTACACACCTGGTTAAATGTGCCCATTGCTCAAGTAGTTTAGTTGTCTTTATTTCGTAATAGTTCAGGCAGTTTTGACTAGATATTGTTTTTACCATCTTTTAGTTATAAAAAATAACTCTTGTTTGTGGCCAAGATGTTAAAACTAAATAAACGTTATCGTGGGCCACATAAACAAACTTTATATAAAAAAAATATGTTTAATATCATGACTTCATATATCACACAATTAGAAACACGATGACAACTAGATAACGTTTTTTTTCTAAGCTGACGAAAAAGTTTGCATTTTACGATGGGTTATTTGTATTTTTGATCTTAACTGGGCATTTTGTTGCATGTTGGTTCTACAATTAACTTCGGTCCAGAGGCCAGTTCTCATGTTAATAATGCCTGGTAGACAATTGGATACTTCTTGTTGTTTGTCTTATTTTGATGGTGGAAAAAAAAAAGAAGAAAAATTAGCAAATAATTTTGTCAGAAAGTTAAATAAAAGTTCTTAATAAACGAAGAGAAACTAATACTGTTATTCTGTTTTCGTTTCGCGTTTTAAGCAAAGCTCATAGTTCTTCACCCTCAACCTTTCCTGTCTGCCTTGGTAGAATTTTGTTTGTTTACCTTACTGCAATTTTGTGTATTTTTTCAAGATTCTTACCATTAACTACGTGTACATTTTAATGAATATTAAAGTATCTTGTTGAGTCATGGGTTTCTTTTTTCCTTGCCTTGTCACTGAGTGAATAATCATATGTACACCTTCCTTATTGTGTAGATAACTCCAAAAAACCAACACTTTAACTTGTTAGACATTACATGAAAGAAAATGTCTTAATAATTCATGAAACTGTTTAGGAATTATATTAGCATCAAAACGATTTATTTTTTTAAAGATATTAAATAGATACATACAGTCAATACTGTAAGCTAACATTTTGAAAAATAAAACTTGTACAAAGATCATGTCATAATCAAAAATGAAAACTCGAAATGTAACATCACAACTCCTATTAAAAAACACACAATAGATGCTGTTCCTAAAATTAACAAACTTTAAGACGAACATTTCAGTGATATAATTTGTTTGATTGCTAAGCCTAACTAGGTATGTATGCTTATTTATACCCTAAAGTGTACATAGTTACTGTCATTTTCAATTGATACGTGTAGCTAACTATAACTTTGCACTTTACTATCTGGTTAAACCTTCTCAACGAACTGTGTGTTTAAGTTGATTTATATTTGCAACATAGATTAAAATTAATCTATTACAAATAATCAAAAAGCATGTTGATTTCACATTTAAGTGTAGTCAAACACAAGCTTTGATCTGAAAATTTCGAATTTGTATAGATTTAAATAAATAGAAAATTAGAACAAATAAGGACTAAAGTCTATTTGTTGAATAGTTATTTCAACCTATAAGCTTGCAAAATATCAATATTTCATTCCGACGTGGTCATATCTATGTCAAGACTAAAACTGTGTATATTAGGGGTTTTTAAATACTAAAAAGTCGCACACAGTTTCATGATTAAAATAAAGCTTTGCAGTTTTCATCGTTATTAAGACATCTTTGTGTAGCTAGTACTTTGAGTTGTTATACTTAACATGATTTACCAAAAATTTGCAAGAAATATAGTAGTATTGTTTCAGACTGTATGCACGATGTTCATCACTGTTGGTTGTTCTCGTCGAAAACTAAGGTACATTGTCTCATATAACTAACTACTGTCTACTTTCGCATAGTATGCTAAGCTTCATAGAAATATTTCTAGTGTTAAAAAACATGTGATAGCTTATTGGTAAATGACCCAGAACAATAGATAAAAAGAGTAAAAGGAACCTAGCCTATTTGTTATTACACTACGCATACACTGAGATGCATTTTATTTTTTTCTTAAACGAACATAAGAGTTAAATAAAATAAACTTATTTTGGTTGTTTTGTTGTTGAATTTAATTCATAGCTACTCGACAATTATTTATGTTAACAATTCCTAATTTAGAAGCGATAAACGTGGAGGGAAGGTAGCTAGTTAACAATACCCACCGCCAACTCTTGGGTCACCTTTACTTACGAAAAATAGGATTGACTGTTACTTTATAATACCCCCACACCTAAAATAAAGGCAAGATTTTAGCACAAGACCCGCAAGACCATTGCCTTAACCTGTAGACCAATAAATGAAATAAAAAACACTCACTACGTCTATATTCTATAAGTTTTTGAACGTCTAAGTAAAATATCTAGTTGTTACTGTACGATCTCACAGTTATGGTAATGAATTATGTATAGAGAGTTTGTTGTTGTTTTTCATAGTCCATGCTTGCTATTGGTTGCCATCGTTTGTTATACTTAAATATAACAGTTTTATTATATTTTATACATTTTAAAACCAAGAACTTTTCACGTTTTTTACAAACGTTTCGCATTTTCTAAGCAATTAAGTTAATGGCTCATACTCAAATCAAAATAAAGATTAAGTAACGTCTTATAAAACCTAAAAAATATCGGATCAAGTTATCTATTACATGTAGATAAAGCCCTCATTAAATCGCTGTGATCTTGTAACCTTGCAAGCTGTATCATTATTTTTTTCAGGACAAACAAATCAACACCTGTTAGTTTATACTGGTGTTAACTAAACACTCAACAAAATGTGTTACTTGTAATATCTTATCGGAAAAAAACCAAATATATCAATCAAAGATGGCCAATTTCTTTTATACTCATGGGTTAGATTCTCAACTAATATGTATTATGGGAGCTGAAACTGCACAATCGGTTAAAGTACGTTGAAAATATTTGCCTGGTTAAAATTTTAATTCCTGCTCTCTACTATAAAGAACCAGCTCGGTATGGTAAGGTGGGTTAAGACTTGTAATCGGAGGGTCACGAGTTCGAATCCCGAACGCACCAAACACGTTCGCCCTTTCAGCAGTGGGGGCGTTATAATGTTACGGTCAATCCCACTCTTCGTTGGTAAAAGAGTAGCCCAAGAGTTGACGATGGGTGGTGATTATTAGCCGTCTTCCTTCTAGTTTAACATTGCTAAATTAGGGATGGCTAACGCAGATAACCTTCGTGTAGCTTTGCGCGAAATTCAAAAATAAACACACGTACACACGCGCGCACATATTAGTCATAAGAAAGATTTAATTTGATTTAGTTAAGGCTGATTTTCCTTTACTTTGCTTTTCTATGAACATTGATATTGTTGGTCGAATCTCTAGTACTCCTGAATATTTTTTTAAAATAATATTCTCATTTCAATAACGAAAAAACATATTCATCTAATTAACCTTGATGTAGATCTACAGTGGAACAAGTTCTGTTTATTTTATGTTTTATTAATGAAAGTTTTAGTGTAATAATTAGTCGCGATCCGGAAAATATTTGTAGTAGCTTTCATGCTCTTCGCTTCAATGTTCCTTATTCTGTAGCTTTCACGCATGGCAAGTTATACTTACTTGAAGACATAATGTATTGGATCGACAAGTCGTGATCTATTTGAAAAAAAATCTTACACGATAAGACAAACAAACTTACAAAGCTGTAACTTTATTGTTTTGAATTTCGCACAAAGCTACTCGAGGGCCATCTGTGCTAGCCGTCACTAATTTTGCAGTGTAAGACTAGAGGGAAGGCAGCTAGTCATCACCACCCACCGCCAACTCTTGGGCTACTCTTTTACCAACGAATAATGGGATTGACTGTCAAATTATAACGCCCCCACGGCTGGGAGGGCGAGCATGTTTAGCGCGACTTGGATGCGAACCCGTGAGCCTCAGATTACGAGCGCATGCCTTAACGCGCTCGGCCATGCCGGGCCCCTGTAACTTTAACTAATAAAATTACGCATGCTTAACTCTGTATAATAAAACTAGACGTAAAGTATAGTAATTGCATTTACGATAGTGAACAGAGTGTGAAATGGTCATCATCGTTCAGTAGAAGACACGGTTTTATGAGTATAAAATTAAAAAAAAAACTCACAAAAACGAAGAATAAAATCTGCACTGAAGAAAAAGTAGCCTTCAAACGTTTACAGAAGTCAATGAAATTAATGTCAAAATCAAAACCATTTGTCATGTGACGACGATAGCTCAATCGTGTTATTATGTATTTTTAAAAAGTTTGACCAAGCAAGCAACAAGTAATGTGGTGATTCTGAATGGAAAAGTCAATTTACAATTCGCACTCTTTGAACAAAGGCCTATCTGATGATATGAAATTTGTGATGCTTCATCTAGAAATCTGCAAAAAAAAAAAAAGTTCCGGACAGCCAAATGCAAGCATCTTCTTTGTGTTGATACTTATTACTTTTTATATAAAATTCTTTGAAGTTTTGAACTGTTAAAATGATGTTACACTCTAAGCCGTTAGAGGGTAAACGTAAACCTCTTTAGTAAGAAGGCGGTAGCAGTTTGAAGGAAAATGGTATGGTTGTTTAAATTTTTAGTATTTGACTTTGAATTTATTATACTTTGTGATAAATGTGTGATCCACTACGGACCGTTATTAATTATTATATGTAAGCGTTATAAGTTAGAATGTCAATGAAACTCAAAAGAATAATGTTCGTATTACAAATATGATGTTAGTAAGAGTAGTTAGCTCCAGAAGTAGAAAGTAAACTTGAAGCATTTGGAGACGTGCTTGACCAGGTAAAATTAAGTATCATACGCTTGAATCGTGTTATCAGTAGGTTATATTAAAATTTAGTAATATAATTGATAGCGAAAAATAAACACACCTTTTTTTAACACAGTAAAAGATAAAATGTTTTCTGTTTTCAGCCGTGTAGTTGTGTATCACTCTTAATGTTATTATCAGCAGAACAAGTTTTACCTGAAATTCTGTACTGAAATACGCAACTGATTTTAGTTCTTATCCTTCATTTCAAAGTTTCATTATACCCCAAAACGATAGGTTTTTTAATTTCTTCTCTTGTTATATAGTAGTAAAATGTGCCTGAAATTGAAAGAAATATTTGAGTGTTGTTGATATTATGTTACCACATACTGTACTATAAGTTGTAAATATAACTATAAACAATGCTAATATCATTGTCGCCATCTACACAGTTAATCAGTTCTTCCAAAGGTTAGAGTTGAATTAAATCCCAAACTTTTGTGATCAGTAGAAAAGAAATACTAGGTAAAACTAATATCTTTTTTCTATGAATTGCAGTATTAGTAATTACAAACATTAGTATTTACTCACAATTTTGTTGAATTGTACATTGAATTGTTTTCTGAAAAGTGGGTTTCTTGTTATCAAATTTCAATTTGCTGTTTATCCATTTTCAGTAATTTAAGTATTATCTCTCTTGACATCTGGCTTGTGTAGTTGTTATTTGTTTAATTGATGTTTATTTTCTTTATAGATCAAAATTTATAGTTGTTTTGGTATAACATTCATATTTTTTATGATATTGGGGATAGAAATTTTTTTTTATTAAAATTTAGGATCAGTAGAAATATTGAATTTGCTCACTACCACATTAGTTTGGGTCAAAAAGTCCATTGGGTGAGGTTGTGAAGGAGCACAGCCTTCAATTTGATAAGAGTAGCCACAAGTTTTCAGTGCACAATAAGGTAAAATTTCTATTCAAATCAAAGAAAAACTATAAATAGCTAACCATGTCTTTTCCATATTTTTTTCCTGTGTAATATAACATTTAAGGACAAGGAGATTGTTGATGTATTGAGGCTGGCCTATCCACTAAACTTTAAAAAACAAAACAAAAAAAACTTTTACTTCCTTTAAATGTATTGTATCTACCACATTTAAAGACAGTCTATTCCAAACGCCATCTTTCCTCTTAGAAAAATCAAATTTTAGTTGATTATTTTACCTTGACAGTATTAATTTTTATCCCTCTGTCCTACCATTCTCACCACTAATTGTGAAAACATATGATGCACTGACACTTACCAATTTCCTTAAACTACTCAATCTGATTCCCATTAACTGTTTTATAAAAGAGATAAAATTCAGATCATAGGCATAGCATAACCTGTTCTTGCATTACAACCTTACCATCCCAGATATCAATCTAGTAGACTTCCCTCTACACCTGGCCTGGCATGGCCAGATGGTTAAAGCAATTGACTCGTAATCTGAGGGTTGCGGGTGTGGATCCCTGTCACACCAAACATGCTCACACTTTCATCCATGGGGGCATTGTAATGTGACAGTCAATCCCACTATTCATTGGAAAATGAGTAACCCAAGAGTTGGTGGTGGGTGGTGATGACTAGTTGCCTTTTCTCCAGTCTGTAAGACTAGTGCAGATGGGTCTTCTGTAGCTTTGCATAAAATTCAAAAGAAAAATAATCCTCTACAACCTTTCCAACAACTCAGTATTCTATAAATGGGGAGAAACCCAAGAAAAATCTAAACAATTACTTACTACAATGAAATTATAACCTCTTTTTAGATTTTTATACAATATCTATGTAAAAAAAAGCTTAAAATCCTGTTTGCTTTACCACATATAACAGTACACTACACTGGTGGCTCAATGAACCAATCAAACAACACACAGATGCTCTTTCTTCCATAAAACTGTTACATTACACTAAAAGGAAGAGTTAGGGTTGTCTGTTTGAAAAGTTTAAGAATGTAAAGGAAAATGATAGTGTTAATGCATCATAATTTTTCATACATACCAGTGACAATACTAGGACTAAAAAACAGATATAAATTTTGGCAGGGTAGGAGTCATCTTCAGCTAAGATCATTTTATTTTTCTCATAGGGTGGCTGGCTTTTGGAATGGTTGCCTTCAGATTTTGTGGAGACAGTAAATTTAAGAGAAAGCTTGATAAGTATGTGAAAGATAAGGGCTGGCTTAAAGATTTCTTTAAAAAAATTATTTATTAATAGTTTAAAAGGTTTGAACAGTCAAGATGAACCAGTAGATTCCATGTTGTTGCAAAATGTTACCAAAATTGTACTGCTAACAGCCCAATCATAAGGTGATGTTTTTTTTATTAATAATTAGGGTGTAAAATTCACAGTTGCCTTAACTTGTGGCTGGCCACAGGCTTCCATATGCTCACTCAAGGTCGTTGCTAGTTCACCTGCAAGTTGTTCAGTTATGGTAATGATTTTAAGGACCTAAAAAAGGACATTGACACTTAATATTTTTCTTTCCCATGGTTTCTGAAATTGAGGGTTGCCCTATAATCAGTTCAACATGATACAGTTTAGATTTATCATAGTTCCAATGACTTAACCTGTTTTAAAATCCTTAGGAAAATGCGTGATCCAGAATCTTTATTCTTTAAGCTTCTCAATTTTTTTTTAAGTTCATAATGTCATCATCTTGTTTTAATATGTTTTCATCTGGTAACTTCATGATGAGAAATATTGCTTGTATCTTCATTAGTAAAAACTGAAGAGAAAGAAGAATATATTAAACCTGGCCATCTCATAATAAAAAGATATTAGTATTTATCCCACAAAAGATATCCTTTTCTAACATTTTACTTACTTTTAATATAGTTAAACTTGCAAATCCTTATTGTTAATTTTCATGTTGTCAGTCAACCCTTTTTTCATATACTTTTTTCAGCTGCCTTATGTCTTATTTGACAATCTCCTTTGTAGAGGCCCATCATGAACAGGTGGATAAAGCACTCGACTCATAATCCGAAGGTTGCGGGTTCTAATTCCCTTCACACTAAACATGCTCGCCCTTTCAGCCATGGGAGTATTATAATGTGACAGTCAATCCAACTATTCATTGGTAAAAAAAAGAAGCCCAAGCATTGGCGGTGGGTGGTGATGACCAGCTGCCTTCTCTCTAGTCTTACACTGCTAAATTAAGGACAGCTAGCACAGATAGCCCTCGTGTAGCTTTGTGCAAAATTCAAACCAAACAGATCCTTTATAGATAGATAGATAAAGTAAAAAAAACAAAAAAAAAAAAACTGTTTGTGTGTTTTGTAGGATAATAGTTTGGAACAAGTGAGCATGTTAATCCTATAAACATGGGTCATATCTCATTTGTTGACTAGCATTGAAAATTTTAATCCACTACTATTTTATGAATTTGTCAATAAGTTTGGTATCTAACTACAGATTATAATTCAGCTTTTAGTATTATACACTAGTAAATTTCTTAATTTAAAAGTAAGTATTAAAAAAAATCCTAAATATCAATTTTTGTGTCCTGTAGTACATTGAATGTATCATTGGTTTAGATTACATGTTTGTGGTGTTCAAATGCAAGGTCTGTAGTTTCTTGCGACTGAACTCAAATTACCAATGTTGATAAGCAAGAATATGAAATAAGAACCTTCTGTATTTTCTATTTGCTGAGATATTGCTACATTTACTGACTTAAACACAGAAGCCATACCCACCTCTTTCCATTTTTGGAAATTCTTACTTACACCTAATTCTGTCTCTTATGTGTGAATAACTAATAAATAGCTCAATGTTCCCTAGTGACTTTCTCAGCCTTTTGGAATATTTGGGTAATAAAATAGCTATGCTAGTTGTATAAAATTGATATTGTAATAGTGAAATTTTATAAGGCTTAGCAACCTATGGCAAGCAGTAGACAAGTACAGAGTTTCTTACTAGAAGAGCTAATTGTTTGCCATTCCTTTTTATTTATGGTTCTTTGTTTTAAGAAAACTAAAACTTAACTTATTGCAAATAATTATAACGTATATACATATATAATGTATTATAACTGAATTGTAACTGTATTTTACAAATACTAGCCCACTAAAACACAGCAAAGACAGGTGACTTTGTAAAGGCTAGTTTTATGTTATTAGTTAGAGTAGTGAGTGTACTTGTACCATACAATTGTAACTTTGTAATGTGAGCCAGACACAACTGAAAAGGCCGATATAATAAATATATATAAATGTATGATATCATGAGATTTAAGCTATTTAGACAAAACATTTATGTTTTCATGTTATGATTTGTGGTTATTCTAGAAGAAAAAAACTACATTTATTTCTTAATTTTTTATGAATATTACAAGGTTAGTGAAATTGATTAAACCTGTACAGAGATTCAATAGTGAAAAGTGAATTACAAAGTTTTTACTTAAAAAACATTTGTTAATTATGTAGGGGCTATAAAGATTTTGTATGTGAAGTTTGAAAGTTTTCTTATGAGTAAAAGTATTTTAATCTTAAAATTAAATTTACATGTTAGATAGCCAAAAGAAAGGCATGATTACTCAAACACTTTTATAAATTAATTTAAAAAATGTGATATTTTTTATATAAAAGTCTTGTAATATTGTCTAATAATGTATAAAATTTACATTTGCATTTACTAATATGAAAAGTTGTAGCATGAAAACTATAACAAGCACAAAATGGTTACAAGATCAGTCCCTGGAACCAAGCCATTGCTGAAAGTTAATGGGGTCTGGAAGGAGTTGTGAATCTCCATTATTAATGCTATTAAGCATTTATTTTTTATGAGAGTTAACATTAATAATGTTCAGATATTGCCATAAAGTTGATATGAAAGAGTATCGAGTTATACCCAATTTCCAGTTTGACCTGTGACCATTCAACTGTAGTTTGTAAGATATTTCTTTTTCCAGTGACCATCAACTAATTAATTGCATGAAACACTGTGGAAGAACAGTAAGAGGTGGGTAAGAGAAAGCACCCATAACACCACTACTTCATTGTAGTCACCCTGACCATTGCACAATGAGATATTAATGCTAATAGAAAATGTTTGGTGACAATAATGAATACTGTAATACGTTATAAATAAATTTTGTGAAAGTTAAGATTTTTTGTGTTATTTATCATAACATGTACTCCACCCCAGATTATTTTCAAAGTTCATAACCCAGAAAGGATGGGTAACTCAGCTTGACTTTTATATTCCTTTACGATTTACGCCATGGGGATCAGTTTATTTTTCTCTAATAAATTGTTGTTGTTTTTCAGTAGCAGAAACAAGTAGTGTTTTTAATTTGGTTAATTTCTGAGAATAACTTAAAATTCATGATGCTGGTAATTCATTAAACTTCCCAGTTTTGTTTTAAGCTCATAATGTGACCAATAATGTTTAACAGTGCTTAAAAACAAACAAAAATAACAGAACTATTTTCTATACAAGTTAATTTTGTAATTTAAAAGTAAATAATAAAAGAACGCATTTAAATATAGATTTTAGTGTTTAATGGATTTTCATTTTAACAGCAAAATGGCAGGATACCTCTATAAAATACACAAATGTTTCTGATGTCATTTCCCCTTAAATCATGCCAACAAAAACTTGTCCATCTTCTGCAGCCAACAGTTACAAATGTCATGTCACAGACATTAAACTTGAGTATACTGATTCAATATGTTTATAAAAATTGCAAGGTGCAAACAGATAAACGCACTTAGCTTTCTATATTAGATTCTGACTTGTGTTTATCCAATGTTAGTATATATTTATAGTACCACTTTACTTTGTGTTAAATATATATGGCAAAGTATTAAACTCAACTTTTTTATTGTTTTCTTTATAGGGGGCCCACAAAACTTTTAAAATAAAACAGAAGTTGGCTAAGAAAATGAAACAGAATCGTCCAATTCCACAGTGGATTCGGATGAAAACAGGAAACAACATCAGGTAAGATAAGACGTATTTTGGTATAAGAAAGCAGCATTAACTTACTACATTAAGTAATAAAGGTGTTACTACTCACTCACTCCAGCTCTTCACTTATAGAGACAGCAAGAGAATCTTGAATCCATGATAGTTTTATAAATTTTATCCAACACTTGAATTCTCCACAAGTCTGATATATGTTCTACTTTCACAATTTTCATTTTTTGTTGGGTGTGTACATTTTGATTATAGGGAACTTAAAAATGAAATTTTGGTTTATTAAATATAGTCCTACTGGTTTTTATTACACTAGGAAGGAATAGATGTGAGGAGAATATTGAAAACTTGCTTTTAGGTGTAATTTAATTTCAGTAAACAAAATTTTCATTAATTGAATTTTTCTTATTAGGTATAATGCTAAGAGGCGGCACTGGAGAAGAACCAAGCTGAAACTGTGAACATTACAGAGAGAAAATGTCTTCAGTTGTATTTCATTTTCTAGTGTCAGTAATACAATGAAAATAAACTTATGTACTTAGAAAAGTTGTTTATTTAAATTACAATCTTATCCTTGAACCAATATTTTCTTAATCACCTTCCCATTTCAATTTATGAATTAGAGAATTAACACTTTCCAAAACATCACCTGTAAGAAGGAAAAACATTAATTATTCACAACTCCTCATTTTCTGAACAGAAGTAAAGACTGTTTATCAATACACAAAATAATTTATTCAAGTACTGTGATGACTAACCTTAAAACAAACCATTTTCATCAAATGGTACAGGGTCCAGTTTAAAGCCCCTAATCTTTCATAAAATAATTTAAATAACTTGCATTGTAACCTCTTAAAATAAGATTTAAATTGATATACAAATAACCCTTACCTATGTGGATCACATCATTCTCACCCCCTGCCCTGAATGAACCTACAGTATCTCTGTTTATCAACAATCTGGGAATTCTTTTTCGGACTAACTCAGAAATGCTTGCAAAAGGTTCAACCTAAGAAATAATGAAACATTAAATGTATTGGTGGAAAAAATTTCTTTTTTAATCTATATTTTACAAATATAAAACTTCATATATTAGTGAAAATGTACAAATTACACTTATTTTCTCTTCACAAAGATACAAAACCTAAAAACCTGAGTGCTTTCAAATGGTGGACCTTTCTTCTATTGGAGTGAACTAGGAATGACCAGTTTCCACCTTTTAGAGACTTTTATCTTAACATTGTAAAGTTCTTTTGTCGTCGTCCCCAACACATTACAAAATTTATCTATTTTACATACAGTACAGAAATGTGTTGTACACACCATTATTATTCTGAAATATATCTAACATGACTATATTAATAACTTGAACTTACTGATAAGAAAAGGGAACTACATTGGTTAATTTAAGATTTTGTCAGGCATCAACTTACAAAAATTCTTAAAAACTTATTTTTTGTTTGCACTTAAATAATAGGTCAATACTTCCTTCCTATTACAGGTGATGTAGATAACTCTTTTTAATTCAGGTTTAACACACATAACTTATATGTGATGATGGTACAAATGGGAACACCTTTTCTATCTTACTCTTCTAAAATAATATATATGATCAAAAGTGAATCATTAAATATACAAAGTAGCCAAAGCATAAAGGGATAAGCTTACCTCTAAGGATGTGCCCATTACAATTAGCAGATCAGCACGAGGCATGTCTGTCATGTGGTACCAGAATCGTGCTGGAAGCTGCTCTCCAAAGAATGTGATGTCAGGCTTCACAACCCCCTTAAAAGGGAAAGATCAATTAAAACCCCTACTTTTACAGAGCATTAAAGCTCCAATGTTTCAAATTATTGAATGGTTTATATAAAATATTGCATTTTTCAAATGCTGAAAATTATAATTTATTTATAAAAATAGTTTAGTTTCTTTACGAGTAAAGATAGAAACTAAACTTTTTGCTTGATATAGCAATATCATTGAGTATTTCATGCTTTCATAACTTTTACTTAACAACTAAATGTATTTCATGAAATTATTCAATACCAACAGGAAATTGAATTGTAAAGCATACATTTAATTTGCCACTAATTAACAACCAAGTTACTCATCTGAGGTAATTAAATATTTTTTTCAAGCTAGAGAAAAATAATTCATGAAACCAGTTTTTATTGTTCTCTAAATGTGGTTTAAACCTACATGCTACATAGACTTGTGTTGAATAATATCTTATTACAAAGACAAATTTTTTTCAGAAATTTCAAACTTAATTTATAAAATGTTTTGACAAACAAATTGAGATATTAAATTTATATGAAATCAAACTGAAAAATATAACACTAACAATATCAACTTAATATATGATTTGTAACTAGAAAATAGGAAGAAAAAAAAACATATATGAAAAGCGCTGATGGATTTTCATATTCTCGGTCACACAACTATATACAAAATCAATAAGCCATAAATGCTACGAAAAATTTGCAGTTAACCAAGTCAGATTTCTTCAGAGCAGTTACTTTTATAAATACAATAGTTTCAACAAACTTAGTAGACTCACATAATATTAGTTCATTAATTCTAGCTGAATTATTCAATACACAAAAGTTTCTCAGGAATTTATTAAAGTAATAAATAGTTTCAGGCTATAGTATCAATATCCATTTGTTTTTATTATAACAGTTAATATTAATCAAACATTTTAGTGCATCTGAACAATACTGTTCGTTTTTCATCAAAACTTGTATATATTGCACTTGAAGAAGTTAAATACGTGCCTTGCATCTCTGATTTTTACATTGTGGTATCTCATCAGCAAATATCTTGTCCTAGGGAGAGAAAAAAAAACATACTATAGAACATCTTGACCATAAATCTTTACAATGATCCACTTGCTTTGTAATTAAATACTCATTAAGCACTTTTCACATCTACCAAGAAATAAGCTGTGTAATTTTCAGGGGATGAAATTAGAAAACTACTTTTTATAAATTTAAACTCTACTGTTGTTATAATTATGTTTCAACTTTATACATTAAACTTTTGTAATATTTACAAAAGTTTTAATACCAATCAACGTCCAATGTCTGTTGCAAGAAACATTATTTACCAGACTGATGTAAATAACTGTAATTCTACAACACGACTATTAAACTCTCATTATTATTCAAGCAACTGGAGAATGATACAGATATATGTTATTCTTCACTGGACAACTTGCTGGAAATAGTACCTTTTAATATCTTTACTATTGGACTGTTGAAACAGGTGCTAGAAACCATTATCCTTGTATGCTATCAGGTCATCCCATGAGTAATGTCTGAAAATTTAATACAGAAAGTGCATCATCATTTCTGTCATTGTAGAAAACTTAAGTGACTAAAATATGTAGTAGGAAATGTATCAAAGTGTTTGGACAAATGAAAAAAACTAACCCATCTCAACTATTTCAGATCATTAAACAAACAAGCTCTTAGAAAGATGGACGTGTCGGAGGAGCACAGTAGGCATATAATGCTTTGCGAGTTTAGAAAAGGCAATAGTGCAGCGGAAACTAAACAAAACAGTCAAGATGTTTATGGTGCAGAGTCTCTCAATGAAAGAAAATGTTGAAGGTGGTTTTAGAAGTTCAGATCAGGTGACTACAGCTTAAGTGATGCTCCACGTTCAGGTCATCCTGTTGGGTTTAATGACAACTTGCTGCTGGCTGCACTTGACAAAGATTGTGCTATAACAGTTGAAGAACTAGCACAGAAGCTTAATTCAACCCATTCAACAGTTCACCACCATCTGCAACAGCTTGATTTGATAGATGCCAACTTTAGAGCAAGAATGGACATTTGCACTCTTATGAACATGGCTCACCTTTTTTTTAAACAGGTTAATGACTGGAGATGAAAAATGGATATATTATAAAAAGGTTAAGTGCCACAGACAATGGCTCAGTGCATGTAAACTGGCTAAAGCAGTGCCTTAAATGGACCTCCACTCGAAGAAAGTCCTGTTAAGCTTTTAGTGAGATCCACTTTGAGTTGCTGCCACTAAATGTAACAATTACATCAAACTTTTGTTGTCAACAGTTAGAGCACTTGAATGTTGCACTGAAAGAAAAGAGGCCTGTTTTGATCAATCGTAAAGGTTTTGTGCGACACCAGAATAATACATGGCCCCCTAAACCAAGGATTAAAGAGCTAGACTGGAAAAACCTTCCACATCCATCTTATTCTCCAGACCTTGCCCCATCTGATTATCATCTATTCTGAAGTTTGCAGACCTATGTTGATGGAAAAGAGCTTGAAACACATGAAGATGCCAATACTACCCTCTCTACATTCTTTACATTCAAATCCAAAGAATTTTATAGAAGTGGCATTCAGAAGCTTGTGAATCATTTGCAGGAGGTAACTAATAATAATGGAATATACATTGATTAAATAATATTAAAAGCCTTTAAAATCCTTTCTCTTTTTCTGAACCTAAAATCAGACATTAATTAGGGGATGACCTAGTATATGAAATACAGAGGGGGAAGAAGTGTGCTTTAGACATGACAGCCATTTGCAATGAAAACTATGATATAGAGATATTATCAAGATACATCTTTTGTGTTTTCAAAACACATATCTACACAATTGGTTAACTCTACTGTGTCTACCTTGGCTATCAAAATCTGATTTTTAGCATTGTGTGTGAGTGTATAGGTCCTCAAACATACTACTGAACCACTGTGGGGGGTTTTCAAGCAGCAAAGATACAGATCATTTTAGTATTTCATACTTCACCTCTTTTCATGGTATAACCTTTTTTACAGTTCTCATAAAACAAAATTTTCTCATCCACAAAAAAACATACCAACTTTTTCCCTGCCATAATTTGTACAATACAGGAAAATTTCCACAATTACAAATGTTGTTGCACAAAATATTACAGTGATACAAAAGCAAAGATTGACATAATATATCAAGACCTCAAAAAATCACAGATGGATGTCTACCTAACAGTGAAAGCACTTGCAATATAGTGCTTCACTGTCACAGGAACAAACTCATTTCTTAGATGTAATGTAATGACAAATAATTACAATTTACCAACTTAAGGTGTTACTTTACAAAGAGGTTCTCACCCAAAACTATCATCTTGTAACAATTTCTTATTTTCCAATGGCTTCGAAACAAAATTCTTATGTGTTAAAGGTTAAAAAAATATCACAATTTGTCCTTACTTTAATTTCCTCAGAAGAATGTTTAGTGCCACACTTGATGCAGGAAGCAGTGTTGAAGGAACCATGGGCTTCTACTAGTTTCTCTGATGGGATTCCTGCTACTGTAATAGGAGATCCACTATTGTAGGATAAAAATTATTTCCAATTTCTGCAAACATTTTACAAGCAGAAAAAATTTTAACTTTGTATCAAATGCTTTAGCCAAAATCATTTTAGAAATCTATATATTTCTTCCTTGAAACAATAAAAATAATAATAACAAAGATATCAAACTACACAATATTATGAATAGAAATGGAAGTTTCTTTTAAAAGTTTGGTGCATGTACAAAAACGTTTAGCCACTGGCATAAGATATTAATTCTTTGTTCTGCAGAGATGTAAGTGACATTTCTGAACTAGAAATGAACTACTGTATTTTTACTTGTGCAAATATACTGAGATATACTCACAAAGAACCTTGTTTTGATAAGACAGACTGTTCTAAGTCTGTGTCAAAAACTGAAGTGAAAAACGTAACTACAAATGCTCTGTTTGTTTTCATATTCCTCTTAATTTGTTTTTATTTCTCAAAGTCAGGGGGTGATTTTGAGACACAGTGAGCATATTCAAGGGATTGTGAGAAAAAAAACTGTGATAAAGTTGATTTTTACATCAATATTGAGCCCTGATGAAACTCTGTAGAATAAACAGCAACTACCTGTTACGGAGACACAAGTGTAGAGGACAACATTTTGAAAGTCTTTCGCCTTTTGCCTTCAAGTCAGTGTGTGTGTGTGTAGGTGTTGTCAGACTTTTATAGTGTCCTGGTGGTTTGTGGAGAGTGTGTTATGATTGGTTGGATTATCACTGTTTCTGATTGGAGGAGAGATTTCCTGTAGATTCAACAAATGGCAGCCACAGGTACACCTCTAATCCGGAGACTCTGTTTGGTGAAGGTTTAATAGTGTTAATATAAAATTATTTTTTGATTTTTCTTGTCTTCCAGAATTTGTCTGTGTCAATAATTTTAGTTTTCTAACAGTTTTCTCTGTGTCCAGTTGATGTGACGTGCTCTGCAATGGCTCATGAAAACACAAAATTCAGCAAAAACTCATATGAGAAATAAAAATATTGTCTCTTTGTGTGTGTATGTGTAATAAAATATTCACAAACCTTCAAAGGTAACAATGAGTGAATCAATAATACTGTTCTAGTCTAACAGTGGTTTGATCAATAATATTGTAGGCTAATAATGGTTGGTCAGTGATGCTGTTACAGTGTATGAAACATTTTGTTTGTCTTTCAGAACAAACATCTTTAATGTACCTACATGATTCATCAAAAGTTCTCCCATTTTTTATTTCGGTACTTCATTTTGTGAAGAAGTAAATAATTTTACTTGGAAAGTGATGCAACACTAACACCTTACTGTTAGCTATGTAAACAAAACTTGGTTTAGTGATGTTGCATGGTGTACAGCCAACCACAGACAAACTGTCCTTCATGGTTAGTGTTCCATGATGAATTATTTGACTTACCTTAGCTATGCTTTTTAACCCAAAACTCAATGGGAAATTCAATACATGCCATTACAAATTCTGACAACACTGCTCTGGTTAAGAGAAGCTATAAATATGAGCATATATAATTAATATTTTTCAATTCTGGGGCAAGCAATGTCTACACATATGACTTGTCACTGTACATAAATCAGTTGTAAAGTTTAAAACTTCTATATATTTATGAACTTAAAATCCTTTCTTTCACACAAAATAATTTTGTAGATACGTCCACAAATTGTGTTAAATTAGTATAACCAAGATTTCTACTTTGTATTAATATGTTTTAGTATAACTACAACTTTTTTCTTATCATTAACCACTACTGTCAAAGAGTAGGGTTACATTTTCCACATAAAGAGACTTCAAAAGGCCCTGTAATAATAGATACAAAAGTGAGTTTGATGGCAACCTCATAATGGTCCAATTCACTGAGTTAATTCTAAGCATTTTAAAAGATGAAAAGAATAATGAAACTTAAGATTTAGAACAAGAAATGGACATCAAGATTCTACAGAAGACATCTACTGTTAATGAAAGTGTTCCTATTCCCTGATATACACGTGATCTTTAATTTGAAGAGTCATACATAGCTGAATGCATACAAAGTTCTCAAACCAAAAGAATTAGCACTAAGAACGCTTAGGAATTAAAAAAAATGATCATTCAGCATTAAAGGTATACTGCCGCACTACGTAAACATAATGAAGTTCATACTGTAAATAACGGGTGGTAAATACTTTGTCATCTATAGAATAAAATTGAAGACAAACTTCTTTAAACCACTGTTCAACATTAGAGCCCACCTTCACATTGCATATGATAAAACTTACACCTTTCCAGTCCATCAATATTCTGAGTATACATTCTGAGTAATTTCTTTTTCTCGTGTAAAAGTTTCACAAAATAATGGACTTCATTTGGAGAGTAATTTCCTGGGTACAGTTCTTTGGCTAGTGCAAAAAATGGTCTTTGGTCCATGTAGAAGTAATCAATGTCAAAAACTGCCTCTGGATATGGCAAGTTATACTTCTGAATGTTATCATACAACCCTGTACCAGGAGACCTGTAATCAAAACATAGAAACAAGTCACAACAAAAGTGTGTTTAGTTAGTTCAACTGTTTAATAGTCTGAACAAATAATGTCTTTATGAAGACCAAAAGAAATCTGCAATGTTTCACAGTGGTGTACTGATAACTTACTTAACTGAACAACGTATACATCAAATCTAAAAGAAGTCTATATTGTTGTCATAGTGGTGTATCAACAATATGTAATTGAACAAAAATGTCTCTTTCTAGTCCAAAAGAAGCAAGCCTTCATTGTTGTCAAAGTGGGGTACCACCAATATAAGTGAACAAAGAATGTCTTTATCAAGTCCCCCAAAAAGTCTGCAACTTCATCAGAGCAGTGTTTTAACAATATACCTAAGGAAACAAACAATGCCTTTCATTAAGTTCAAAAGAAGTCTGCATTGTTATCACAGTGGTGTATTAACAATATACGTAACTGAACAACAACTGTTGCTAAGGGTCCATCACTCCATTTAATACTTGCAAAGTTTCTGAAACAAGCAAAAAAAAACTGTGTGGGGGTGGGGGTAGGCATTCAGCAATCAGAAACCAAATGCCAAACTACTATAATCATTTAAATGAGCTCTTTAATCTGGGAAACTATACTAAACAGTCATTTTGACAGTGTCAAGATGTCAGCAGCTTACTGAAAGACAGCTGTGGAGATGTACTCACTACTTAAAGTAACTGTTAATTCTTAAACAGTTGACAAATAAACATTAAATATGAAATTAAACAGAGAAAATTCATTCACCTCTCTCATAAATTGTCTAAAAGTCTTCCTACCATACTACAAACCTTCAAGGAAATGACCAACAGAAAGTGTATTTACAGTATTTAACAGACCATTAAGGTACATACACATGGGAAAGTTAGGGGCTGTTTTTATACCTTCAGCCAGAATGTCAGCAAAAGAACACAGCTAAGTCTCAATCCAAGATAAAATATTAGTTCTTTAAAATAAACTCATCAGTTATGAACAAGTTATATGTAGGTAATTTGTTTTGGTTCACTGATGAAAAAAAAAGGCAAACCATGTTTATGAAATACACATGCCTTCAATGTCATACTTGACTGACCTTGACATTTGACCCATGGCCTTCAAATTTTGATCAGGTTTATAACTGTATGTAACATAAGTGATAGAAGTTTGGTCAAATTCCATCTGTTCAATCTTGAGATATCCTACCTACAAATTTAGGATGGAGGAACCGACAGGGGCAAACCAATATGCTCTACTTTGCTTCACAGTGGGAGTATAATTAAAAACAGGATGTGGTAATATGATGGTATAATGTTAATGGGAACATGAAATCAGGAATAACAGACATAAATTGACAACAAGTAAATGACAAGCCACTTTGAAAAGATGATTTAACATTAGTTTGTTATGTATTTATTCTCAAAGGTTTGTTTTTGGTAGAGTTAATTTGAAATTCTTCTGTTCTTATTTTTCTGTTCTTCTCTTTGGTTACACACAATTCAATTTGTAAATTGAGATCATAAAAAGGCACTTTCTAAAACCACAAGATTTTCAGTGGAGAAGAGGAAGTTGAGAGTGGTTAGTGGAAAACCCCAACTGTTGTAGTTGGACCTCTGTTGATAACTTCTCATGCAGGAAGAGAGGCCAGAAAAAAAAATGTGTCATCGTGATGTACAATAGTTTTGAAGTCCTGATAATCAATGGCTGGTCTCTACAGGACTATTCACTGCATGTTAATCACCACAGACATTGTAAGATGCTTGTCTGTATAACCAATAAATAAGAATGGTGATAAGGTCTCACCACAATTCTACCGATTCAAAGGACACATTGGAGGCCTTATGGTGAACAAAGTACATCAATTTCAGTGGCTGAGGTCAATGAAGAATGTATCCTTGTGTGTCATGCTGTTCTACACCACACTTCACCTAGGATACTGCATTTAGTCGGATAAGTGCATCTCTATGCTTCTGAAAGAGGATGAAAGCCTGCCTTGAATAACATCTTAACTACAAAACTTGCACTGTCATTTAATTATGGTAATAAGGTAAAGTAGACAAGTTTGCCAGTTGTTTACTACAAAGGAGGATTTGAAACATTTCCTCAAGCATTTGAAGTAAATTTTTTCGACTCTGGAATAAACAATGCAACATCTAATGTTGAGTCCACATGGTTAGGCACAAAAACAGCCTAAAGAATTTAGACAAAGAAGCACCAGAATGACTAGGGCACAGCTGTCAATGAGTTGAATCACTAATTTGATCCTGTGACTGATCCAAATTTTTTAGAGCAACAATGTTTAAAGTAGTCTTATTGAACTACAAACTAGAGCAGAAGAAGAAACTGGTAGAAACTATGAAACAGCTTCCAGAATCACTGATTACAATAAGGATTAACAAAAACAAACTGATAAGTCTATCAACTCCACTGTCCTTCATACCCCTTTCCTTTTACTGTAGCTTGCCTAACCACTGGATACTATAACAACTCTACTGCTACACGTTTATTTTAATATCTCCATTTGTTTCAGTTTGATGCATGTGATTTATATTGTCAGATGTGTATTGTACAAGTCTCACTTATTCTCTAAATTGTAGAAGATTCTCAAGTGTAAGAACCAACAATAAATGTTTTATGAAAACATTAGCGTATATTCGAATATTCTGAATATTTGAGAATCTTGCCTTAAAGTACATAAACCAACACACAGAGAGACAGTAATAGAATATTGTTTAATTGCTATAGTCAGTACGCTATAAGCCTTGGAAACTATAATTGTGATAAATACTTATTAATCAGAAATCTACAGATATTTGACCAGGAATGTTTATAGATTTCAAACATTACAAACTTTAGTCAATTAACTTCAGACATTAGTATTTCTGAGGACATTAGATATTCTTATCTCTGAAAAACTTACATATGCTTCAAGCTGTTGAGAGAAGTGTAACTGTGTATCAACATAGAATTAATTTGCTCTTCATGAATGTTGATAAAAGATTAAGTTCCTTACCAGAGAGAAGACCCAGAATTGTTTGTAAAACTCTTCTACATAAACTTCTATTTGTAATACCTATTTTTATAAATTGTATCATTGTGTGTATATTACAATATATTTGTGTTAAGAAAGAAAAATAAGCTTATCAATCTTGTTGGCAAATATCAAATTTAATACTTACTGACATTATATTAAACTTTCAAGCTTGGGCAGATATAGCAATCAGGTTTTGCCCAATGTCACGATAGCTGGTTCAGTAAACCATGGACATCTAGTATGCTCCTGTAATAATACATGGACTAAAGATTTAGTTTCTACTGTACATGAAGCTGTCAGAACCACAGTGAACTTCACTGTGTGTCAGGCACTCTGAGAAACATTGCTATTGCAGTCACATTACATAAACATTATTATGGCAAATGTAACAAACCATACAGTAATGAAGAGGTTCTCTCTGATTCTAATTTGGTAGTTCAGTGATGACGTGCTACACTTGAATGGAGATATTCTCTCCAACTTTGTCTTGGAAGTCTACACAAATGAAATAAACCACACAGTAATGGAGAACTTCTCTCCAATTCTAATTTGGTAGTTTAGTGGTGACATGTTAAATTTAAAAAAGAGAGGTTCTCTCCAACTTTGTCTTGGAAACATAATGGTGATGCACTACACTTGAATGGAGAGGTTCTCTCCAATTTTGTGTTGGTAGTTTAATAAAAGTGACAAGCTACACTTGAATGGAGAGGTTATCCTCAACTCTGATTTTGATTCAATCAATGTCACTATAAGCACTGTCAACACTGGTACAAGCAGAATTGTACAAAACATGAAATAAAATACACAAATACTAAATATAAAACTAAACATGAGCTTTCACTGTACTAAAAGTTATCCAGTCACAAGTTACATACCTAAAATCTGGAATTCCACTTGGAGTACTGATGCCAGCTCCAGCCATTATTACAATTTTATTAGTGGTTGGTTTCAGAATGTGTGCAGCAATATCATCTAACGTGTTGTAATTTTCATGATTGCTGCTACTGGATGAACAGGCACAAGATGGTTGTCTAAAAAAAATAAATAAAATGTTTAACTCTAACCACTGGTGTGTTTTTCAACAGTATCAACAAAAAATATAAATATGTTAATAATACAAGTCAAACAATACGCATATTTTATAAACTAGCATAAACATTTTAGCAGCAGCTAAGTTTATGTTTATTTCTTTATTTCAAAAATTTGCAATTCACTGTTGCTTACTGATATCTAACATACCAACAAGTTCCATATGTACAGGTGGAAATTTGACATTAAATTTTATAACATACACAGCCTGATAACAAGAAACTCATATTTAAGAAAATAAAAGATTTGAGACAGCCTGACTAAATAATGTAAAGAATATATATTATAAATGTACAACATTTAAACAAAACTTTGTCATCCTTGGGTAAACAGCTATAGGAAATAAGCTGAAAAAAAACTACTGGACAGAAGATGAACAAACTTGTGTGTACGTTTCTGTGTGTGTTTAAAAAATACAAATATGCACTTCTATGTCGATTGTTAAATTACCTTCTAAACAAAGTAGTTTCATAGTTGAACCTATTCATATGTGAATAGTTTCAAATGTGAATGCAGTAACTAATTTTCTTACTTATTTGGAAAGCATATTCTCAGTAATGCTTTCACCAAAGAGAAAAGAAATACAATTTATGATTAAATATGGTTGTTTCTTTACACAAAATTGAAAAAGATTAGTAATACATAACCATTCAAGGAAAACTTATTTCCACTTTAAGGTTGAAAAGAAAGCTAAATATAAAGTATCATGACCAGATTAAAGAAAGCTAAATATACAATATCATGACCAGTTCTGTCAAGACAGTCCTGTTTTTAAGTAATTTGTCCCCATTTTCAATTTTATGAGAAAGATATCAAACTGTCCTTTAAATTGAATCACAAGTATGACAGGCAAACTTGACTTGCTCATTGTCATTGTTTCAATAACATTCTCCTGCTGCCAAACTCTCCTGAAGATCCATCTGCATGTGGTGAAAACCCAGATCTGTGCAGAATTTTCAGTTAGTAGCACTGTAGTAAACCTATAGCAGTTGATCAATATGTCAGTCACCACAAAATATAACTGAAATTATTTCAAAAGCAATGCCAATGTTAATATATTTGGAAATAGAGTGAAACACTTCAATAAATTTCAAATAAAATGAAGTTGTATCATTTCAAATTTGTAACAACAACTACAAAGAGAAAAACTTATTAGTCTAACAGTGAAAACTGTGTAGAAATAACCTATACACACACACACACACACACACACACACACATCATTGTGCACTAACAAAAAATAATCTTACTCTAGATTTGATTGTTCCAAGATACATCTCACATCTCATTTTCTTGCAAGTCAATCTTAAATGACTGAATGGTCTATATACACATTGGTGTGTATTCAACAATGCAAGAAATAGCATCACAGCAACACATTTAGTATGAAGTTATTTACTTAGTTGCAAATTCCTAAACAATAGCTAGTGCAATACCATCATGGGAAGCTTATGACAGATGTAAGTCACAGCCCTTTCCAAGGAAGGATAATTCATAAAACCAAGACATGACACATTTGAAAAAAAAGAGCCTGTGATAATTAGGCCAGTAAAAAGTTCAAAAACAATATCCAAAGTAAACAGGGTCCAATACACTCATTTACAAAATTCCACAAGCTTCTAGTCAAAACCTGAAATCAACTGCTGTTTTCTTAAAAAAATAATGACTGGAACTACAAAAATCAATTACCTTTAAAGCTTCTCAGTGCAGCTCCAATAACCTTTTGTGCCTTTAATGTAATATTTTACATTGTGCCTGAAACTGATATAAACACACAATAGAGATTAAGTAAAACATTTAGGATGTGTGATCTAAAATTAACTAAACAATACTTCAAACAACATCATTATAATGAAAGTTGCAGTGTCTGTCAAGTGTTCATAATCATAGTATTTAAATTTGGCATTAAAAGTAGTAGTTCCAATAACAGTACTGGACCAATCAATTGATTTTTGACTTGTTAAAGTTTAGTTGTCATATTCACTAAATAAAGCAAACTCTGCACATACAGACACACTTAATGTAAAATAAACTAAGTTACATTTTTCCAAGAATGTGTTCATTCTAATCCATAACTGTTATTATAGCTCATCTTTAAAACAATAACATTCTAATGAACTTCCAATGTTTGTTTTAATACACTGCAGGCCTTCCAACAGCACATCAAGAAAATACAAGGAAACTGTTAAAGACAAAAAAGATAATTAGTAGTTGTTAAATGTTATTTTCACTATAGTTTAAAAAGAAAATCACTAGTCAGAAACTAATACCAGCATCATCAAATATATAAAGCTTTCATCCTTAAAGGTGTATTATGCATAAAAAAACACTATTCATATGACACTACCATTCACATGACTTGAAAACAAAATAAAAACTTGAGACTTTATTATGCAATGTTTATCTACAAATTGAACCTTCTATCAATCCTTAAAGTTGTCATCAGAAGAAGGAACTATTATATGGTTAAAAATAAAATATGCAAACTAAATTGTTTCATCATTATTTATATATAGATGTTCTGAATTCATTAGTATGTGTACAATCAGGAGCATAGATTTTTTTACACACAATGGAAGAGGGAAGATTTTTGCAAACATTTATGTAGACTGTTCAATTTGCAAATTGGTAATCTCTGATTACGTGAACCTGAAAGCTGTAAACATGTAGTCACAGTGTAATCTTGTTGCCACGATACTTCAAGGTTTCCAAGTAGGTTTGTATAAATGATGTGTTGTGAACAGTTTTCAAAATGTTAATAGAATAAAGACAAATGTGTCACAGATTTACTGCCACATGAATTTATTCCTGCACACTGCACAGTATAAAAGATGGCCATTATACCTGACAAGGTTACTAGTAACTTTCATTGCATGAATTACATTTTCAAATATTAATAAAATTAGTAATTACCCTTGATAAGTTTATATCTACTGAAGAACTGTTCATGTTGTTTGATAAAAATAATTAAAATGTATTTGTGAACTCTTGAAAATTACACATCAATACAGTGTAGCACATAATTATTCATACTTTTCATTGAAGTAAGATTAATTTAGTCCTCTAGTCTACATGTTCCCAAATGTAGACCTACTTTGTGATGATCTGTTTATGAATTCTATCACAAGTTCTTCTATATTTATCTTGTTGACCTCATCTTTGTGAGTGTGACAAACTGCCACATGGTCGAGGCAGCACTGAGACATAGTTGACCTTAACCACATCTTCAAATGTCATAATGCATTCACAACTTGATACTAGACATACAAACAAAATTTTCATGAAAAGAAACACTTTGCTAAACATCTGCTGGCTTGTCTTCTATATTTTACAGTAAGCATCCTTCACACTTTCCAGATATACTGCTTTTGTTGTTCCTTTGAACTTGGGAAACTGAAACTCGAGCCGTTGTGCAGAGATTTTTGGAGAGAAGTTTATAACCAAGTTGTCAGTCTTGCCAGATGTGATCATGTTCTCAAGTGCCAGATATTGCCTCAAGTCATTGTTGTCTGTATTGAATCTAGTGGTCAGATGTTCTATGACTATGTCCACAAATTCAAAATATTGGCTTCTGTAGTAATCTCTAGCTTTTGCAGAATGGTGTGCTGAGCCATCACCTGTATTCCTTGTGAAAGGTCTGCAAATGCATGGTAGTTCAATACGCACCAGATTTAGGGAATTTACCTTTTTCTCAGCTTCATCAAATATCTTCTTGTGATTTTCCTCTGTTCTCAATACCCACAATTGCTCAACTGTCATTGAAGATGCTTCAATCATGCACAAGCATTTTCAGACTTATCCTCTGATGAACATTGTATTTCCTCTGTATGGCAAGTTTCTGTTCCTTTGCTTGAGGTCATTGAATTATCTACATTAACATTTGTAGTACTACTAACTGGCTTGCTGAAATGTCTAATATTGGAAAGTTTCAGATGCTTCCTTGTCATAACTGGAATCCATTTCCCAGATAACTCAACAAGCTAAAATACAGTCTTTATTGAAAAACTCTAATGCACAACAAAGGAAGATAGAACAGAATGGAAGTAGGACTGAATTGTACAATATATTTAAGTCTAACGCACAAACCTTACAGTGACTACTGAGCCGACAAACCACCTGGGCATCGCTGAGACAATAATGTGTGCTAGTTACAACACAAGTAATTGCAAATTTCTCGAAAAATACTTAAACAATCACAAATATATTATATTCCTGTTAAATCTCATTAAAAGGCAAACACGTTGTAATCTATAGTGTCTATAAGCACATCTGTTAAATAAAAACACCTAAACAAAAACCAGCAATATAATTCGAGTAGAGGCTTCAGGCCATTGAAATCGCTCCTTTTGTGTTCTAATTATACAAAAAAATACAATATTTTTACTCTCTATAATAAGATAACATATTGTTCTTTTACCATAATGCTCCATCACTGATAAATGGCAGTGATAATCTGAAATTTCATGGATTAATGAGAGCCATAAACAAAGGTCTAATGAGCCCTGTTGTAAAATCGAGGCTCAGACTAAAGGGAGTGGAGGGGGGTGATGTAGGGTGTGTTTGGTGCATCAGTCCCAAATATAAGAAAATGATGAGTTCAAAAACTGTGACAAATGTGAAGTGTAGTTAGGACAACTTCCTCTTTCTGATCCATACAGAAGCAAGACAGACAAAGTACAACAGAGGGTTTTATTTGGAAAAGCTTGTTTTCACATCACTCACTCCAAGTCGACTGCCAACTGGCACGGATCCGAGCCTTGAATACAGAACTATAGACCACATATTAAACAAGTATAGCAGCAACAGTAGAAGAGCAGACAGATTTAACTACGATGTCGGTGAGCCCATTTCAGCAACAGTAGAAGAGCAGACAGATTTAACTATGATGTCAGTGAGCCCATTTCTGCAAATACCAATGAAGCCTGGTATCCAAAAGAAATAGATAGAAGTAGATGTTAAAGAAAAATGAGCCAGTCAGTTTTGAATATCGGCAAGAACAGGGTGAGAACCAGATAAATCAGTATAAATAGTACAATTTGAGTACTGCTTAGCTTCTATGTGATCAAGGGCATGAGAAATGGGATACATACAGTTTAGCAGTGAACACAGAAATTAGAGAGGGGATTCTGTGTGCAACCACCAAACCACAACAAACGATAGTAGAGCCAACAAAGTCACCTGATTTCAAACCATCCACATAAATAGGAATGGATGGATAGTTCAAAAGATGTTCAGCAAATAACACACAGCATTTCCAATTGGGAGTACCTATTTTTCTCAGATGACTTAAAGAAAGGTAACATTTGCAGACTGTAATAAGCCATGGTGGGATGAGCTGACCAATGGATAGAGCAATAGTATTCAAGAATAGACTCGATTCATCCAACTACACCTGGAAACAAAGGCCAAAATGAGAAATGGCAGATCCTCTGTTCTGAAAAAAAACATGGTCCACCGAGGAAGGAAAACACAACCCCAGGTGAGTTACTGTGGTAAGGATGAAAGTTTTGAAGCATACAGTAAAGACAATTGCAAATGGCAGAGGTGTAGAGGAGTTTCATGAGACTCTGTGTATAAGTTCTGAACTAGGAAAGTACAGAAAGCACTGGTGCAGAACCAAAAACCCTGATGATGAACAGGATACAGCATCTTCAAGGCCAAGGTCATGGCAGAGCCATAGACCAGTGATCCATAGTCTAGTTTCAATCTAATAAAAGCATGATATATCCACAGATGCCAACTATTTCAAATGACTGAGCATAATGATTGTAGACAGAGCCCTTTATCATTTGCAGCTACTAAGTCTGACCAATGTCTCTGAGCTGTTTATTATTATTATATCATTGTTATAACTATTCTTATTTATTACTGTGATAAATTGCTCATTTATGACTGTGTTTTGTGTATTTAATAAATAAATTTTAAAAAGTTCTTTCGAAATTCTTTTTCATATTCTGAATTCTTACTCATAAATGTTGTTATCTGTATCATTTTTGTCTATACCTCAACCTTTTGTTGGTGAGATGCCCATTTTTTGTTTTTGGTTTTGAATTAAGCACAAAGCTACTCAATGGGTTCTCTGTACTCTGCCAACCACGGGTATCAAAACCCGAATTTTAGCATTGTAAGTCTGCAGACATACCGCTGAGCCACTGGGGGTCATGGATTTTGTATGTCTGGAACAATCATTTATCCCGCCATGCACCATAGAAAAATTGATGTGACAAACTGTACAAAATGCATGGCTGTCACTGACTTTTGATGCAATGACTGGATATTTTGCACTATACTCTTTCCTAAATTTTTGATTCATAGTTTTAGTCCTTTTAGATTTGCCAGAAACAAGACAATCAGGTGAATGAGATCTCTTTTTTCCCATCTTGTGAACGATCGCATTGGTGTTTCTATGCTGCTTAGAGAACGAGAAATACCCATCTACACAAGCGCTGATTGGCTGACAAGCACAGATGATGAAACTATAGATTCTTCCACGTACCCAGTATGGAGAAGCACAACTTTCAAACTATTGGTAGACGTCAGAGATATATTTTTTTATTATTTCAAGCACAAACATGATTATTACAAGTAGCCATTTGAACTGTGTTTTTTATTTATTATCAAAATTTATTTGTATCTCACTAGAAATTTTCTTTTCACCCCTTTCAAGCCCTGGGGGAACAATTTATCACTTTATTATATAGGCCTCTATAATATATAATAATCTGAGAGTTGAAACAATGTGTAATATTTGTCTGTGTGAACATATAGTCCTAATGTATACACCAAAATCATAATGATTGGCATCTGTATATCTTTAGCATAGAACATCAATCTGCTCCCCAAGTGGTGAAAGAGAGGACATGCAGGATTTTCAGTGCTCTTGTACATTTGACCCATAACTGCTTGAAGTGTGGTATAAAGGTCATTTTGCAGTCAAAAATAAGCCCCACAGGTAGTACAACTTCACAGATACAGAGTTCAGAATCAGGGTGAATAGAAGTGCATGGAAGCAGTTTTCGACAGAAGTTAAAACCATTTGCTTTATCCCTTCAGTAAATGATAGAGGGTATTCTGTAGCTACCATTCAATATACCTCATGTTTGATATATGATATGAGATGTGAAAGTTGTTGACATGGAGCCCTGTTTGCACCAGTAAAAGGGAGTTGTTCAGTGACAGCATTAATCTTTATACTGAAAAGTGTGATACTCAAAACACAGCCCTGAGCGATTCCAAGTTTCTGTAGAAAAGAACAGGAAAGTGTCAAACCCACTCAAAATGGAACTTCCTATATATTAAAAACTATTTTAATAAAAAATGGGCAAATGGCCACATAACCCATATAAATGGAGGTCTCGCAAAATGCCATACCTCCATGTTGTATCATAAGCCTTCTCAATGTCAAAGAATATTGATACAAGATGTTGTCTTTTGAAAAAGACTTCTCTGATGGAGTGCTGTCATCAGAATCCACGCTGGGAGGACATCATAAGGTTGTTTATTCGAGGAACCAAAAAGACAAGCATTAACAATCCTCTCTAAGGTCTTACAGAGACAGCTCATCAAAACAAGACAGGGTGGACACATGCTAATTAACCAACAGCATCACCCCTCCATGCACTCTGTCATTTCTGTACAGAGAAAAACTACCAAAAGGTAACTGTATCAGCAAGTTTAGGAAGTTTTTCCAGATCAGAGTGTAAACCTCAACAGTTCCATTATATCAAGATGGCCATTATCCAAATGTGTGGATAGCCCTTCTGTTTACAACCACATCTTTTTTTCTTTATTATCTTTATTCAAGGGAGGTCTGTTGACCTCCACGGATCCTGCCCTAGGTTGATTTGGCAGGTCGTTGTCGGAAGAGGATTCCAGTGACTTAATGATGTGAACAAATGATCATTTTGCATCTTAGGGTGGGAAAAGAAAATGTACCTAAAGTAATGCCCTTACCTGAAACCAAAGGAAATGGATCTCAGTGTTTGATGGAATGTACATTATGGACAGAGATGGGTGTTGACATTGATTCATCAACTTTTCTCACCATGGAAGTCAAAAGACTTTTCAGTTGGTTTGAGAACAATTCTTTTGGAGGCAGAGAGAAAGTTCCATCTGCACTCCCACTGTAGTAGTGGAATGAAATGTAGCAGCATATGTCCAAGATTAAGTGGTGAACAGCAATTTTCGAGCCTCAAAGTAATGTTTTGAATCATCTTCAAATGCTACACACCTTTTTCTTCCAACCATTTAAGGCAAAAACGAAATTAGAACAGGTGAGAGCCATTACAATTGATGAAACGAGAGTCCATTGCACACTCACAGACATCATGGTCCTTGCCACCTCAACAAGCAGATGTCAAGGAACCACAACAAAATATTTTCAAATGACAGAACCACTGACACTGGAAACATTGAAGAGGGTTTGGAATGTATGGCCATAACTTGCAATTAAGATAAACCTGCCATGATGATGCCAGGTGGATGCAGTGCTGTAAATTTTAAAACAAGGACACTGGTCAACATCATAATTCCACCTTTGTGAGTGGAGATATGCCTCACTGGAGAAATGTCTTAGGTAGAGAAACCAACAAGAATCTCCAACTTTGGGATGTTCTTCAAATCCATCTCAACAACAACTCCTCATGACAAATTCAAAGTAGCATGGGACATAACCTCAATAGGTATATCCCTAATCACTTTTAAATGTAAGAGGAATTCACTGTGTTGAGATGTGTAGATATGTCACCAAAGCAAAGCTTTTTGACTGACTTTGGAGAGCCAGCAAGTCCCTCCCGTCTATTCGGAATGAAAAAGGGAAACATTAGCCCTGAAGGTTTGTCTGAAAGAAAATGTAGTATAAAAAAATGAGATACGGGTATTACAGATTGCTGCTCAGAATCTTCAACGTGTGGTCATTGAGAACATCAAATGCTGATACTTGGTTGTCCCTAGCCCAAGTGGCCAGCCAATTGACCCTAGGTAGACCATCTCAAGGCTGCTCATCTACACAAATTTAAGGCCAAAGTGATGTGTTAAAGTTGGACCCCTCAACCACATACAGGAATCCACGCCAAGAGGAATAACCAATGAGCTTTGTCTTTCTTTCCTATGTTTAATATATGTATGAAAGTGTCTCAGTACAAAGGAAACTTTTAGAAACATCCTAAGTGAAAATCAAGCAGATTGTCATTCAGAAGATTTCTTCTATAAATGATTGATCTGATAAGATAAACACAAACCTTTCCTTTCCCCAAAAATAGAGAAAACAAGGAAAATAAAAGAACTTGAAGAAAAAAACACAAAAACAGGAAGACATGAGACACCAAGTAGCCAAATTAACCTAGATTTTGGAGATTCATATGAGGCAGAAATAAAGAAAAGTACTTAAAGTTAAAAAGATATCAAAGCATGAAATAAAGATAAAACACATATATGTAAAAAGGGCTCGTCTGGGTTGAGAAAATTTTTTTTACGTAGAGGAGCGAACAACGTTTGTCTTTCTTCAGTCATCGTCAGGTTCACAAAGAAAGGAAGAGGTAATTGACTGGAGAAATGTAGAATGCGAGCTTAGATGTTTGAATATATAATTTTATATCATTTATTTTATTATTATTATTTATTATATTATTTTTTAATATAGGTATAAAGGTGTTCCTTTGTATTGGTTTATTTTGGGCTTGAGTTGTTGTATAAGTAAGGCTTCTTTAATTTTGCATTTGTTTATGTTTGTTTGTTTATTTAGTATTTAAGTGCTTTCTACGGTTATGTTGTGTTTATTTGACTTGCAGTGTTTGAAAACATCTGAAAGTGATTTTTTATGTTCTTTAAATCTGGTTTCCATTTTTCTACTTATTTCTCCAATTTAGAAGTCGTGGCAGTTATCACATATATTTCTCTACAAGTGGGTTTTCTCAACATCACTGACTAAAAATAAAACGCACTGAACAAGGAGTTAGGATTGTTAAGGTAATATAATGCATAAATGAAAGTGGTCAATTTTCAAAAACATGGAAAAACCACATAACTTGTGTGTGTACTTAAAAACATACAGTGGGATATAACTTTACCTACAATCACACTTTCAAGAAGCAACTACATTGAATCAAAACCAGTTTGTGAACTAGCTACACAGAAACAAGTCTCATCCATAAGACAACTAACCAATAATACTTAAACATATATTCATATAAATTGAACAAATGTCCATCAAGAACAAAGGAAATATTATATAAAATCTTCCGCCCAAAAAAAAAAATTTATGATAATAATTCAGTCACTTGATTTATTACAAATGAAAAAGTAAATTCTAGTGAAAAGTTACTGATACATTTTCATTTTTTAATATGCTTTTAACAAACTTCTACAATGAAAAGATGACATAACAATTTCATAAGCTTCTTAAATATACAAGTTGTAAAACAGCAGTGATGAAGACCAACAAGAGTTAATAAATAACTTTCTGTATAACATACTGAATAGAAACAGTCATTATCTCTACAAGGACAGTCGGGAAATTCTTACACAGGCCATTCAGAAGACTCCAAGGGAAAACTGACAAGGCAAAATAAACAGTATCATATCCAGTGTACCAACCTTTTACATTAGCCAGTAATCAAGTAACTGTCAGTTAAAAACAAAGATATGTTGAAACTATACAGACAATGGTTAGTTTCAGCACTCACATACACAGTGTTGTGGGTCAAATTTTAAAAACACTATCTGACAAACTTTTCTCAGATTGAACTTAACGTGGAATACATAAAGTTTGTCAGATGTAATAGATGTTAAAGTGACCACTTATATTAATCAGTATGCCTATCAAAGTAGTTTAAAAAATACCTGGCAGAAAATTATGGTTACATAAACCACAACCGGATGACAATTTGTACCTATCACAAGTTTCTAGAACCTATACAAAATTTTCTACAAGGTAATAAAATGTCCAACACACATCAATAAGTACAAAATAACTCTTGAAAATCATTTTTATATCCTTTACAGCCTTAAATATTTTATTCAATTCAGACATTTTAGAAAACAGCATAATAAAACAGTTAATGTACCATAACAACATACAAATTTTGTGTAAGCCTGCATCACATAAGACTTCCGCACATTTGGAAAGATGAAGTCAATTTTATATCTGTTATAACAGGAAAAATAGTCTTAAATTACATTAATATTAAATTTAGAGATTTGTATCATTACAAACAGAAAAACATGAAACACATACCAACCAAAAACAAGATACAATGGTATTATATACAATTTATTTGAAATAAAAATTAAGCGACTCCTTTACAAGAAATGTAATTAATTGCTTTCTAATATGTTTACAGGTATTTAACTTACTTTATTTTAAAATTATTTTTAGTTTTATGTTCCTCTGTTTTCTGGATTCTGAGTTCACTAAATTTCTTAACCAGGGAAGATGAAATTGATGTTGAACTAATCTGTAGTGGTTCTACAGTCTTAGATTTTCCAACTGCAGCTGCCATTAGGACACAAGCTGTATGAACAAAAATAATTATTTTGCTGTGTGCATCAAAACAATTTTCATGATAAACTGCTTACAATTTTTGAGTTAATCAGCAAAAACAATTACTTAAAGCTTTTTAAGAACATCTGATAAGCCAAGAAAACAAAGTATCACATTAATACATGTAAATACATGAATTTACTTGCAATACACCTTCAGATATCCAATTCATTTCAAACAAAAGGTGAATATTAATATAAACCTAAGATATGCTATAATTCAAGCATCCTAAATATAAACATATATCTATCCATTAACAGTCTTGTTCTCATGTCATTTTAATAAACATAAAATTCAAAATACATCTTGAACTATCAAAAATCAACAGTCATTCTAAAAGAACATAACCTTTCATAGAAGAAATCTCATCCTAAAACTTATACTGATAGCTTTTTCAGTTATTTTGCAAATGATTTTTTCACAACAGATTCCAAAACCTTATTAACAATCAAAAACAAAATAATTAAGCTTTTTTGTTTCTCAAAACAGTAATCACATTATTAATATTCTTTAAATATGTCGTGAGATTGGAGTGGGAGTTTTATTTCTGAAAAGCATGTGTTATGTGCAACATTAACAGCTTTGTACATAAATTAAACAAACTTCAGTATTATTTATTAACTATAATTTGAGATATATACAAGCATGAACAACAGGTAGACAATATATAGAATACTAATTCTGATGTTTGTAAAAACAATAACTTTTCTTTGTTGAAAGGTCTAACAAATAACCATGAAAGGGCAAGCCAATGAAATATTACAAAATAACAGATTTACATAAAACTTCTAAACTACTGTTACCATAGTCAAGCATGTTTTCCATTGAAAGATCGAGTTTTCTATTAATATTTTTCCTTAGTCGGGGACACAGAATAACTACACCTATTTAGCCTTCTTCTCCTTATATCCAGTCCTGATTATAAAGTATTAGTGTATGAGAATGACAGATATTTCAAAAGTTAAAAAACATCTAACTTATAGGGACAATCTCCATTTTAAAAGTTTGTTACCTTTTAACACAGTGGTTCTCAAACTTTTTTGTTTGCAGACCACTTTGGTAACAGAAAAAGTGCTATTCACAATGTACCACTCCTGCCTCATTCATTCTTATATGGCCTCAACCATGGTGTTGCACATCAGCGACTTACATTTTGGATCAGTCTGTGGTTCAAAGACAACACTTTCAGAACCATTACTTTAACATAATTAAAATATCCTAGTTCTAATATTTAACATTATCAGTTGAAAGTTTCTCATAAGTTCATTTTCACTTTCATACACCTTTTTCTTTAACCAAATCCTAACCTTACTATAGTTTTGGTTTGCTTTGAATTTTGTGCAAAGCTAAATGAGAGTTATCTGCACTAGCCATCCTTAATTTAACAGTGTAAGACTAGAGGGAAGGCAGCTAGTCATCACCACCTGCTGCCAACTCTTGGACTACTCTGTAACCAATGAATAATGGGATTGACCATCACAATATAACACCCCTACAGCTGAGAGGGCAAGCATGTTTGGAGTGATGGGATTCAAACCCGCAATCCTCAAATTATGAGTTGAGTACCTTAACCACCTGGCCATGCTGGATCCCTTTACCATAGCCCTGTAAATATTCCAACCAAATAAACTAACATAGTCTTATTGTGCATAATGGCCAAACTGGTAGCACATGATTCACTGAATGATAGTTTGTGACACAGGATCATAAAAAGCCTGAAAGAATTTTAATTACAATTCAAATATCTTATTAAAATTATTTTTTTAAATTACTAACTTGAAGTCTCACCATTCACATGCTTAAGCCTCTCCAAAGTCCTAATATCTACTATATTTGAACTTTGATGGAAAACTATGTGAGCTGTACAGTTGTTCTGAATGATAATAAAATTAATTCAAATGGAATATACTAATAATAAATAACTGGTGATAAAATAAAATAAAAACAATATTATGTTTTTAATTCTTACCATAACTTTGAATTGTAACTAAATAAACTTAACTAAAACTTATAATAATAATAATAATTATAATGAACTTAATTAATGTAATTCAGAACATCACAGTCGTAATTATGCAACAAACAACGTGGATACTAAAGATGTCTCTAATGTATCTGTTATATTCCAGCTAGCCTGTTCAACCTCTGTATTGAATAAAAAGTTTGTCAGCAGTGGATTTGGCAGATGTGATACAGTAGACATATAACTAAATATTCTTCACTGCTTTCATAATCATAAATTATCAGAATTTACTGGAATCCTGTCCAAGTTTTTCACTTAATTTCTGTATTGTGTTTTGTAGTACCAATAACTGAAGCTTTTATTAGTATCCTCTTGATTTATGAATTTCAAACCTTTAACTATCTGAAAATACCTGTAAGCATTTAGTTATCAAACCTGATCACTATTCCAAATAACATCGAACAAGCAACTTGTTATACAGCTCTGTAAGTAGTAATAACAAAAGGGCTGCTACAATATTAGCTTTACTTCTTCTAGCAGGAGCACTAACTGTACTACCACTACAAAAGTAAACTGATTATCTTTGACCTTAGTATGTCTACGAATACAATCTCAAATAGTAAAATCCTATCCCCTTATTAAAACCAAATGAGTTATAACCAGCTAACATTCTCTGTACTCTTGTGGCTACAACACTTTAAAAACTTTGCAATAAATAAGCCCTGATATGTTTCTTCAATACAAATAGTAACTTTTCACTCACACTCAATGAAAGCTAAAATTTCTTATAGTAAATTAAAAAGGCTTAACAATAAGGTTCTCTTCCTCTCACACAATTTTATCATTCTGACCAAATTAAAACCACAGAAACAAATTACTTGAGTTCACCAAAACCTCTAAAATCTAATGAACTGAAGCTTACATTTTACCGTATTCTGTAACCCTAAGTAACTTTTGTAAAAGCACGCACACAAAACAGTTGCTCTAAACATTTTAAACTCAAAATTTTAATCCATTAATTAAAAAAAAATGTTACTTTGGACAAGATACGTTGTCTCAGTGTCTATGAAATAAGAAGTCAACAGATTTTAAAAACACCACATTTCTACGAACTTGATGACAACATGCTAAATGATAAAAGCAAAACTACCACTTTTTATTTAAAGCATTAGCTCGAATATTTCATTCAGTGCTATCTATTGTTGTTCTTTTTAAAACTTACACGTTGTGATTTGGTTACTGTTTTTCATTTACGAAAATAAAATGTCCATGTACATACGACAAATAATCACGATTTGCTTATTGTAAAAATACTAAAATTTACGTTTCAAAATTATATCTTTCTGTGACTGGGTGGTAATCTAATCAACTTATAACCCTAAAAGCAGGGGTTCAGTTCTTGCGATTAGTAAGCGCAGATAGCTCATTACCTATGTAGGTCTGCTTTTAATAAAGAAACAAAAGATATTTAAAGCTGTTGTTGTTGTTGTTTTGAATTAAGCACAAAGCTACACAATGGGCTATCTGTGCTCTGCCCACCACGGGTATCGAAACCCGGATTTTAGCGTGCAAGTCCGCAGGCATACCGCTGAGCACAAATGGTTTAATCTATTTATTCCTTCCCGTTTCTGCAGTAACTCGTACATGTTCCAGATCTCAATGTTACCTTTCAAACTAGCTCTTTTATTTCAAACTTTACAACCGTTGCATATTCACAGTTTGTTTTTTTCAATTACATTTCATTCAGTTAACCTGAAATAATCAGGTGATTTTCGAAAACCTTCAGAACAAAAATAAATTTAAACTTTTTGTTTGTAATTTAGCACAAAGCTACACCAACGCCTATCTGGCTTCTGTCCATTCCGGATATCGAAACTCAGTTTCGAAGTTGTAAATCCGCAGACAAGTCGCTGAGCCACTCGGGATTAATTTAAACAAAAGATAAGTACTTGAGGATCATACCTGGTATACAAAACAATTATAACAAATAATATTTTTAATGTTTGTTTCAGCACAACAATCTACTATTTTATTGTTAGAAGTTATATGGTCTTTAATATTCTATCTTGTTTGTTTGGGAAAGATAGGCCCAGAAAATTATGGGTTTAAGTAAAGTGTTTCCAGCACATTCGAAACTGGAAAATAAATACAAAATATTGTGACCTCTCTAAATTTTTTTTCTTTCAATCTAGATAGTTGAATCGGTCAGTGTGTTTTCGTGGAGTATTTGTGTTTGCTAACGTGCAAACCGAGATTACTTTGTTTAAGTGGATTTTGGGTTAGTTGTTTGTTTTTTCTTTTTGTAAAGCCACATTGGGCTATTTACTGACAGAGATTCTGGCAGAGCCATTGACCAGTGATCCATAGTCGAATTTCGATCGAATAAGAAAACGATATATCTTTAACATAGACAATTGATTCGCTCCCCAAGTGGTGGAAAAGAGGACAAGGAGGATGTTTAGTGCTCTTATACATTTGACCCATAGCTGCTTGATGTGTGGTATAAAGGTCAGCTTACGGTCATATATAAGCCCAATAACTTTATTTCAGGGACCAAAGGCAGCACAACTTCACTGATACAGAGTTCATGATCAGGGTAAATACCACACTGGCGGTAAAAGTGCATGCAAACGGTTTTAGAGACAAAAAAGTTAAAACCTTTTGCTGTGATCCACTTCAGTAAACAATTGAGGGCAGTCTGTAGCTGCTGCTCAGTATGCCTCATATTTGACGACTTTGTGTGTGTGTTTTCTTATAGCAAAGCCACATTGGGCTATCTGTTGAGCCCACCGAGGGAAATCGAACCCGTGATTTTAGCGTTGTAAATCCGAAGACATAGTTTGACGATTGGCATGAGATGTGAAAGTCGTCGACATAGAGCCCGTTTGCAACAGTAAAAGGGAGTTGTTCTGTGATGACATTAACCTTAAAACTGAAACGTTTGACATTCAAACAGAGTTCTCAGGGACTCCAAGTTTCTAAAGAAAAGAACGGGAAAATGTCGAAGCCACGTGAGCTTGGAATCTCTTGTCCATTAAAAATTTTAATAAAAATGGGCAAATGATCACATAATCCATATCTATGGAGGTCTCACAAAATTCCATACCGCCATGTTGTATCATAAGCCTTATCAATGTCAAAGAATATTGATACAAGATGTTGTTGTTTGAGAAAGGCTGCTCTGATTGACGCTTCAAGTGGAATCAGGTGGTCCACGGTAAAGCTCTGTTATTAAAACCCACACTGGGTGGGCGAGAGGAGGTTGTTTGATTCGAGGGACCAAACAAGACGAGCATTAATCATCCTCTATAAAGTCTTAGAGCTCGTCAAAGCAATTAGGCAGTTCTTTAGAAAAATCTTGGGGTCCTTCCCAGGCTTAGAGAAAGGTAGGACTATAGCCCGGCACCAGGCATCAGAAAAAACATTCTCCTGCCAGATCCTATTAGAAACAAATACAAGAATATTAAGAGAAGCAGGAGATAGATGGCGCAACATTTCATAGTGTAATCATCAGGTCCAACTGATGTACTGCCAGACCAATGAAGGGCCAGTTTCAGTTCCACCAGTATAAAAGAACGACTATAGTCAAAGAGATAGTCAGTTCGAAAGGAAAGAGGTGAACGCTTTACCCGACTCTTGATGGCTAAGAAGGTGGAGGAAGAAGCAGAAGTGCTAGATCCCCGGCAAAAGCTTTTACATAAAGTATCAGCAATGCTCCGGGTATCAGCTATTTCCTGGCCATCAGAGGACAAGATCAAGAGAGGGACAGAATTATATTGTCCACTGACCTTTCCAATCTTGTCGCATATGACTTTGGAACTGGTGATAAAATACATGCTGCCACACAGTCGTCTATTGATGGCTTACAGACGATGGCATGATCAAGTGAAAGAGGGTCAGTTTGCTTGATTCAGCTTTCACCAGAACACAGGGGTCGGGTGGCATCAACCACAGCCAGTCTCTCTCAAAATTATACAGAAATGATCACTTCCTCGTGGATTATTGTCAACCCTCTATGAAAAGTCGGAGAATAATGAAGGAGGGCAAATTATATGATCAATAACAGTAAAAAACAGACTAGGTGCATGGAAATAAGTAGAAGAACCAGTACTGAAAAGAGAGAGATTGTGATCACAGAACATATGCTCTACAGAGCGACCCCTCCTATCAATATCAGCACTTTTCCAAAGGGGATGATATCCATTATAGTTCACAGGAATAAATATGGAGACAGCAACTGTTCAATAAGAGCATCAAGGTCTGACTGATCACATGTCTCTCAAGATGACAGGTAGAGAGAACAAAATGTAATAGTATGACCCAAGGAAACAGGGATGGCTACGGCCTTCAAGGATGTGTCGAGTGGCAAAAAGAGGGTGGGCACATGCTGATCAACTAACAATGCCACCCCTCCATGCACTCGTCCATCACACAGCATTTCATTTCTGTACAAAAATATCGCCGAAAGGTGACTGTATCAACAAGTTTCAGAAGTGTTTCCTGTAAGGAAAAAATACAGGATGGTAGAAAGCAATCAGTGTTTTGATGTCATCCAGATTAGAACGGTGGCCATTTTTATTTAAGTGCAGGCGAACTGGGTGGAGAACCTTTTTGTTTACGACTACGTCTTAATTCTTTTCTGTCTTTATTCGAGGGAGGTCTATCGACCTCCGTGGATCCTGCTCTAGGTCGATTGGGTAGGTCTTTGCTGTTGGAAGAGGATTCCAAAGACTGAGGATGTGAACGAATGATCGTTTTACATTTTGAGGTGGGACAAGAAGATATACCCGAGGAAATGCCTGTGCCCGAAATGAAAGGAAGTGGATCTTGGGATTTGCTGGAATGTATGTTAGGGACAGAGATGGTTGTTTTTAATCATGGAGGTCAAAAGACTTTTCATTTGGTTTGAGAATGACTCTTTTGGAGGCACAGTAGTAGTGAAACAAAGCGCAGTAGCATACATCTGAGATGAAGTGGTGGACAGTAACTTTCATGCCTCAGGGTAAGTAATGTGATGAATCGTTTTCAAATTCTGCACATCTTTTTCTTTCAATCATTTAGGGCAAGAACAAAAGTAGGATGGGCGAAAGCCATTACAACTGATGTAATGAGGGTCCGTTTCACACTCACAGGCATCATAATCCTAACCACTGCAATGAGCACACATCAAGGTACCACAACGTAACGTCTTTGAGTGACCAAACTGCTGACACTAGAAACATTAAAGAGGGTTTGAAATGTATAGTTTTACCTTGCAATTAAGATAACCTGTCTTTATGGTGGCAGATGAACGTGGTGATGTAAATGTAAGAATGAGGACATTGGTCAGCATTATAATTCCACCTTTGCGAGTGGAGATACACCTCACTGCAGAAACTCCTTGGGTGGAGAAACAAGCGAAAATCTCTTACTCGGGGATGTTCTTGAACTCCCTCTCAACAATAACTCTTCATGATGAATTCAATGTAGCATGAGGTGTAACTTCAATAGGTATATCCCCAATTGCCTTTTGAATGCAAGAGGAGTTCACTGTGTTGAGATGTGGATGTTTCCACCAATATGTCACCAGCAAGTCCCTCTGGTCCCTTTTGAATGAGAAAAGGAAAGATTTGCCCTGCAGATTTGTCTGAAAGAGAATGTTGGATAAGAAAATGAGGTACAACAAGTAGTGCATATGTTGAAGACTGCTGCTCAAAATCTTCAAGACGTAGTTGTTTACCTGTGGACTGTTTTTTCTACTATTTTATTTACATTTTTATTTGGATGATCCATAATAAAAAAGGAAATATCGGTGCCCACTGACCCCACTCACCATGAAGCCCTACGAGGGGACACAATACAATGTCAAACAAGAACAATGCAGCAACGCCAGGATTTTAAGCACTATACCCAAACAGCAACATCAGATACAATGTCCACAACACCTGTTGAGAACATCCAACACTGGCACTTCGTTGTCCCTAGCCCAAGTTGACCAGCCGATTGACCCAAGGGAGACCACTGCAAGGCAGCCCGTCTACAGGAATTCAAGGTTAAAGTGGTGTGTTAAGATTGAACCCCTCATCCACCAAGATATTTCCTTCCCCTTCACGGGTCGCCACGCACGGCAAACACGTGCGTGGATATTTAGATCGCAGAAATGGTAAACTGGAAGAACAGAACCTTCCCTGTGAGGTCCTTACCCCACGTACATGAATCCACACCGAGGATTCACTAGATCGAAACTTCTTTACTGACTTCAGAGAGCCAGCAAGTCCCTTCTGAATGAAAAAAGGAGAGATTTGCTCTTAATGTCTAGTGATCTGCAAAAAGAGAACCTCATGTAATGTGCAATATAATTAATAGAAATATTAATTTCTTGCAATTGACACTTCTTGCAAAAACCTCTGCTTTAGAGAATTTCAAAATTTATGCATAAAAAGTCCCGAACTTGATTACTGACTTGTCTATTATTTGTTCTTCGCATTCTGCCAAAAAAGTATGTTTCAACAACTTTCGAGTCAAGATACACACGTGCGAACACAGAGGCAAGATTTTCCCCTTTCTTCTTCTTTTTTTTGGAGGAAAGGTATTATAGATTTCACCCCAAGTAAAATTTGTTTACTCCTTTTTTTATAAGCGCAAACCTACACAACGTATTTCGATATGTTGTGTCGTCTGTAAAGAATGAATCAAACCCCGGACTTCAGCGATATAAGCCTTTTAGCTTACTGTTTTGCCACTGAGGAAAAATAGATTTTCATATAATCTCTCCGCCTCCGCTGGCTCAGCAGCAGATCTGAGGGCTTATAACGATGAACATTGAAAAATTGGATTTCAGTATCCATAGTGAGAACTGCAAAATTAGCCCATTTAATAGAATAGTTTTGTGTTGGGTAGTGCAACGGTAAGTCTACGGATTTACAACACTAAAATAAGGGGTTCGATTCCTTTCGGTGAGCTCAGCAGATAGCCTGCTGTGGCTTTGCTATAAGAAAAACACACGTAACAAAGCCACATCGAGCGTTCTGTTGTATCCACCGAGGATAACCTAACCCTGAATTTTAGCGTTGTAAATCTATAGGCTTACCGCTGTTCCAGCGGGGGACACTTTGTGCTTAATAAATATATAAATATTCTTATGAAAGTGGCCGCTAAATGTAATGTTCTCATGATAATCGATATTGACTCTTCAAAATTAAAGTTACAAAAATTATGAAATGTGTTATTCTATATAAAATACAACTGTGTAAAATTATTTAGTAGATCTGGAATATATTAGAATGTTCATGGTTTCTGAGTATAGTGTTTAACGTATTATTAATACGACTTGATGTTCTTACATACATATTTTCATTATTGCAGACTTTTGTATCTCTTTGCTACAAAAATGTCTCGTTATAATGTGCTCCCCAGTGGCTCAGCGGTATGTCTGCGGACTTACACGCTAAAATCCGGGTTTCGATACCTGTGGTGGGCATAGCGCAAATAGCCCATTGTGTAGCTTTGTGCGTAATTCAAAAAACAACCAGCAACAACTCGTTATAATGTACCTTTTTCAAAGGTACGAGTTCAGAGATTTATTTTCAGTTAGTTGATTATTTGGAATTAAGCCAAAGTTGCACAATGAGCTGTGTTCTGCCCACTAAGTCCCCCACAAGTACAGCGGTTAGTCTACGAATTTATAATGGTAAAATCAGGGGTTCGGTTACCCTCGGTGGACTCAACAGATAGCCCGATGTGGCTTTGCTATAAGGAAACACACTGCCCACCATGGGTATACAAACACGATTTCTAGCTGTGAGAGTGCTAACGTAGCACTGAGGAGAGAGGGGGGCATTTGTAGTGAGATCTATTTTAATTTTGTAAATAAGTGTCCAAACAAAATTAAATAGTAACTTTTCAAGCTCTTACCACGAGAATTTATATGTGTATTATTTATTTGTAATTTATTTGAACTATCATCGTGTTTTTGATCCAGAATGGCCAGGTGGTAAGGGATATGACTCACAGTCATACGTCACACCAAACTTGCTCACCCTTTCAAAGGTGGGGGCGTTATAATGTAACGTTTAGTTCCATTATTTGTTGATAATAGAGCATCCTAAAAGTTGGCAGTGGGTGGTGATGACTAGTCCCTTCCCGTTAGTCTTAAACTGCTATATTAGAGACGACTAGCGTAGATAGCCCTCGTGTAACTTTGTGCAAAATTCTAAATAAACGAACTACTTTTTCTTAGATTTATATTTAATGTACAAGCTTAATAAACTCCTCCCAGCTGTAGAAGGCTTAAGTATTTAAGCCGAAAGCTTGTACGTTAATTTAAAAAACTAAAACAAAACAACGTAACAATAGTCCAAGCAAATTTCTCAGTACAAAAATTAAATTGTTTTAAATGACATGATATCGTTATGGAAGTGATGGTTTCCCAGAGGTGTGTAGAATTTGTTTTTGCTTACAAAATGAAAGAATATATAGTTGGTATTGAAATAAATAAATACTTTTGTGCTATTAATTTTCACCCTAATTCTAATTTGTAAATGGCTCATATAAAATTAATAATAATTACAGCTTACTAACTTAAATCTAATTTTTGTCCCAACAATTTTTGTTAATTAAGCGATTTGCTAGTATAAATAGTTTCTCAACCACTACTGCGTTTCTTGTATCCCGGCTTCTAAAATATTCTACTTTTTTTTGGCCGAAGGGAAGACGTAACCTCCTGCTGGCTCGCCAATTTCCTTTTCTGGGCTGCAATAATATAAAAGAAAAGAAAGAAAAGGTTCTGTGTTTGTCATATCCTGGCCAGCCATCATGATGAACCCTGGTATTGAACGAAATGTTTCTTCAATGGTTCCTTCTGGTATACTTTCACCTGTTTTTACCCATAGAATCTAATGTAACGTTCCATTGTTCTTGACAAGAATAACTTTGCGTTACACTGTATTTGGCACGTGAAGAAATACGTATAAGCCTCTTTCTGCCAACTTGACAAAAAACGTTCCTGCAACATTTAACTTTGTTCAAATCAAAATGCATTGGTTTAACATTTTATTTCTGGATAATAATGATGCTACACTGAGATATGGAGTACTTTATTAACATGTTTACCTCTTGATAAACACTCATAATTGGGTTATTCTGGTTAATAACACATCTAGTTGTGGTTAACTTAAAAATTATCGAGATGTAGGAAGAAATATTCTCAACGAGTTCAGGTGCAACAAGCGTGTACTTCGTTTTTCTTTGATTTTGTGTAAAGCTAAATGTTTTACTTTTATTACTGTTCATTATCATATATCCTGAATTATCAAGTAATTCGACGTATGTTTTCCATACCTTAGTTTCTAGCAAGCAGGGGAAGGGCTCAAAGGAACTGAAAGTGAAGTCCATAGTTTAAAGTATGTAAGAAATACTTAGTTTCGAAGATCAGTTGCTGTAGAACCTGGTAGATTTTAACAGTATTACAGTACTACTGAGAAATCTTTTTGTTTGTTTGTTTTGGAATTTCGCACAAAGCTACTCGAGGGCTATCTGTGCAAGCCGTCCCTAATTTAGCAGTGTAAGACTAGAGGGAAGGCAGCTAGTCATCACCACCCACCGCCAACTCTTGGGCTATTCTTTTACCAACGAATAGTGGGATTTATCGTCACATTATACACCCCCACGGCTGGGAGGGCGAGCATGTTTAGCGCGACGCGGGCGCGAACCCGCGACCCTCGGATTACGAGCGCACGCCTTAACGCCTTCGGCCATGCCAGGCCACTGAGAAATCGAATATGTATTCATAAGCTCCAAATTTCACAAAATCTTTAAACAAAAAAAAAAAATTAATGTCTTATACGCTGTACTAAATTTAAATTCCATAATTTTACTTACACTCAAGAATGTCAAAAATAAAGACTCATAAACAGTCTTACTTTCTAACGCTATCTCTTAATCTACCGAAGAATTCTGCTCGTGGTGAGGAATGAGACAAGCCACGTGATGTGATGATCTACATTTGTTGTTCGGGAAAAAAGAAAAGGAGGCCGTTTTCTTTTTACAATTAAAGATGACGAAACAATTTATTAGGGCAGGCAACTTAAAGTCTAGTCTCAGGATCTCTGCGTTCTAGCTTGTTTGAGTACCTAAAAAAAAAAGGCCTTCTGATTGGATGAAGCTTGAAGGAACCAATTCCAAAGTATTTTTATAAAATGAGTTTAAAGTCTCAGACCACGCTATTAGTTTTATGCAGTGGATCCTGAGAATATAGACGGTGGCATCTCCTTTTACTTGAGCTTCAGGTATGTAGAAGCTCTGTTATCAGTTTAGATTTAGCTTTATTTCTTTGTTATTAAGTACAAAGAAACCTCAGTTTTAAAGCTATAAGACTTCAAACTTTATTGTAAAATACATATCTAATTCTGAAAAAAATAATAATATACTTTATTTTCCAAATGATTGTTGTGGTTTTACTTTACTGCTAACTAAAGCAAGCTCACTCACTGTTGGTTCAGAACTAAAAATCAACCGGGTGATTGTTACAGTTCATTTGTTGTACCGTTATAATTACATTAATCGATTTACCAGTTGGGTTCTCTAACTGTTAGTAATATTTTTGGCCCCTTGTTATGTTTGATATTTTAACTTAAAATTATGTACTTATTTTGGCCATATTCAAATTGTCACAAGATATACTGAAAATATCAAAATAATTATATTCTAATATATTATATTCAATATAATGCATTTTAAATTCAACTTTGTTAAATGGTTAATTTATTTACTAATTGAATATGTAAACTATAAACGTTTATTTTGTAAGATGAAGTTGTATGCAGCGTGATTTCACTTATGGAAGAGTTAATATTGATTTAATATTGAATGAATCATATAGTAGAAGAAATATAACCAAACCCTCTATTTTATGGAATAATCATGTGAGTTACGATCACAATAACCTGCTTTTGAACTATTATTTTTGTACCAAGTAGTATAGCTGCTGTTTCGAAATTTCTGCAAACTTTCAGTTTTGTTAAAGCAGCGAATAATCTTTCCTAGATCTTATTTAACAATCTCCAAACTTCTAATTAAAACATTATCATGATTCCTTCCTAATTTAGTCACAAAAGTTGCAGGATTAGCGACATCTTTTTATAGCTTTAGCGTTACATTGTGTAACGGTGCAGCGCCCTCTGTAAAGATAGTTTGGCAAACTTATTTTTGGCCGCCATGTTCACTTTTTTATGTGCACGTATATAGTTACTATTAAGTTTGTGAATTGATATTGTCTTTTACATGTTATAAAAACATTTACTCTAAATGCCAGTTTTTAACTCACTGTACGAATTTTTAGTTTGAAAATTATTGTTGATTTTTTTTTCTTTTGAGTGCCAGGAGTTATTTGTTTATGTTTCAATTTTCTTGTAGAGTTGTTTTAACACTAACGTATTTATTGAAAAAAACTTAATACGTATACTTATTTATCTGTGGACGAGATTTTCTAAATTGCCTGGCACTAGATGGAGATCATTCACAGCCCCCTGCTAGTGCAGCGGTAAGTCTGAGGATTTACAACGCTAAAATCAGGGGTTCGATTCCCTTCGGTGGACTCGACCAGATGTGGCTTTGCTAAAAGAAAACTCACACAGTCTAAGTCAATCATCATTCACAGAGAAGTAGATGTAACTAAACCATGTTACTTCATTTCCTCCTTAACGTTTCTATAAGGTGTCTTCACTTCTACTACACTGTTATAAACCTAAAGAAATACTATGCTAAGTGTACTACGAATAACGTGAAAGTACACTGACTTGTACAATTTCGCGGCTGATCTATCGAATAACTAAATATTCGAGATAACTGTCACGATTCCAAATACTTTTCTAAATCTTCATTTAATAACTAAAAATAAATTAATACAATGCCAAATCAATATTCACTACTAGCTTAATTAAAGCAAAACATTGGCATATACTTCTAGTCATTTTGTGAAATTTTGCACACATTTTGTACCTATTTCCACTTTTACTCTGTTGCCAAAAACCAAGGATATCGACAGCAACTCCCTTAAATGGCGATTCAGCACAGTATTTGGGTAGGTACTCGTGCTGTAAATCATTGGCTCACAGTAGAGTTCACATGATATCAATTCTCTACAGACTCCTGACATTCAACCTAGTAAGAAGTGTTTTCTTACTCTCTCCAAAGTATTTTTACCACATAAATGTCAGCTGTTGTGAGGTAGTGAAGGTGGCAAAATGTAGAGATGACAAAAGTACGAACTACAGTCATTGTTTTTGTATTTTGCTGTCTTTCTATTTCCAACATAGCAGTCCCTTTCATAAGCATAAGCAATCTCACTTTGCTCACAACAACTTTGTTTTCAAAATATATGATGTTCTATTCCTGGAGTTTCTGGAGCCATCTTGCAATCTGATTCTCTGTGTTGATAATATTCGCCAACTCCTTTAATACTGTATGATTTGTACATACAGGTAACGAAGGTAATGTCCTAAAGCTTGAACAACATTGGTCGCTGTTTTACAGTTCTACAGTATTATTTTCTTTCCATTGCCTTGCTACAGTTTACAATCACATATTCAATTTCGTGTTGTACTTAAGATAAAACTGCTTCTATTACAAAATCATTGACCTATGTATCCAAAATGAGTGGATCTTCAAGGGTTGGGTGTGTTGGCTAATTTTTTATTCAATTTGTTGAATGTTTGTTCACAGTTAGTTATCCAATAAAGTTTAATTGGTTTTTTTTTCAGATAATTTATGTACAGGACAAGCTATGATATTAAAAAACAACAATAGTAAGAAAACAGTCCAAGAAATCATCTAACCTCACACAGGTTCTTTGATGTTGGCCAATATATAAATAATTCCAAGCAGTTAAAATTGCTTGTTGATACAAAACGTATTCAAAATAAAGTTTTCTTACCTATGCATGACCAGATCGTTAGGGCGCTTGACTCGCAACCTGAATGTCGTGGATTCGAATCTCCGTTGTAACAGATATGCCCTTTCAACTGTAAATGCATTATAATGTAACGGTCAATCCTACTAATTTTTGGCAAAACAGCAGCCCAAGAGTGGTGATGACTAGCTGCCTTCCCTCTAGTCTTCCATTGTTAAATTAGGAACGGCTAGCACAAATAGCCCTCGTGTAGTTTTGCATGTAATTAAAAAAAACAACCTTACTCTTCATTTACAGACACAAGAAACAATTATAAATTATTTTTTGTACTGTATGTTGTTACATATTTTTCAAACAACTTAAATAAGGTGATGATATAAGTTAACGTTTAAGCAGTTCGGTTTGTTGGTCTATAACAACTTTCCTAAAAGTGTGGTTCCGAACCACTGGTGGTCTAAAATGCAAGTTATATAAAAAGCTGTACCATTCTTCCAATTAAATCCTAATGAGCTTGTTTGTTGTTTTTTTCAGTGGCAAGAGAAAACGGGTGAGGTAGGACTGACAGGTGGTGTCCCGTGTCTCTTGTATCCTTACCCCCTAGACAAAAATGTTTGAGAACCACTAACACAAAGATACTAAGATCCCCCCTCTTTCTTTGTTTTTTTATCTTTGAATTTCGCGCAAAGCTACTTGAAGGTTATCTGTGCTAGCTGCCTTTAATTTAGCAGTGTAAGACTAGAGAGACGGAAGAAAGCTAGTCATCCCCACCCACCGCCAACTCTTGGGCTACTATTTTACTAACGAATAGTGAGTTTGACTGTCATATTATAACACCCCCATAGTTGAAATGGGGAGCATGTTTGGTGCGACGGAGATTCGAACATATGACCCTCAGATTACGAGTCGAGCGCCTTAACCATCTGGCCATAACGGGCCGAAAATCCCCTTTATTTGTACTGGTTTTTAATCATGTTGTTCTCACCAAACTGAATCCTGTTGAACAATTTTTCCACAATCTACATGAACTCAACCAGTTTTGGTATTTGCCTTTGATTGAAGTTTCTGAAAGCCACTGTTAATTGTTGTGAATAAATTAAGTTATAACATTTATTAAAAAGGCCGAAAAATCATACAGTTATTTCCAACTTATCAAATTTGCACTCATTAATGAGATAGTTTGATCTCGTACTTACTGCTTAAATGGATAAACTGTGTGTCACGTTGTCAAACTTTGTGTATCACTTTCTTCAGTGCAAGTTTGAATTCAAGATTTTTTCGTTTAACTTTGATTTCCCACAGCTTTCTTCTTTCTTTGAAAAAAAGGAAACTTTTATTGAGTGGCGTAATTACAAAAGATGTTCCCTTGAAAAAAAAGTAATTGAACTATTATACTCATGTCTCTTGTCGACAATTTTTAATCCTGTCAGGCCCTTTTGGTCCCCCGCGCAATTACGGTACATAGTGACGTCACTGATTGTATAATTTTTTTTAACTTTACAGAATTTCTGTAAATCGCTGTAATGCAGTTAAGAAGACATTTTACGCGTACTTTTGTGATATAATTCTGGAGATCTTGTAATGCTGTCGAATTTAAACAAGTATGTAATAGTAAAAGATAGATGGCGCCTAGTAAATCTAACAAATCACAATGCCGCATTTTTTTTCAATGCTGGTTACCTAACTCTCGTATAAATGGCTCTGGATCAATGAGGTTTCAATATCTTTGGTGTTTACTTTTATTGTAGTACCATATGGACTACTCAAGTTATATAGTTTAATAAATAAAAAATGAAAATAAGTGATACAGTGAGATAGCGTAAAACGAATTGTTATTTTTTTCTTTTTCATCATTATTTTAAAAACCCGAATTATGGTCGATTGAAAATTATAAATTAAATATCTTTAGAAATTTCGCTGGTGAATCAGTCATTCAGATTTGCACTTTTAGTTCATATTATGTTTTTAGTTTTATAATAGATCTGGAGGTGCGTGGAAAGTATCATAATTGTTATAGAATTTATCAAAATATTTTTTTACAGGTTTTCCTAGTCCTAACACAGCCATCAATATGTCTGATAACATGAGGTATGTGCACACAAGATATTCTCTGTCAAACCAACTATACGTTACTTAGTAGCTTAAAAGTTTTAGACAAAGAGAAACTGGGGATAATTCTGAAATAATTAAGCTATTTTTATTAAATTCTATTACATACAACGTGTAATTATGATAAATAAGTGACACTATTGCAAAGCACTGCAAGCTACTCTCGTCGTCTCTTAAAGGGGAAGGACTAAATTAATCGGAACATTTTTTTTAAAATCCTAAAGACAAACAAACATAGTTTTCCAAATGCTGTTATTATATTTTTTAGGGAAATTGAATGTTATTTAATAAAAAGTTTTAAAGGCGCACTATTTTAATTTAAGTAAACTGTTATAACACTGAAAAGGTTTTTTTTAATGTTTTACTTGTAAAATTAATTTGTAATTTACTTCTAGTTAATTTAATGAAACCTATTCTATTAATTTTTTTTTCACAAGTTTCAACTGTAACACTTTACACAAGGTTGTTGTTGTTTTATCCAACAGTTAGCAGAATTCTTCTTTTAACGTTTAATAAATTGAAGATATCTTATAAATTCAGCATTTTTCTCTTCAAAAATATTTTAATAAAATGTATAATTATATTTCACTATATACCTATTCCAAATATTGACTCGTCTTTTTCTTCTCTTTTCTTTTTACCATTTTTCCACGATTTAATAGTGAGGTGAGAATTAATTAATTATAATCAGATACTAATTTTACCAATGACGCACTGATTATTTTATTTATTCCCCTATATTTGGTAAATATTATTTCGAAATAACTGAACGATCATATTCGTAGTTGTTTCGAATATTTCAAGTCAGAAACATTTTGTAGATTAATAAAACACTTAGATAACTGTGGAAAAATGGTTCTAAGAGTCAGCTGGAGACACATGGAATTGGGAGATACATTGCCTGGAGATTTGGTAAGTAGTAATTTTTCCTTTCATTTATTCCTTTTCTTATGCTGATAATTACTCTATCTTTCCTTATCTGTTTTATATCGAGGCGTAATATCCAGTAATTAAAAACTATATATTTGAAATAATCATATAAGGTCAGTTTTGGAGTAATTCATCTTCCTTGCTATTCAACACCGACACATGGTTAGGGTAGATAATGTCATGTTTTGTGGTGAGAGGTAGATAATGTTACACAATAAATTCATTTTTTTCTTATAAACCAGCCAGTAACTAGTGTAACACTTAATGGAAATTTCAAAGTTCTGAGATATTTTCAAATTCATGCAATTTTTTATCTGTGAATAGTTGAATTCAGCAATAGTTTTATTTTACACCAAAACTCAAAGAAAAAATATATTTTTTAATAAGTTACGCATAATTCTATAATCTGGAGAAACATACAATACCAAGGTTTCGTTCATAAGCCAATGAAAACTATAAATGAATAGTTACAAGTGTTTCTTTAATTCTTTTACATTTCCAATTGTTTCCTCTTCCTTAATGGCAAAACTGATCAGATATCATGTTTCAGTTGGTACACATAATAATTGATAATTGTTAAATTCATAATACATATTATCAAACTCTAAAGAAAATAACTTTTTTTTTTCAAGTATCTGAGAGGAGAATAAGGTAGGTTTAGAGAGACATGACCAGCTTAAAGAGCGCTAAAGTTTGTATGTGAGAAGGTATGTAACAATTTTTAAAATAAAGTAAAATTATACAAAATGTTCTTGAATTTAGGTTAACTATATGTATTATACTATGTAATTATTATTGATACTGTGGTACATTTAAATATTTTTTGTGTGGTAAACTGGACATTAAGACATAGATAGTGTGGCACATTTTATGCTAGATTTTAATTATTATGCGGTAAAATTGACATTAAAACATAGATAGTGTGGCACATTTTATGCTAGATTTTAATTATTATGCGGTAAAATTGACATTAAAACATAGATAGTGTGGCACATTTTATGCTAGATTTTAATTATTATGCGGTAAAATTGACATTAAAACACAGATAGTGTGGCACATCTTGTGCTAGATTTTAGTTATTATGTGGTAAACTTGGCATTAAAACGTAGATTGTGTGGTATAAGTTACCTTAAATATTTATTGTATGGTGAACGAAATAGCAAAGCATTGATAATGTGGTACACTTTACACAAGGTATTAGTAACGTGATAAACTGAACATAAATGCATTGCTGGTGTTGTCACTTTATACTTTGCCTTTGTTGTGTGATAAACTGGACATTAAAATACAGGAATTACATATCGTATTAAAGGTAAAAAGTTGACAGAATCTGTAATACTCACTACTGTCTGTGTTATTTAGGAGGAGAGGAAAAAGTTGGAGGAAAAGGAGAGAAAGAAGGCTGAGGTGCGAAAGCGTCTTGAGGATGCAGCTAAAGCCAAGAAGGGAAAGAAAGGTTTTATGACACCAGAGCGTAAGAAGAAACTTAGAGTTAGTTTCAAGCCCTTTTGAAAGTTACTTTGTTTTGTTAAAACGAGAAAAAAACAGTTTATAAAGTAAGTTTCCCACAACCGTTAGAAATTAATAGCTGTCTACATTTTTTTCGGGCCTGGCATGGCCTAGCGCGTTAAGGCGTGCGCTTCGAAATCTGAGGGTCGCGGGTTCGTGCCCGAGTCGCGCCAAACATGCTCGCCCTCCCAGCCGTGGGGGCGTTATAATATAACGGTCAATTCCACTATTCGTTGGTAAAAGAGTAGCCCAAGAGTTGGCGGTGGGTGGTGATGACTAGCTGCCTTCCCTCTAGTCTTACACTGCTAAATTAGGGACGGCTAGCATAGATAGCTCTCTAGTAGCTTTGTGCAAAATTCCAAAACAAACAAACATATTTTTCGATTCAATATTCATTATTATTACAACAATAAAGCAGTAAGGTATAGGTATTTTGGTTCATTTCAGCCTCGTATTTGCACAGTGTTCGTCGCAGGTATTGAACCCAAAATTTTAGTATTGTGAGCTTCAAGCTCATAGATGACCAGCTAGAGACATCATTGTTATCCATCTAAGTTGGGGGTTTTTTCAGTGAATCCAAGGAAGAACTTTTTTATCCAAATCATATTGTGTAACTATAGCATAAGTGCGTTTAATTATTCACCATTGTCTTAAGCCTAGTTTGACAATTCTGTTGATTTCTAAAGTCAAACCAGTAATAATGTTACTTAGACTGAATATGTTACCATTTTGTTTTTCGAAACTTTAAAGCGCTTGAGTCATTGACTGGATGTTGTATTTCTTTCCTAGCAACTTCTGAGGAAAAAAGCTGCCGAAGAACTGAAGAAGGAACAAGAGAGGAAAGCAGAAGAAAGAAAGAAGATAATTCTTCAAAGAACAGGAGAAGCTAAGCCACTGGATGGCGCTAACGAAGGTAACCCCGAGAAGTCGTCCAGTTAATGAAACTCTTTGTGTTGAGTAGCTATAAATTTTAAACTCTTGTGGTTAGTGCTGTAACGCTAGATGGCAATGTTTTAATAGTTTTAAGTTGTGATGCATCAAACAAATGAGAAATATATTTTGTTGAATATGTAGTATTCATCGGGTCTAGATCTGCGATTTGAAAGCATTATAAAATTCAATTAACTTCCTAATAGAACGCATTATGATTCCGATTAATGTCATAGTAGAAAGTGTTATCATTCCAGTTAATTTTCTAATGGATAGCACAAAACTTTCAGTTAACTTTCTGTTGGAAAGCATAATGTTGTCTCATGAATGCAGGCTAGGCTCTCGTTTTAAAGGAGTTAAATTAATAACCTTTTAAAAATGTCACAATGAGTCTTGCAAAATATTTCATTTAAGGCTAAGTTAAAAAATAAGATATTTAGCGTCCCCGCCTAATTCATTTTTTATTCAGAAGTGATCTTTGTTTCTTTGTACTGTTTCAAAGAAAACATTGTCAAACATAGTGGAGAAAGGCGGCTGCAAAAATAAACTGCCGAATTTTACCAAATTTCTTCATTCGTCATAAAATACGTGTGGTTTTGATTAGAAAACATGCAAACAAACAAGTTTCCTTCCAGAGAGGTTATTAAAAAAGGGGGACCTCCTCTTTCATTTTTTCGAAAACTCTGAACGATTTTTTTTGGTTGGTGTAAAAAGTTGAAATACAGTCAGTGAAACCCGTTTCCTGATGTTATTCTTCTATGATTTAACGAACAAGTAAACCCAAGCTGTCATGTTTCCGTTGATGTTTTTACAATAATTCTCATGACACACGACTTTTTCTCGTGAATTCGTGAAGAAAACATTGGCAGTTTTGCAGTTACTGACATCTAGTAAAGGTTTCAGAAACTACCAACAGTGTTAATGTTGTCCTTTAAACCTAATTGATTATAATACACGAAACGTAACTAAATATTTAAAAACCCTTGTTCAAAGTTATAGAAATTGGTGTAACTCGGCGACAACAGGCAAATTTGACTTCATTTTCATTTTTTGAAATATTATTACGATTCTACAGGGTGTCCACAAAACCTGAAACCATAGGTGGTTTATAACTTTTGTTAATTTCATGTATGCGACTGGTTACTGAGTTGTCAAAACATGAGAAAATCGAATTAATTCTTGTGGTAATCTAAACTTTTCAATTATGTTCTGTAAAATTCGTTTAACTGCCTATAGTTCCGGAGTTTTCGGACACCTCATATATTATATTTAAGTTTTTACTTGTTTTTGTGCCATACTTTATAGTTTGGGATATGCTATTTTTACTTCAAAACAGAGCAGCTGGTTTGAAAATAATTGAGGCTTTTAATAGTCAAGTTATCATAGTTATTATTTCATTGGCAGGCTATTTGCGAAGGGTACCGTTAGTCGACCTCTGGCCTTGAAAGTAGGATGTTCGCCAGAAAGCATTCCGGAAAGCTGTGGTTTAAAACATGGGAGGAAGTAACAACATAAACATTATTTACTCTCTCTAAAAATATCTCTGGGCTCCGCTTTGTGTCATCTAACAAATGTTTTCGCAAACAGCGCCATCTAATCATATTTAATGAAACAAGTCTTGTTCCGTCAGCCAAAAAACACAGAATATACTTTTCTGATTTACTGTTAATTTTTAACTTCTTTCACGTTCGTGTCATATCATTACGTCTTCTTTCATACAGATAATCGCATTTTATTAATAAGTAACACGTTATTTAAAATTCTGAAGTTATTTTATAATTATTACTTTTTAATTTATACATTTGTGTCTCTAAATGTGTTGGTTTTGTTCTAGCAGTGATAATGCTATGTGCTTGTAAGGCAATCATATTTTCTTTCACTATACTTATATCAAAAATGTTGATGCTACCTTGAATATTGTGCTTTTTCTAACGACATTAAGTAAGTGGTTTAGAAGCGGATGATTTTGTTTTTTTAATAGTTTGCTGGCTCGTTCTCTGTTTACATTGCTTCTCTACAGCTTGTGTTGTTTTAATCACATAACGCTTCTTCACTAACAACGGATTTCGTTTATAACATGTTCTGTTTAACATTATTGGCTATGCTCGCGCTACAGGGCTGCTTAGTGTAAAGCCTCGCCCTCTTGTTAAAATATTTTAAATTCTTTTCGAGAATCACTTACTTCGCCGCCATTTTCAGCAACCCTTCAAGCCATCTGTAAAGAATATTACGAGCGAATCAAACACCTGGAGAGCGAGAAGTACGATATGGAATATTCAGTCAGACAAAAGGATTATGAGGTCAGTTTACTTTCAAACCCAGACTATTTCCTTCACAGTGTACTAACACACATGGGAACTTACCAATTTGTCTGATGTATAATTATAAATTATTAACTAAATGTGTGGAAATTTCTTCATGGATGGAATATCTAGGTAAAAATGTTACATAAGGTACGGTAAAGAATTAGAAAGTTAGCAGTATGCATATGTATATATATAGTCATGTGAAAAAGTTAGGACACCCTATTAAAACCTGTGTATTTTTGTAACAGTTGAGATATTTAATCTCAATTTTAACAATACTGAGAGATTATAGGAATATAACTAAACAATTAAAACTGAAGAAAAGATTTTTTAAGATCTTCTGTAAATGTAATTTTACAAAAATGCATATTCTAACTGAGGAAAAAGTTAGGACACCCTACCCCATATAAGCTAGTGTTACTTGCCTCAGGCAACATCACGAATTATGATAAAAAATGTTCTCCAACTAAAGTGACACAAGTCACGTGTTCAGAAGTTTCTTGTCCAACATATCCGTTCAACCATCTCATGTTTCATAAAACTGGAAAATGGCATGTATATTCATACTATTTTTCACGAATACATGTTGGTCAACCCGCCTGATGCCAAGAGCACCTACTGTATGTTTCTACACAACTGAACTGCTAAAATTGGCAATGGAAAACCTTCATCGTCATACGCTAGGGGGATTATAGAAAAGAAGCACGGAGAAATGGGATGATATGGAGATGAAGTCCTTAAGATGAATCATTTTGCAGTGGAAACTGTGTTGCAGAGCTATCATCAAGATTCGCGATAATCAGACAGAGAATAGTCAGACGTGGTGGCATGGTTTATGATGATGTGATGAGGCTACAGAATCGTTTTAATATAACGTACTCAATTTTTTGAAAAAGTCATCATAGATCCTGCAATATAAAGAAATTCATGCAGAATCTGAGCCAAATATAGAATGTTTCCAGTAATGTGTATACTCTTATTTTAATCAACATCAAGCAGTTACGATCTAGAGAAATGTTCTAGCCATAATTAATCAGATTATTTCGGACTGACTATTCATTTATCCTTCCAGAAACATTTAATAAAATTATTTTTAACTTTATTTTTATCTTTAATTAAATTATTTTTGGGTACGTGTCAATGTATTTAATTTTTACATGAATTGTATTTCATGTTCGTACATTTTTAAAACTACGTATTTAATTATTTCAGGTTGTTTAAGTTCTGTTGAAAAGTAGTTGTATATTTTGTATTTATTTACATTATGATAACAAAATGTTTCAGTTGTCTTGTTTTAATTAATACGTAAACATTTTCTACTTCAGATGTAATACTGATATTCCTGTTTACTCTATGTTGGTATAAAGTAAATTTTAACATATTTTTTACAGATCAATGAGATGACAATTCAAGTGAACGACCTAAGAGGAAAATTGTAAGTTCTAGTTACCACTACCTACATTGTTTCTAATCTTATCACCATATTTCTTAATAACAGTAGAGTACTATAAACATGTTTTTATAACAACAGAATACCAGACATCTCCTTGTATGACAATAGAGTACTTACTATAAAGTAGTTTCTTCTAGAACAGGGGTCACCAAACTTTTGTCACAAGGGGTCGGATTACTTGAGGAATGAGAAGCACGGGCCGCATGATCATTATGTTCAATACTCATAAGCTAGAACGATAGCTCTCTATAAAAGAATTAACACTAAGTTTAGGATGTCACATCAGCCACGTGGGAGTAGCATGCAATACACACATATAATAAAAACAAACAACCAACATTTTTATTTACCAAAAGATTATCAAAGAAGGTGACATTAGCAAAAACAATTGTCACGTCGTACATGATGAGTACACCCATGAATTTCGCTAAGCCGCAAAAAAAGTTAGTGAGATTTATGAAATTAGCGTTTGAATTTCAAAATATCTTCAATGTTTGGTTTTGAATTGATGCACCCAATCATTAGATTTGCTTTCAAATGTTCATCAGTCAACCTTGATCGATGTACCGACTTCACATACTTTATTTTTGAAAATGCTTGTTCACAGACACAAGTTGTTCTGAACACTGATGCCATACCAGATGAGATCTGCTTCAGCTTTGGAAAATCATCTTCAGGTATGCAGCTGTAAAATTCAATAAGTTGTCCCTCTCTGTGTTTTGCTTTCAACAAGTCATTTCCTTGCAAATCGATGACCTCCAGCTGAAGTTCCACTGGCACGTCATCAATGACACAATCAAAAGGATTCTGAAAAAGAAGAATGTCACTTTCGATTCCGTCGAGATCCGAAAATCTCTAAAAAAATGCTTATTTAAATCACCAATAATCTTTTTAAAAACTCCAGGTTGATATATTCTGTGATTCCAGCATGAAACTCATTGAGACGCGGAAAATGAGAGCTTTCCTCACAAATGTGCTACAAACAATGACAGCTTTCTCCAAAATCCTTTAATGATTCTATAGAGAACAGAGGCAAGGTTATTCTTCTCGTGATGTTTTAAGCTCAATTCATTCATGTGAGATGTGATGTCAACCAAAAATGACAACTTTGACAACCAGGTTTGATCCGACAGAAGTGGATTGGCTCTATATTTCTATATAATAAATATATATATTTCTCTTCTCAGCTTATAAAAACGAGACAAGACTTTACCACAGCTGAGCCACCTCACCGCCATGTGATAAGGCAAGTCACAGAAATCCGAATCAATTTCTTCAAGAAACGCCTTGAACTGGCGATGATTAAGTGCATTGGTTTCAATACGCAAGAAATATCTAAGTCTTTTCTACAGAGTGCTTCTGATGTATGATGCAGTGTATGAACAGAGCGCTTGGGAGTTGAAGATCTTCCAACTGTTTCCTGACCAGCCCCACCAGACCCTTCTTTACTCCAACCACGTTTTTTCTTCCATCAACTGTTACACCTCTAAGCTGATTCCACTGAAGGCTATATATAGTCTTGCAAAATGTTATGCACTTCCAAAAAAATGTCTTCTCCAGTTGTTCTTCCGTGCACGCTGCAAACTGATGCCAACTCTTCCGTGATTGAAAGTCCAAATTAACTCCACGAATGAACACGAGAAGTTGTGATGTACTCGAGAGATCAGTAGACTCATCCAGTGCCAGAGAATACCACAGGGAGTTTCTAGCTTTTTGGTGTATCTGTAATGCAATGTTCTCTCAAAGTTCTTCTGCTCTCCGTACAAGTGAAGTTTCTGAAAGGCTGATACGTTCAAAGAAATTGGCTTTTTCCGGACACAGCTCATTTGCTGCTTTCATCATACACTCTTTGATGAAGTTGCCGTCAGTAAAAGGTTTTCCTTGCTCTGCTATCCTATGAACTATTTTGTAACTTGTACGAGTAACAGATTCATTTTCAACAAACTTTGTCGTGAAGAGATTCTTTTGGGATTCAAAAACAGTTTAATTGATTCAAATTCTCAGAACGGAACTTTCCTGAAAATTTCAAATATGTTGATAGATGTTTTGTTTCATAGTGACGCCGAAGATTGTACTCTTTCAAAACGGCAACACTTTCTGTGCATATCACACAAGTAGCTTTCTGGATTTTTATTTCCACAAAGAAGTACTTTTCTGCCTATTCTTCATTGAAAGCACGACACTCAGAGTCCACTTTTCTTCTTTTAAAAGCAGCCATAACGATGGGTGAAAAAAACAAACAGAATCTGAAAATAAAAAACACAAGACGCTGTGAGAAAAGTATTGTACTGGTCCAAGAACGAACAAACAAAATATATTGAAACGTACGTTTGCCACGACACTTACCTAAGAACGAGTTACGAAAAGCGCATAACCCGACTAATAAGTTTGTTTGTTTTTTGGAATTTCGCACAAAGCTACTCGAGGGCTATCTGTGCAAGCCGTCCCTAATTTAGCAGTGTAAGACTAGAGGGAAGGCAGCTAGTCATCACCACCCACCGCCAACTGTCGGGCTACTCTTTTACCAACGAAAAGTGCGATTGACCGTAACATTATAACGCCCCCACGACTGGGAGGGCGAGAATGTTTGGCGCGACTCGGGCGCGAACCTGCGACCCTCAGATTACGAAGTGCACGCCTTAACGCGCTAGGCCATGCCAGGCCTCCCCGACTAATAAGAGATATGAGCTTGTTGAAGCGGTAACCCTAGGCCGCAGAATTTACAAGACGAATCGATAGGACGAGGGTTAAGTCTGTACTTGTTTTCGAAATTCTAATGCTTTTATAGACACGTGCCTCGATATGAATAAACGGGCAGCAAGGACAAAAGAAGAAATTTCCTATTGGTTAAAAATGCACGTGACAGTCTTGTTTGTTTTTATCATAACGTCTCGTGTTTTCCAGCTGAAAGCGACCATCGGTGTGATTTATTTTCTGATAACAGTCGGATATTTCTTAAAATGTCACTTTTTATTTCCAAACGGCTAGCTGCTGGCGGGCCGGGCAAAATGACCTCGAGGGCCGAATCTGGCTCGCTGGCTGTAGTTTGGTGACCCCTGTTCTAGATTGAAGCACTACAGATTGGTTTCTCTAATAACACTACAAAGTAATTTTTATAAGAACTAAGGAACAGAAAAAGAACTAACAAGATATTCATTAGAAATGGGTTTTAGAAAACACTAAATGTATTTTTATAGTTAAAAAGTATGAACAGAGATGATAAAACATGTATGCAAAACACTTAAAGTTTATTCAGATTTTTATAATTGTCACCAGGTGTTTAGAAATGTTGGGGGTATCAGTGAGTGCAATATAAAAAGTACAAATAAAGTAAGTTATCTTTATGATTGTTTTTGAATTTCGCGCAAAGCTACACGAGGGCTATTGCTCTAACCATCTATAATTTAGCAGTGTAAGACTAGAGGGAAGGCAGCTAGTCATCACCACCCACCACCAACTCTTGAGGTACTGTTTTACCAACGAATAGTGGGATTTACCGCATCATTATAACGCCCCCACGACTGAAAGGGCGAGCATATTTGGTGCGATGGGGATTCGAACCCACGACCCTCAGATTACGAGTCGAACGTCTTAACCCATCGGCCATGCCCAGCCTATATTTTGAAGAAATGTTTAATCGAACATAGGAATGCAGCTTACTAGATTCTAGAAACAGCAAACTTTAATTGTTAAAGATTTCTTTTCTTTTTCACAAGAGGTGAAACTTAAGAGAATCTGTGACGTAGATGCTTAAGGTATTCTTTGATTTGCCGCACCCTATACTGGGGAATGTGGTTTCAACTGTTCAAGGCTTATTAACACAGCCTGGCTCAACAAACCAAGAAAATACCATTAAGCCTCTTACAATAGTGAAGTATGAGGGAATACATTGTTTATTGTAACTTAAGCTGTTAAATAACTTAAAATGAAGCAAACGTTTGGACAACACTGTGAACAACTTTTAAGATTATCATTGGTTGATTTGTTTTTTGATAGAAAGTCGAAAGTATTCTATACAGAATTTTATTTTTTTTATTGTCTGAAAATTCTGCTTATACAGATATTGACAGAGAACTTGTAGTTACAATGTTTTTACTTGTTTATCATATTAGTGTGAAGCCAACTTTGAAAAAAGTGTCCAAATATGAAGGAAGGTATGTATTCTAATTATTTTTTGTAGCTTGGAAAGACTAACATAAGTTTGTCTTAAGTTGTTAAGCACAGAGGACGTAAATCTTAACATTTAATGTGTAGAATAGTTTTGTAAAATTATACTAACAAGCTTTAAAAAGTTTGTTAAGTGTCACAATTTCTTGTTTACAAAACCATGCGGCTTCAGGCAATATGCAAAAATAACCTATAATTTTATCATTCTCAGCCATTAACTCAGGTATTTATGTGACACAAACCAGCATTAATGTTATTGTTATTGAAGGTTTGAGAAACTCCAAGCCATTGCTAAAAATGCTGATAAGGACTTCCGAGCCAACCTGAAATCTGTGAGCAAGGACAAGTTCAAGCTTGACGAAGAGGTGGAGGTGGTACGTGTCCAACGGATTCAGATTTTATATAATCAGTAGTGTAATGATAAATAACTTGGGTGGGCCGAAGTAAAATATATAATTACTTTCTCCCATGAAATAAGTTAGGTGGTTATTTGATATGACTTAGCTTCTGTATTTTATCACTTAACAGATACAGTTTCCTTTTCTCTAAAACAGAAAGGACTTTCTGAAACACCATGTCACGTGTATCGTACAACGTACTTCAAATTACCATTATTAATTTGGTTTGGTATCGAAACCCAATTTTTAACATTATAAGTCTTCAAATTTCCGCCTAAACCACAAGGGTGCCATTGTACCTCCTGTCTCATGTTACGTTTTATAAACTTTGCTCCTAATGCAGAGTCACTATTTGAAGGTAACACGTTTTGAGCTGTGTCAAAGCAACTAGTAGAATGTTCAGAGTTGTTTATTTTTCTCGAGTACAGACTTTTAGCTCATAGCTCCGTCTTCTCTTGACCGGGTTGAGATCTAATTACAGTTTTGGACTCATGAAGTCAAACCCTTTTGACTGTTGTATTTGATCACGCCCAAGATCTCATAGATTTATTTATACTAATCTTGCGCTAAAAATCAAATTGAGAGTCGGCTGGTAAACTTAGGTATAAGCGCTTCTAACACTTAGTATTGTTGACGCACAAAATATAACTGACAAAAGGGGGAAAGTCTCAGAGATTAATAATTTACTCTAATCTTGCCTAAAAGAATTTCAAGAGCCACGGCTATTTAAAATTCCATCTTGTTTGCAGTTATAGAAAGTACTGTATTGATTACACCTTATAAAAGAAAAAACGAAAACTTGAACGATAAACGCTTATCCGTTGTGTCCAGTTCAACACGGAAGAAATCAAAAACTTTGACACAAGACAGCGTTTAGTACGTTAAACATCAAAGGTACTTTATAATAAGAACAATTTATGTATTTTTGGTAGGTAATGGAAGTATAGCTCGAATCTTTTGTACGAAAACAGAATCTGCCCTTTCGGCCATGTATGGAACCTCCTTTTCATCTTGTCAGAATGTCTCCTTTCAGAAATTGTGCACGTAATCTTAGCCGTTTGTTACAGTTTTCTATGTTAGTTTAGTAGTGTTTCCTTGTGTATTTCTCACACTTTTAATTTGCTGTTGCTTTTGTTTTACTTTTTCTCCAGTCAGGGTTAGTCCAGGTGCTTATAATGTATATTCAAAATTTAAAACTAATGAAATCGGGCTGTCAACAAATAGCGGTATTTACTGTCATTTTTGTGATGACCACCGAAGCTGAAAGTGCAAGACGTTTTTAGACGACTTATTCGAAAGTTGAGCCATGCGGTGCGCAGCCCAAAACTCTTTTCACTGGACAATACATGCCGTCTGGATTATAATTAATTATTTTAACAACCAGTTAATTTCAAGTTAAAAGTTATGTGATATTCTCCTTGGAATACGTTTTGAATAAACCAACAAACCAAATATTTCCAGATGAACAAGTTCATATACATATAATGAAATACAGGATATATATCCACGAATGATATTTATTTAACCTTCTCTACATGTGCACGGAGTAATTCTAGTAAAATAATATTGTTCACATGAAAATCTGAGAAATAAGATGTATTCACTTGTATTTATAATTTTTCCAAGGTTTGGAAATTATTAAAGTGTGTGATTATTAATAAGCAATATTTAAAAATTCTTAATACTTTCAATTAGAATTATCTTTGAAATACTTTCTCCCTAAAGATTGGCATAAAAGATGTATCCGGAATACTTTGTCCCAAATTCTTCATGTTTATAATATATCTGAAATAGCTTCTCCTTAATACTTTACAGCAAAGTCATATCTGCAATACTTTATTTGGATGCAGAATAGAGTTTTGTTCGTATATTGTTATTTTGAATTCGTAATCAAACCTACTTGTTATTTTTCTTTTTTGTGGATTGGAAATATTTAATTTGTTGTTCAAAATTTTCAAGAATTTTTTGATTCAAAATCTAAGTTCGTAAAGAAAATTTATTATCAATTTAAAGTTTATCAAGTTTGTCCTTAAGAAATACTCATAGTTTATTTTATGTTTGTGGTCGAGTAAAGTGTGACTAAGCAAAACTATATGTTTTGCAGCTCAACTCCTCAGGTCTTTATATTAGTTTCTGCTTTTTTGTTTTAGTGTTATATGTTTAGATGTGACAGTCAAATCCCTGCTTTATGTCTAGGCATTTGTTCAGTTCTTGTGTTTACTTTTATCCTTACGTGTTCTTTGTTTCGCAGAAGAAAAAGGGGGCGCCAGAATGGGCAAACAAGTAACCCTCGTCTTCTCTCTCTGCTCACTTTAGGTTGTGGTGGTGCACAGCTTTTTCCCATTTTACTAAACTATACAATATTTAGTGTAGAAATAATATTTGATCTTCTTTCTTTTTTAAATTAAGTAATGTCCTAGCCTTTAAAATAACTATAAGTAGATGTCTGTAGGGTTTTTAAAAATTATATATATGTTACACTCTCTCCATTATTTTCCATTAAAGAGACTCATATCGGTATTACAAGCTGTAATTTTCCACACACCAATAAAAGGCGTCTTTAGCTATTTAATTTATATAACGCAGGTCTTCTTGGAAATGGGCGTATTGACCAGTAAATAATCTTTACCATAATTATAACGTAATCAGTTTTCGTAGCAACGTATTTAATAAGAGAGATAATAGGATAAAACAAAATGTTCCAGCAAATCTGTTTCAATGTGAATAAAAACTTTTTATTCGCTAGAAACTGAAACAGTTATTGAAAAGAATAATAATAATATTTATTACACTTTAATAATTTTAATAATTTCTGATACAATCACTAAGTTCTTGAAACATTTAGAATCGCATTGGGTTAAAATTTTTCCAATGTTATGTTGCTGTCGAAAGGAATGTTACAATAAAGTGTATAAACGAAATATTGTTTAATAATTATAATACTGTTTTAGTAAAACACAACTTTTGTAAGAACCAGCTACAGATAACAGCTTATAACCTAATTTTTGGATGAAAATGTAATATAATAATGTAGCTTGTTTTAAGGGTCAAAATGAAGACATCAGATCATGTGACGAAAAAATTCGAATCTCGTGGCTAGTTTTAGGCTCCAAATCAGCAATCGACCCATTTTCATTTTATTTTTAACAGAAACCCCTTTCGTCACTTAACATAAGATCTTGTCGAAAAACACATTTGTAATGTTACTGAGAATGTTATAAACATAATTAACCTAGACGTGATTATTTACAATTATTTCTGTATTAAAAATAAAAGCTATTGAGTTCAAATTTACCGCAAGAAACAAATACAAAAAGGGAAGGCTGAAAATATTATCAAATATCAGCACAGAAAATAACACAGAAAACTGTTGTGTTTTCCGTTTAACATTTAGTCACAATGTTATATTGTAATCAGATAATAACCTATTCTGTAGGTGGATCTCGAGTAAGTACAGGGTGGCTCGCAAGTCCTTTTCCATCCACATATCTTATGTATCCAGTGTATCTGTATGACGTCCCTCATTCTGGCTGCAAAAATTTATGCGACGCCATGTGAGACATTTTCCTCAACATAGCAGGGGTTATTGTTCCAAACGCCGCGGTAACAGCTGCTTTCAAGTCAACATTAGTATTATTGAATGTAACATAATAACATATGAGTGGGTAGGGACTTATGGGCCACCTTGTAGAGTGAGTTATGCTTAATGTAAAAAGGCTTATAATAAAAGAAGTAAACTTTCATGTTGTAATTAACTACGTTTCGTCGATGGTATATTCGGCCTTAAAGTCAGTTTATGAAACAAAATTCTATACGACACATAAAAGTTATAACAGTTTTCGAAATAACAAAGTCTCTACGAATTTCACAAGTAACTAACTGACTGCAAAATTGAAATCGAGATAACTATTGTCAGTTACTTTTGCCAGGTCTGTTTAGATGTCGAGATAAACAGACGAATGTCAGTAGGGACATAAATATTATATTCAGTTAAAAAGATTAATTTTAGTATTAGTTCAATAAAACAAAACTGGTAAAATAATTTATTCAGGTGGAGTAAAAACCTTTTACAAAATACATATAGGGAACTTACTAATTTCCTGACATTTCAAAAGTATCATAATAGAGACTGTATTGTGATCACATTGGTGAATGTTGTTTTCTCATCTATTTCATTAAGATAAATAAACAAATAAAAACATCAAAAGGAACTTTTACTCTTAAAACAAAAAAAATAATCATTTGATGAAACGTACAATTCCTTTGTTTAAACAACGAAAATTCAGCTTTAATTTGGTTTCTAAAGAAAAGCCGAGGGTTACTTTTTATTTCATTGATGTCATCCTGAAGATGATCTCGAAGATACCGTTCAGGAGCAGGTATGGTTTAGTTTAGTTTAAATATAGGTATTCATGTATTCGTGCAAATATGTATGTGTGCTTATATATGTTGTTGTTGTATGAAATTTAGATGTAAAGACTTGTTTTCGAAACAAAAAAATGCTTTCAGAAGTCCATTGTTATTTTAGTTGTTTATCTTGTTTGTCTCATGGTTCTGTAGTGTAAAGCAAAACCCATACCCTTTGTTTTATTATGTTTAATTGTAAAATTCGTTGTACGAGTATAATTCCTTTTGTTACAACAACTGTTATTCAATGTATATTTATTCGGGTTAAATTCCGACGTTTTATTTATTGAATCCAACAACAATCGTGTAATTCAATTGAACCGCAGTTCGGAAGTAACAAAATATTCTGATATAATAGCGAAAATATTTCACCGTTGACCGAATTTCATCATATGTTTACATTCCCTTCCATCGAGTTTTAAGACTTAACGTAAAGTCTACGGATTTACAACGCTAAACTCAGGGGTTCGATTCCCTCCGGTTGACTCAGCAAATGGCTCGATGTGGTTTTGCTATAAGAAACAACACACTTAACAGTTAACGTATGCCCGTCATGGCCAGGTGGTTGAGACACTCGACTCGTAATCTGAAGGTCACGGGTTGAAATCCTCGTCACACGAAACATGCTCGCCCCTTCAGCCGTGGGGGCGTTGTAATGTAAAAAGAGTAGCCCAAGAATTAGCGGTAGGTGGTGATGACTAGGGACAGCTAGCGCAGATAGTCCTCGTGTAGCTTCTCGCGAAATTCAAACCAAACCACTTAACTTAAACATTTGCGCAAGCTTCAATGAGCCAATTCTGTTATTCATCCCAGCAAATCGAATGCAAACCTCTGCCTTTATCATTCAAGTGTTTTAAAAGTTATAATTCTAGGCTTGTATATATATATACATATAAATATTTAGCTTGCAAGACAACACTTGCAACTACAATGAAACATTTATAATTTTACTTTGTCTCTGATAAAGTACCAAGTTGGACAGTATCTATGATGCTTTGTGTAAGTGTTATTAGTGTTCTAACAGCTCATTTGTTTGATATATGGTTTGTATATTAACAAATTATAGAGGCCTATTATTCAAAACAGATATAAAGATTATCACCATAACTTCGGTGATCGCTTGTATGTATACTTATTAATTAACATTTTTGATTTATCCAACTTCATATTTATAACTGTTTAGTGCGACAAGTGAATTTACCTTGCGGTGCCACAAAAAGTTTTCCTCATAGTGTGACATTGCAGTTTTATTGGAATCTACGTGCTTTTCGGCTCGCTCTTTCTTTATTGGGATTTTGATCTTTTAAAAATGGGATATGCGCACGTTCTTGAATTTCCTGTCTTAGTTCCATACGTGCGTACATCGCCGAGCAAAAGAGCAAATATTGTATTTTGATATTGAAAAGGACTAAAAAAATAAAATTTAGAATGTGACCTTCATTTGTTATTGGATAATTAAAACTTCTGAAATTAAGCATCGCACTTCAAGAGTAAAGGACAAAACTATAATAGTTATGTATTACGTGTTTAGTCCAACAGACCCGAATGGGCGTTGGGAAAGAAGAAAGAGGAAGGTGAGAAGAAGATGACAGATGGAGAAGATGAAGAATAAATCTCACGACCAGTAAAGTTCAACAGAGCCACTTCTCGATTTGTTTCAGGGGCTAATGGTCCCAGAGAGCAAATAATAATTTGTGTCAGCTTAGATTACACTTTCTGGATGTACATCGAAGACAAGAAGTTCTGTATTACCCAATTAGGAGCCTGATGAGTAGGGAGCATCTCTGTGTTTCAAATAAAGACCAATTAATCATATCATAATTACTTAGAGTAACCAGTTTTTACCTAGTCTCCTGGAATTTGTATTTACGCATTTTTGTTTTTATGAATAAAATATTGCTATTGTTATTGATGATATTGTTTTCGTTTCATCTATGCTTGACTTTTTTTTTAATTTTTCCAAATTTAAAAAATTCCAGCATGCTTCCATTTCACTATACGATAAACCCCAGTGGCACAGCGATATGTCTGCGCATTTACTCCACTAGAAACCAGATTTCGATACCTGTGGTAGGCAAAACGCAGATACCCCACTGCGTAGCTTTGTGCTTAAATCTTAACAAACAAACTTCTTAAGAAAAGAATTTGAATAAAAACTTCCAAATCTAAAAGGGTTTTTTTTTTCAAATTCGCCCCATCCTAAAATTTGTTTTTACTCTGGATAAGAGAAGATTAATCCTTAATGACGAAAAACCCCACTTGTAGAGAAAATATATATATGTAAAAACGACTGGTATGAGTTGAAAAAAATTCTATGAAGAGGAGCAAAGAAAGAAAGAGGTAACTGACCTTTTGCTGACCACATGTTTGAAGGGGGTTGTGTAATTGAGTGTAGTAATGTAAAAGGCGTGCTTAGATGTTTGATTATATTTATTAATATAGGTATAAAGGTGTTCCTTTGTATTGGTTTATTTTGGACTTGAGTTGTTGTATAAGTCAGGCTTCTTTAATTTTGCGTTTGTTTATGTTTGTTTCTTTATTTAGTATTTGGGTGTTTTCTATGGTTATAGTGTGTCTATTTGATTTTCAGTGTTCGAAAACGTGTGAAGGTGACTTTTTGTGTTCTTTAAATCTGGTTGCCATTTTTCTACTTGTTTCTCCAATGTAGAAGTCGTGGCAGTTATCACATTGTATTTTATAAATAATGTTGGTATGGTGTTTATGAGTGTATTTTTTATTTTAGATTTGTGCCTGATTTTTGAATAAATTTGGTATTAACTGAAATGTCATATTTTGTTACTATACTTTGCCAAATGTTGGTTATTTGTCTGCTGATGTTGGGAATATGTGGTATACAGCAGTATATGGTTTCGTGATTTTTTGATTGATGAGATATATTTACTTTAGTTGGTTGATTTTGCGATCTGTCTAGGTGTGTTCGTATAATGTTTTATATGGTTTGTGGAGGAAACTCATTGATGTTAACAAAGTATTATTTTATTCTGTCTAATTCATCGTCAGTTTTATCTGATGAGCATAGTTTTATGGCTGTGTTTATTTGGTTTTTTAGTGTGTTGAGTTTTCGTTTTGTTTCGTGTGCTGATGATGATTAAAGAAGGTCGAAACGGTTTTCGCTCTACATAGAATTTTCTCAACCTATACCAGCCATTTTTACATATATATAAGAGAAGATTGTTTTTGTAGCCTCGGTAGCAATTTACTATCTTTCATTAAAATCCAGATATTCCAGTATAGCGTATTGTTAACAAACAAACACAATTGGAAGATCCGCATTTTAATTTTCTGTTAAAATATGCACTTTTTGAATGTTTAAAAAATCGTGTGGTTTTTCTCATCAAAATTACAAAGATATGTTATGATATTCATGAACATTCTGGCTAGCTTCGATTTTATTTTACTTTAGAAGAAAAGACAAACATTAAGAAAACTTAATATTTTTTTAAAAATTTCGTGAAAATTGTATTTGAGTTATTTGAATAGAAAAATGTACTAAATAACGTTTTTTTATATACAAAATTATTTTGATCAAAATTCTTAATACTTAGCATGATCTACTTGAAAATTACAGTTAGTTTCGATTTCACTTCTGAAGAAAAGACAAACATATAGACGGGTATAAAAATTTCTAAATATACAAGGTCATGAATGGTTTTTTTCTCCAAACTTAGTTTATCTTTAAGTTTGCTTTTATTCGGGAGAAAAAAAATGGTTCTCCTAGCTTTCAAAGCGATGTAACATCTGCCATTAAAGTCCTAATCTTTCAGTACTGTGTTTTCTAAAAAATAAACATGGTCAGAGATTTCACACTTAATATTTCATTATATTATGCACATTTTTCATTAAAGTTACCAAAACTATACTACTAGTCATGGTGCTAAACTTTGTTATCAAAGGACACGTTGATAGGCTTTCGTCACAGACAGTTATGATAGATGATTAAGTAAAGAACTTGTTTTGAGGCAGCCATGACTCATACATCCTGTCTATGCTCAGCATTACCAGGTGGTTAAGGCACTTGAATGGTAATCTGAGGGATGTGAGTTCTATTCCCCATTACACCAAACATGATCAGCAGTGGGAGCATTCTAATGTGACAGTCGGTCCCACTATTCATTGTTGAAGGAGTAGCCCAAGAGTTGGTGGAGGGTGGTGATAACTAGCTGCCTTCCCTCTATTCTTGCGCAGATATACCTCGTGTAGCTTTGTACGAAATTCAGAAGACAAGCAAACACCACGTTCCCAATTAATTGCTAATTGATTAATTAAATCATCCTAAAAAAGGATTTTTAACAGTAAGCAATTACATAATTTATTATTAATTCATCCTAAAAATATTATATTTCCTTAACAGTTAATTCGTCGTACAAGGAAAATAAAATAAGTAAAACTTACTAAATTAAGTGATTAAAGAAATTCATTACTAAATCACTATCTTTCCACTCCTAGAAGGACTATATCTTACTCAGTCTGACGCACATAATACATGACTATATATTTAAATCACTCTAAAAAGTCAATATCATACAGTAATAAAAAATTATACATTTAGTTATTTGAGTTTATACAGCATTTTACTTAATAAATAAAACTTTTATTATGCAATAATTAATTTAACTTCATAAAAGAAAATATTTTAGGCATGTCACATGAGATTTTTCCATATCAGAACCATTATTCCAACGACTGTCAGTGTACATAAGTCATAAATGTCTAGATTTTGTCGTGTTAAAATTCATTATCTGAAATAAAAAATAATAAATGAATGACTTATTACTTATCCGTCCATTTTCTAAGTAGACATTTATCACCCCCAAATGCACATAAATCTTGCAAAAGTGTGAAATAGGACACTTAATAAATATCTCACAAATAAGACATTACCAATAATCGCCCTATAACTAAATATAACAAATGAACAACTCACTGATTACTATTATTTAAAACGCCAGAACTTTCAGACTGTCTAATGATAAGGCACTAATGGAATATTGCATGCATACCACCTGCACACAAACTTTACACATAATTACAAAGGTTAGACACAAAACTAACGAATTTATGTTTGTTTAACGTTACTTGACACACGAGAAGAAAATATTGTGAAAATACTTTGGACATACTAACGTCGCCACCCCTTAACAAAACAAATTACGAAAGATGACTTTTAAGATTAAAAATGATAAAAAGGCAGTTCTGACTTGACCATGTGATTTCCACTGCATTGCAGAGTAATATAAACTAAAGCATAAGATATGAGGCCAGTGACAAAGAAAATGATGTTTAGGATGAACAAATATATTTTACAATGCTACAAAGTTAATCCATAAATCAAGTGATTAAAATTTTGATAATAATTCAAGTTTGTAACAAAACACGTGGATTGCTAAACTCATTTTATAATAATAAATTGTAATTAATATACATTTTACACAAGCACTCAACATTTTATTTATTTTAAAATTTATACAAAACATTTGAAAGCTAAATAAGCTGTGCACTTTACTTAAAGTTTAAAATTCAATATGTAAATTAAGTCTTGTAAACTGTCACACATACACTTATGGAATATTTAAATATTTACTCATATGTGGATACAAATAAAACAAATCTATTAGACATTATTTGACAGGAAATACACCAAAAACAAAAAAGTATTTCAATCGTTTATACAAACACAGATATTCAATCTAGAAATTGTATTTCAGTATCTTCTAAGTTTCTTATAACAAAAATAAAAGATTCCTATCCTTTCATGCTGTATAAATCCAGAACATTTACAATCAAAATAAAATATTACATCCATTATATTTGCCATTTAAATATAGCATGTAAAGTTAAAAACATAGTTTTAACTTCTTGAAGGTTTAATCATTTAAGTGCATAAAAAATATCAGTATTACATTTTACCGTTTACACATATGTATAGATTAAATAAGTTTTCATACAAGTTATGTTCATGTTGTTAATTAGAGAAGTCAATATATTCAGAATAAAATAAAAATTCTATTCTACTGAAACGTGAGCCATTTACAATATATTTAAAGGAACCTTTTGCTAAACAAAAGTTAATATTTATAGAACACTTTTATTAAAATAAAAGTCAATAATAATACATTGTTAGTATTCATGTATTCATAATGTACCAAAACTAGATGGTTCACTTTATAAAAATATAAATATCTAGTGATACATATCAGTTAAAGAAAATTTTTACATTTAATTAAACTGAACGTTTCTAAAGTGCAGTTATGAATAAAACATCAATTATAGCATACAGTGCCCAACGTACAGCAAATGGTCAGACAGTATTAGTCAGCTTAGAACAAAATAAAATATCGATTCTATAAAGTGACAGATAAATCAGATATTCTTTTATCATATTTCATAATCATCAACAGTTTTAATAAACCTGATCTCACTGAGCATGATATATAATTCTTGAAAAGTCAAACAACAACACTATGTAACAGAAATTTTGTTCCTGGGTAGTATGTGTTATTTCTTAATTGCTTAGGTTGTAAAAGTACAGAAAATGGCCATTATTCCCTTCAAACTTTGCTTTTATGACCTGGATAATAAAATTTAGAAATTAGCCTATTTTCTTTGTAAAGTTGGGAAAATTTCCACATTTTCGTTTACATAAGGTCTGAATAAAATAACATATGAATCAAGATTTACATGTATTTATACTAAAGTCACACAAAAATGAACAAAAATGTTTAGAAGTGAGTAGTTTTTCGAGATTTACAACTGTATTGTAAATAATTTTCACGTATCAGCCCACAAATATAGTCTTCCATCATGTTTTCGTCATACGCTTCTTGGTAGCGGCGTTCAAAGTCCAATATATCTTGGCGGAAGCATTCGCCTTGCTCCTCTGATTATGCTCCCATGTTTTCATTGAATTTATTAAGGTGAGCATCAAGGATATGGACTTTCAGGGATATCCTGCAGTCCATTTTTCCATATTTCTTCAACAGAATCTCAATAAGTTCCACATAATTTTCGGCCTTATGATTGCCTAAGAAGCCACGAACCACTGTGACACAGCTGCCCCAAGCTATTTTTTTTCCTTCCCATTGGGCTTCTTAGGAAATTCTGTGCACTCCAAGATCTTCTTTATTCTCGGTCCAATGAAGACACCACATTTGACCTTTGCCTCAGACAGCTTAGAGAAGAAGTCTCAAAGGTACTTCAAGGCTGCAGACTCCTTATCAAGGACTGTGACAATTTTTTTTCGTATTACCCAATTATATGGTTGGAACAACACCTTCTGGAGGTCCATGAGTGGCTTACACTTGACATTGTGCCTCTCCACAGAGAATTCAGTCTATTGTGGCCAGAGCTTCCTGTTGTAATATGTTGCAGTGTCCCTGCTTCACAAATCAAAGATAACAGGGAAACTTGGTAAAGCCTCCTTGGAGACCCATCAGAAATGCTAACATTTTGAAGTCTACAATAACCTCCAAGCCATGCTCATCATACTTCGAGGCTTCTAGCAAGGTCTTGACACTGTTGTATTCTTCTTTGAGGTGCACTGAATGAGTCAGGTGAAAAGATGAATACATATTCCCGTTATGGAGCAGCACAGCTTCGAGGCTTCTGGATGAGCTATCAATGAAGAGGCGCCACTCGTTTGGGTTACAGGCAATTCCAATTGCCTCGCACAGACTGATTACATTGTAGCAGAAGTAGAGCCCATTTTGACGAGTAAAGAAGCTTGAAAAATGTCGGCGACGCTTCCTCTGACTTGCGACTTGCACACTTTCATCTAACAAATCCCACTACATGAGCCGAGGTGTCAAAAGCTCGGCATTTGTTAGACCAAGATCTCTGATAAAGTCTTTGAGGTCTCTTTGGTTGGGGAAATATGGGTTTCTCTCACCCGCTGCACCTCTGAATATGTAATCTAGGTCTTCAGCGTCTACCTATTCTTATTTGCTGATCTCTTCTGAGGATGGCTGCTTTCTATCTAGAAGAATTGGTACAGGGAGCTCAGGGCAGTGTGGCACCAGGGCGATGAATAATGGAAGGTCCGAATACACGATAACAGATGCATTCTTGCCAGTCCGATGTTTGGAATGGTCACCATACACAAAGAGCAATTGTTTGAGTAGTCAGCGGGTTCGTGCCAAATTCTTGGAATAGCAAACTTCGCGGCTCTCTTTTTCCCTTTGTACCATCCTGCAAAAGAGCAAAATAAAATCGTTATTATGAAGAATAAATTTATTTCATCCACAACTAATGTGTAAGAGGTTCATGGAAAATATTTTACTTGTGATATTTTTATGTTATTGAAAATTAAAAATATATATTAAAAGATATTCAAATTTTAAAAGGTCTGATATTTGTATAATATAAAATATTAATCAGTGATGTCGAGAAACCCACTTGTTGAGAATTTTATATGCAAAAACGGCTCGTTTGGGTTCAGAAAATATTTTAAATAGAAGATATTTTAACCCCTTCAAACATGTGGTCAGCTTCCGGTCAGTTACCTCTTTCTTTGTGAACCTGACGATGACCGAAGAAGGTCGAAACGTTGTTCGCTCTTCTATTTAAAATATTTTCTGAACCCAAACGAGCCGTTTTTGCATATAAAATATTACTATTCAAGCAAACAAAAATTGTCCGTCTTACCTTTTAGAGTGTTTACAGCTAAAATTAGGTGCCCAGGATTTGTCTTAATCCCCAACAGGCATGCCAAATTATGCCTCGTAGGCTTCACACATTTTAGCAGATGCTGTCATAGAGTACTTTTTCGCTTTTGTCTTGATAAATTGGCCACATACATATCAAAATGCGTCTAGAGAATGCTTGCAACTTCTTGGTGCTATCTCTGATCAAATTAGATAGGTCTATGTTTTCACTTAGGCAGCTAGAACTAAACTGAAGTGGTGAGCACCTATATATATATTACTATGGAAATTTCTAGAAAATTCTAATGGGCTCTTGAAAATTCTCGTAAGTTCTACAACATTTTAGGAAGTTCTTGAAAATTCTTGTATGTTCGAGAAAATTCTCTATCAGCTCCTCAGCACTGAATTTACTTGAAATGTTCTGGAAAATGAGTACATTTGAAAATTTCATTACCCAGATCACAAAAGCAAAGTTTGAATAGAAAAATATATTTATTCAATTTACTTTAGGCATAAGCAATCGGAAAATAACACTTTTTGCCCAGGAACAAGAAAAAGTAAACGTTTTGTTGCATAGTGTAATTAATGATGATATTTATTGCAGATATAAAAAGTGAGAAGCTTTTCATCAACAGAAATGATATGTGCAATAATAACTTTATCTTTTCCCATAATTTGCCGGCCCTAAAACGAACGTCCCCTAATGAGACAGCAGTCAGTCTACTGATTTACAATGCTAAAATCAGGGATTCAATTCCCCTCGATGGACACAGCAGATAGCTCGATGTGGCTTTGCTATAAGAAAAACACACATACACCCTAAAAAGGACCTTTGTGTCGACTCAAAATATCGCATCTAAACTTAAATAACTTAATAAGTGATGTAACGTTGACAGCTGATCTGTTCCCCGCTGGGACAGCGGTAAATCTTGGAATTTATAACATAAATTACGGTTCGATTCCCTTCAGTTGACACAGCGGATAGTCCGATGTGGCTATCCTACAGGAAAGCCACACATACAATAATTGATATTGGGTTTTTATCTATATTTGATTGAAAAAAAATAAGTATTACGTTCGTTTCTATAGAACCAGAAAATATGTTTTCGTATATTTCAAACTTCTTATGATAAAAGACAATAAAAATTCATATCTTTCAAAACTGAAACCTGAAGTTAATTATGTTTGAAGAAAGTCATTTCCCGAAACGTTCTATCGATAATAGTATATGTACTAAATATATATATACTCGCTCTTCGAGCCGTGGGGGCGTTATAATGTGACGGTCAATCCCACTATTCATAGGTAAAAGAGTAGCCCAAGAGTTGGCGGTGATGACTAGCTGCCTTCCCTCTAGTCTTACACTGCTAAATTAGGGACGGCTAGCACAAATAGCCCTCGAGTCGCTTCGTGCGAAATTCCAAAACAAAACAAACAAAAACTTCTTAGTGGTTTTTACATTTTGATAGTAAATTTTTAAATCTAGAAGGTCATTAATACCGCTTTCTTCAAATTTAGTTCACCTCTATGTTTATTTTTAAAAATAATAAACATAAAAATAAAAGAAAATTGTTTTCATAGCTCTCAAAGCAATGTAACATCTGTGTCAGATGTTAAGGGTTACATTCGCTAATTGTCAATTAGATACTTTTTATAGTGAAAATATGTACTGTGTTGTTGTTAAGAGATTAGGATTATTATTCAGTAGTTATCAGTGATATGTTGAGGATAAATTAAAAAATAGAGGAACAGCCCTCTCTCCACTTGCTTTCAAGTTTACCCCATAGAGAACACAGACTTGCAATAAACATGATTTGCCAAATATCCACTTGAGCCTATTCAACTGTTTTAGAATTTCAGTTCACAAACCGAACTATTGTTCTCTATTGCTATCACACTGATATTCTTTGTATAATTTATTTACTCTGTCAATGAGTTACTACAAACGTTTACTGCTCTTCCAATAATAGTCTGGTACGCCTACTTCAGATATCGTCTGACCTTTTGTCAAATTGCACTCAGGCTGGTTATTATACTTCAAAACTCGCTTTGACGAAATAAACTATAGTTCTTGTCTCATTTAAAACAGTTAGTTTAGGCCTAACATATAAAACATTAGGCTTGTCACTTCTACGTTTGTTAACTTCACGTCAAATTTTTCCCTAACTCTAATGTCTTTACTTTCTTCTGATGTTGTTTTTGCCTATCTGCTGTTCCCCGCTCATCTCATGCTAATTATATGTTTATTATTTAATCGTCTGCTTGATACATTCTTAACATCAATGAGTTACAAACACAACTCACAATCGTCCGCTCTGACTTTATATAACATCACAATCAGACAGCCAATAAATTTAAACGTAGCATTTTTAGTTAGCTTATTATGATATTTCTGCAAGAATAATGTATATTTACATTTTCTTTACACTCTCTTTATTTCGTCTCCCTTGTGGGACAGCGGTAAGTCTTCGAATTTACAAGGTTACAATCAGGAAATTCGATTCTCCTCTGTGGATACAGCAGACAGCCGCCGCTTGTGGCTTTGCTGTAAAAAAAACACACTCTTGTACAACTGATCCATCCGTTGATAGTAAGACCTTTTTTCTCAATATCAAATCCCTTTATGTCACTCGGATTACAAATGCAAAATCCTTTTAAACCAATTTTTATCGATTATATAAAACGACTCACTTGTTGAGAAACAGCCACCCTTTTAAGGTTATAAATAAATTGAAATACCACAGTAAGACTTGTAGTAATTTTTTTTAAAAAATCGGTCTTAAATAATTCTATTATAGTTAGGTTTAATACAATGCAAATTCAAAGGAGTGGGGGTCATGTCTCTACAGTTTTGGAGTTATACAATAATTACTGTAGTTTCAACTTCACAAGCAAATGACTTATCGCAGAATTCATGAGCTGAGGTAACTTGAAGTTGATAGAAGCTACGCTTTATTAGAAGAATGAAATATTAAAATCGAAACATTAACACTCATTGCTAAGTAGTCTAATTTATGTGACATCTAAAGTTTGGATCGATTTTAAAATGTTCTTGAAAACAAAGATTAAAATTACTATGCTTTTATATTAATTAATATTGTGGTGTATGTATAATTCATAACCCAAACTTTAGTAGTAATAACAAGACATGTTGGTCGTTTATGTTATGTCTTTGGTTTCTCATAAAACACTTGTTATCGAGTAACAACAAAACTCAGACGTGCCGCAGCTTCTTGTACTATATTTAGAATAGCCTCGCACATACAAAATACTAAGTGCTGATTGGCTAATAATGTCACATACATAACATCTCCCTTTTTAAAAAAAAAAATTAAGACAATTAACTATTGTTACATAAATTTGGTTTTACATATCTTATAGTTATAACATCAAAAGACATAATAAACTATGTTGTTATCAATGTCTATTTTGGTAATATGATAAATGTATTTTTCTTTTAATATGATAAGTGTAAATACACAGAAAATTAAATTTTTCTTTAACATTAAAAACTGGGCTTTTTTTTTTACTAACTACATAACACATTATATCAATCAGATATAACAACATAATAATATATAAAATGAAGTAAAAAATTCTAACAAATTACTACACAAATACAAGAGTATTTTAACTCTTACAAATACAAAAGTGTTCTTTTTTTTACAACTCTTATTCTCAATCATTAAGTATTACATTTTTCTTGTAACATTCTTGTTCATTTTAACAATTCACATAACAAAATCTCTTAGTTTTGTAGGAGCTTTAGAAATTCTACCTGTTCTTGTTACAATTTCACTCTTTTGAGCAGGAGCAATATTTTGCATTTTATTTTTATTATTTTTAGCATGTGTAATACTTTGTTTCAATTGTGGAGATCCACATATATGGCTAGCTCTGGGTGACCCTGATTGAGACATGTTTTGTCTTGGGGTGTTTTAGGGATATTTGGCACATTTTCTGGGACAGACTCTTCTGCAATCAAATCATCTTGTGATTTTCTTCTAAGATATCTCTATCGAGCACTGTGATAGACATCATCTTCATTTGTTTGCAATAAATGTCTACGATTTCTACAAATCATCCTGCCTTCTGGTGTTTGTAATATGTAGCTTCGGGGTTTCTCAGCTTGACCTAATAACTGAGCTGGCACCCACTTGTTTTCATGTCTGTATCTTACACATTTTTCAAGATCCAGTGGTGGCAGTGGTTTTTAATTCTTATCATATCTTGATTTACTTTTCTGTTTCTGAATGTCGATTTCTGACGTCACTTTATCACTGTTTATCACTTGTGGAATAAGCAACTTCTCATTTGTCGGTAACCTCGTTCTGGTTCTACGACTCATGCACCTTTGCACTGGTGATCCAATTTTTGCATCTTTTGGTGTATTTCGGTAGTCTAACAATACTAAATGCAGCTCTGATTTTTCTTTCAGAGATTTTATAACAAGTCTTTTCGCTGTCTGAACTGCGCATTCCGCCAGTCCATTTGCTTGTGGATATCGGGCACTGAATGTATGGTGTTTAAATCCCCAAATCTGACTGAAATCTTTAAACTCTTTAGCATCATACTGTGGACCATTGTCCGAATACACAATCTGAGGTATGCCATGCGTAGCGAAAAGTTTCTTCAACTTCTGAACTGTTTGTTCGGATGTGATCTCTTTTTCATATTAATTGATCTCCAAATATCCACTGTAATGATCAACTACTACTAGATAATGTGTTCCTTGGTTTTCAAATAAGTCTGTTCAAACATATTGCCATGGCAACGTTGGTGTAGGTGTGCTGATCATTGGTTCTTTTTTGTTGTGCATTTCTCATTGTTTGACATGTGGTACATTTTGAGACAGTGTCTTCGATTTGTTTGTTCATTCCTTTCCAAAATAAAATGTCACGTGCAAGCTGATTTTATCTCACAACTCCTTGATGGCTTTGATGTACGAGTTTCAGTATGTTATGTCTCATTGACCTTGGTATCATGACTCTCTCTCCTTTGAATAATATACCATCATATACTGTCAGCTCTTCTCGGAAATCCCAATAGGACCTTGCTTCTGGTGGTACCTCGTCTCGATTTTCGGGCCATCCTTTCACAATCTGTTCTTTGAGAATTCGATATTCTGTATCATTTTCTGTCACGATCTTTAGCTCTTGTTGCTTTTCTTCGGTGAATGCAGACAAACTTGCGACTTCAGTTGCGAAAACTTGACAATCTCGCATATCATCTACCAGGCCAGGATATTCATCTTTCACTGGAAATCTGCTCAATGCATCTGCGATAGGTATGTCTTTACCTGGTTTTCCGACTAACCTGATGTTGTACGGCTGTAGTTTTAAAAACATTTTCTGTAGTCGTAACGGAACTTGTCCCAATGTTTTTTCTTGAATACGGATCAATGGCAAATGATCTGTCTCCACTGTGATATCATTTCGGCTATATAACAAGTGATGAAATTTTCTGCAACCAAATACAACTGCTAATAGTGCTTTCTCTATTTGTGCATACGCTCTTTCTGTTTGTGTCAGTGTTTTAGATGCATAGACAACTGATTGTTTTGTAATATCACAACACCTAGTCCACCTTGTGATGCGTCACATGACAATGTCAACGGTTCATTAAGTGCATAATATCTCAGAACTGGAGCTTGGCTGAGAGCAGTCTTGAGCTTTGAAAACGCCTCCTGCTGTGGTACATCAAAATAGAACCCATGCGTTTCTTCTGTCTTCTTCTTGACTACTTCTCGTAGAGGTTCAGTTAAATCAGAATAATTAGATATGTATTTGGACAGGTACGTAGCCATTCCGAGCAGTGTTCTTACTTCGTCGCGATTGGTTGGAGTATGCATTTCATGTATTGCACGCACTTTTTCATCAGAAACTTTGATGCCGTTGCTTGTGATCACATGACCTGTGTAGTCTACCTCTGGCTGGCCAAACAAACATTTTGATAGTCGAAATGTCACATCATTTTGTCTAGCGGTTTCCAACGTGTTACGTAGCACTTTACAATGTTCAGGTAGTGTAACAGTATCGAGTAGCATATCGTCAAAAATGTTATTCACATGATCATGCTCCTGAAATATTTCTTCCATCGCTCTTTGGTACAATTCAGGACTCGACTTAATTCCCATCGGCAAACGTAAGTACATATAACGACCCCACGGAGTGTTAAAAGCGGTGAATAAGTAACTGACTATTCTGATCGAGCTGTAGCTGATAGTATCCCATGTTCGCATCTAGGACAGTAAAATACTTGCTTCCATTAATACGGGTAAGTACATCCTCTAGTGTATTGATAGGGTGGTATTCTCTCAGTAGTGCTTTATTAAGAAACTTAGGATCAATGCAAATTCTCACTGAGTTTCCGTCTTTCTTGTGTACAACATGTAGTTGACTACACCACGGTGTCGGTATACCAACTGGTACTTTCGAAATGATCCCTTGTGACTCTAAAAAGTCTAACTGTACTTTGGTTCTGTCTCTCATCGCTACAGGAATCGGCCTAGCAGCCTGTGACACAGGGCCATCTTTGTAATCTGGGTCAATAGACAACGTACATTTTCCCGGTATTTTTCCTACTCTGTCTGTGGGAAATCTGTCTTTATACTGAAGCAAAATTTTACGAATACTCTGTGGCACTTTGTTTATATTAGGAACCCGGGCTAGGAACTCGGAGTCTGACTGAGTCTTGGTTTTCGTACACTTATTTGATTTATCAATCAAAGGGGGGAGTACTTGTGTTGATTCATGAGGGGGGCTTTGAACAGTGGGAATCTCGGGACCTGGAGGTAGCCTATGTTGTGAACTTCGATCATGCGAGTATTTACCTTGTACATAAGTACTAATTGCATTTACTTTTTGTATTAACCCCAACTTAGTACTAGATTCACCTCCAAGAAGATTAGGTACATCACCATCAACAACTTCACAATCAATATCATACATTTTGCTTTTGTGAATAACAATAAATGTAGTTTTTCCAACAGGTGTGATCTTATGATTACCAAATGCTTTTATGGTTACCTGTGACTTAGACAAAGATAATGAACCATGAGGTGCCATACGATCAAATGACTGTTTACTCAGTATATTACACTTTGCCTGTGTGTCTATTTTCATACGCACTGCACCTCTACCCTGTTCATATGGGGTACGTAATATGACAGACCAATACTCAGTAGGTTTGTTTACACCAATGGAGTAAATATTCAAAGAATTCATACTTTCCTCTACATTACACATTTCATAACAATCATCATAATCATTGACATCTTGAAAATAATCATCACATGTGTTTACAAAATGTACATTTCTATTCTTATTTATACACATGACAGCAAAGTGACCTCATAATTTACAATAATTACAAGTTTTTTCTAATGCTGGGCATCTTTGTTGACTGTGATGTGGTAGTTTTCCACACCGAGTACAGTTCCTCTGTGGCGGTCTCCGTGTCGTGGCTCCTCTGTAGACCTGTGTGCCTCGTCTTTGCTGGTTTCTGGAACCTTGACTTCTGTGGCGACTACGACCTCTGCTTTGACCTCGACGTACATAGTTTACATCTGTTACGGTACTTGTGGATCCTTCGATTTCCTTCAGTGATTCTAGTTTCTGTTCATGGTGATGACATTTCTCTGTAATCTGTTTCACTGTCAGATCCTCTGACCACAGTCTATCTCTTAATGCTCGATCACTGACGCCTACGCTGATTTGTTTACACAACAGTTGTTCGAGAGTATCACCATACTCACAGTTCTGTGCTGACTCTCTAAGTGCACTGATATACTGGGACACAGTCTCACCTGGTTGCTGCTTTCGGTCCTCAAACTTTTTCATGTACAACTTTGTTACCTTGGTTGGCTGAAAATAGTTGTCGAATTCTCTGATTACATGTTTATAGTTCTTCTGTTGAACTTCTGTCAGTCCAAAATCGTCGAAAACTGTCGTGTATTTCGACCCGAGTGTGTACAACAGTATAGACACTTTACGTTCTTCTGTTGCCTCTGATAACCCTGATGCCATGAAGAAAATCCGCAAATCTTGTTTGAGATTCTTCCATGCCGCACTAGCATTCGTCTTGTCATTAAAAACAGGTGGCTTGAAACTTGCCTCCGCCATTTTTCTGGGTAGAACACGTGTGTTTCCGCGAGAATCGTATTTCATACGATTATGTCAGTTTACAGTTTGTGAACGTAAAGTTTGTACTTATCTTGACTGTGTGTCGCTTCTAAGGCACAATTTAAATAAAACTTCCACTTTTGACAACCATGTTATGTCTTTGGGTTCTCATAAAACACTTGTTATCGAGTAACAACAAAACTCAGACGTGCCGCAGCTTATTGTACTATACTTAGAATAGCATCGCACATACAAAATATTAAGTGCTGATTGGCTAATAATGTCACATACATAACAGTTTAGTCTATAAACAATGTATCAGAACTGTTTCCTAGACTTTAACTTGCACCATAGTTGAAAGACAAAAATAGACAAATAGAGTAGCGATATCTTTTATAATAATAATTACAATTTTGCAAACTTTCAGCCACCAACTTTCTGTTGATCCCGAGACTACAAATAACAGTTTATATTTTTAGTTTTGTTCTAGGGTTTTAACAGTTTTTCGTCAAAATGAATGCCTTTGAAGCTAGTTTGTTCTCAAGGGATGTCGTTTTGGAGAATTTTCCATTCTAAACTAGTTTAAATCCATTTATAAGTTTGTCTTTTATTTTTATTATTTTCTTCCCTTTATTTTCATAATGATTCTTCCCACGAAGTTAAAAATTACCGACCATCTCAATATATATGAACTTAATAACTGATCTTAAAGAGAAATTACATTTCGTATTTTTGAAACTTTTAACTTTCCTAGTCACAAAAGTTTAATAAACAAAAGCGAAATCTCTTTCGAAACTCGATGGCAAATAACAAAACATAACTATCATAATTTAAAGTATGATTGACTTCCCTATATATAACTATCTCGACCTGTTGTTTTGTTCTAGTTTCAAAAAACGTATTTGACGGGTGATTTATATCTAATCCTAGTTTATCACTTGCCTGCGAAAGAGGTCAGTTTTTCCATATTTTCTGTTATAAAGCTGAAATTTCCGTCAGGAGCCATCTTTTTATATTTGTTTACTAACTGTTTTTGTTTTGTTTTTATCCATCCTGTAAAAACATCGTCCACTCTTGGTATAACAACCTTCAGTCATGATCTTGGATCGATATTCGGAATTTGTTTTTCTGAAAATTAACCTATAATTTTTTAGGAAAGATATGAGTCTCATATTTGATGCCTTTAACTTTAGGGAGCACGGTGAAAATAATTTGAAGTTGAACTAATAACAGAGGCTTTTAGCGTACAAATATTTCTCAAAAAACATTAATCATACCTAATGAATTTTTCTTAAGTTAATTATATGAACTTTCTTTCATTTCCTTCTACAAATATATTACAATTCATTTAAATTCTAGTCTGTCCTAACCAGTCGCTACCGAGAACACTAATAGATATATAGGTACTTTTTATTACAAGTAACGTAAGTTTTATATTAATATCTGATAAATTAGTTTTAATTTACCGTGAAAAAATGTATTCTAAATTTCACAATTGTTATTATAATTATATTGACATTAATATGATGAGACAATTTTTACTTTAATATCTATAATAAATTAGTACGTTTACTTCACAGCCTCTCAAAGATTTCGTCAGTTTCTCTGTAACATTAAATTATGACTTTTAAAAAAATGATTTATAGCTGATTATTAGTTGTTATCCAAAATGCCTCATCTTATAGTGTTCGTTATCATTTATAAATAAGTATGTTTAGAATAAACTGGGATCTTTTTATGTGATGTGTAAGGATTTTCAAAGTATAGTATGAAGGTGGATTGTATTCTTAGGTTACACAGAGCCCAAATAAGGCTCCTTACGTCTTGTCTTTGGGATACCGGGTAGAATTCCTTCCGAAGAGATGGAAACTTGCTCTGAGATAACGCGTCGCTTTTCCGTTTCCTGGCTTTTTAAAACTTTTGACGCTTCTTCGCATGGGGAATGAAAACGAAACCCTTCTAACCACACCTTATCGGCTAAAACTGGAGGCGTTCGGTTTAGTTCTGCTTACGTAAGCAAACGCACACGTACCAATTCGACACGTGATTATTATTTAAATTTCACCCGCGATATTTTACCTTGAGGTTGTCTAAATATAAACTAAGGAATTGGGCTTGGCTCTACAAGCTTGGTGAAGAACCATTAGTGCAAGGTTTAGACAAGAGATTTGGTCATTCCAAGCTCAGTGTCTGTAGGTGCTAGGTTAAGCTAACCTGTTCGTTTATAAAGTCCGACGTGAAGCAAACATACTATAACGTAGGTTAGTTAACCTACCCTTTACCACGAGACCTACTCACACCCGGCCTACAACTCTCCAGTGTCGATACTCAGGTTTGTATTTAGAAGTGATGTAACGTTTCTCTAAATTTCATGTTAGCATTCAATGTTGGTGAGGAAGAGTGTTATTTACCATGAATCTCTACCCTTCTTGCCTCATAAATGCTAGACTTGAAAGCAATGGCAACTGGTATACATTTTTTTTTTCAGTTGTTCTTGTATGATAAGCTATACATGTCGCAAATTTATACGTCTATAATTCAGAAGTGTACAATAACTGAAGGTAGCTGAATGTTTTTGCTTGTTTATTTTTTGTTTAGTTTATTTAAGACTGCTGGAGCTCCTCATGGTTCAGTGGTAAGCCTTAATCTAAAAATCGGGTTTAGGTATTTGCGATTGGCACAGCATAGACGGGCCTATTGTGTAGCCATACGTCTAACAACAAGCAAATATTGTTGGGATTTTCATAACGTTTAGTTAATGACTTTCGGATACGAACTATTAAAATAACTAATTTTTATAACGTCTGCGTTGACAACTATTATTTGGCAAAGTTCTTTAAAAACATCAAAGTTGAGTTTCTTGTGCTGATGTTCGTGTTTTGGTAGGCAGGTTCCGCTTTAGTTTGCAGTATTCATTGTTACTGCTATTATTATACAAAGGTGGGGTAAGATAAAAAAGGACACTCGTTATCTATGTTCCTTAGTGTTAGTCAACGAAACCTTCCTATTGTAAACATTGCCATAGAAACAGCTTTTTGTAACACATGAAGCACGTATAATCGAATCTAAAGCCTAAATAGATGGCGTTTTAAGTCAGTTAAAATACGTTCTGTTTACTACTGATATTATACTACACTTTACCAGATGAACTTTAAGTCACGAGGTTCGTCACATTTGGAACTTATATGTGAACTTCTAAAAACATGCAGTTGATGTGTTTATAATGAAACCTTTGCAAAAGGTTATTACGTGTATATTGATAAAAGAGTACATTATATCGTTATGTTCTCGCCAAAATCTATATAAATGAAATTATTAAGCTCAGTTGAAAAGCCTCAAATTTATGAAATTATTGAGTATATGTAATATGTTAAATTACTGAGTTCTTATGAATTATGTTTCTGAATTCTTATGGGTTAAATTACTGGGTTCATTGGAGTTAAATTACCGAGTTCTTATAGTTAAAGTACTAGATATTTATGAGTTAATCTACTGAGTTCATATGGTTAAATTACTAGTTTTCATAAGGTAGCTTATGAGTTAAATTACTGGATTCTTATAAGTTAAATACTATGTTCTTATGGTTTAATTTATTGGATTCTTATGCGTTAAGTTACTGAGTCATTAGGTTAAATTGCTGAGTTGTTAGGGGTAAAATTATCGAGTTCTTAGTGAAGTCTAATAGTATGGATTACACGTGTTTTAATCTGAATTATATGAGAAGAGATAAAAAAGTTTGTATACCGAGTTAAACTATTGGGTTCTTACTAAAGTAGATAAGAATGGGTTAAATTGTCGTGTTCCCACTTAATTATTTAATAATATGTTGAAATATTAGTTAATATTGAAGTTCAAATAAGATTTTTTATGTTGGAAATTTTGATCCTTTTTCGTTTACTCTCCTTTTGAATTCCAAGAAAATAAAATGGGTTTTATCATTTCTTTCTTTTTTCTCGGGTAGATAAGGATGCAGTGATCTCGATATCTCGGGTACATTGGCTTTTATAAATATCTGTCATCGCATTACTCACTAGTTAGAATATCAGATCGAAAAAGGTGCTGGAAAAAATGCCAACATCTTTATTTCTATCTGGCCAGTTTCATTTCATGCATGATAAAATAATCAAACATTAGATTATTTTAATTTTTGTAGTTTTGTGCCATGAATTCTTTTACTCATTGTTTTTTTCACAATGTTGTTATCAAACTGATAAATGCTTAAAATAAAAAAAAGAGTAAAACATCATAACCTCCTTTTCCAATCCGTTGCTTCAACTTTTCAGCAGATAGCCCGATGTGGCTTTGCTATAAGAAAATACACTCTTCAACTTTAAAGAAGACATCGAACTAAATACAAATACTTCTCTTTACATGATGATGTAAAAATATCAAAGAAAGTTTCTACTACTTCGAATTATTTATTTATTACTAAATCCAATAAAAGCTAAGCCTACTTAAATATCCCATAAAATCGTGATTTTATTTCTATATATTTAGCTAGTGCGTGCTCTGAAATAAAATATAAGAAATAATTCGAAGGACCTTAGGGAACTTACTTTGATATTTTTACTACATTAATTGTTTAGTTGTTGAAGCGTGTATTTTTATCTTCTATTGTATGGTAAGTGTTAAGGTACAAAATAAAATTGTTATAATAGCAAAACTAATAAAGTATCTAGGGAACTGTATAAAAATAATGATAAACAAAACTCAAAATTATGAAAAATCGTTCAATCTTCTCAAAACATAGTCGCTGCTTCTAAAATAGATTTACTAGTAGTCTAACAAAAAATTATCATCGCGATAAATGTTTTTCACTTCTTAGCTCACATCGTCTCTAAAATCTACCGAATTGAAGATGTTTATTTTAAGTTTTCAGAACCATGATAGTTAGGTAAAAATTTCAAACAGTTTGAAAAGTAATTCTTAAGAGCTAATCATATTTTAAAAACGTTAATGGTACTTATTATCAAAATAAGTAAGAAAAATATATTAAAGTGTAACTAAATTTGAACTTTTTATCTTAATTCGTATCTTTCATCAGCTTTGTCATCGTAATACATTTATTTTGATATGTTGTGAATTCTTAAATAGGCTAAGTCTTACTGGAATACTTTGATTCTTTATCTTTCTTTCTTTTAGAACTTCTTAGAAAATAAAGAATGTCTGACGACGAAAGATACAGGTACGTGTTTTATCGAATATATTAAAACTAGATAAAGATATAGTGTTATCACTTTTATGAATGATTTTTCTTGTTCCTAATAGTGTGACGAAGTTTCGACTTCTTTACTTAGGCGTTCTTCCGGTCGAAGATATATCACAGACTAAACTTGTGAAAAATAAACATCAGTGTTTTCCTGTGTATAGTGCGTTTAATTATATTTGAAAATTAAACATCGCAAAATCTAGACTAAACTCAAATTATTGACCGAATTAAATCTGTCCAGTATCAATCAGCTTGAAGATAAACATTTTATAATATGAAATTGTCGATGTATAGGCCTAACTGGCAATGTAGTTTCGACATCGTGTAAGGGTTTCGTTTTTGTCGTTACTTTTGTTTAATTAATTGTACCATTGTTTACATTGGAGGCTGTACATCTTTAAATAAGGAAATATTCATGTCTTGTGAAATGAAATTGGATAACTCCTTTAAAGAATAGAAATTTATTTTAAGGTTTCCAGGGAAAAGTGTTTTAAGAAAGACACCAAGTCAACAGCCTTTTTTTTTCGTTCAACCATGTTATATATTCGACTTAGTTCGACACAAAAGCCATCTTTTTATTTTCTCTTTTCACTTTTTTTTAACGTAAAATAGAACCACCAGCGCGAGAATGGAACTGTTGCCAAAAATGTTGAGTTGCAAGTCATCTTAAATTTCTCGGTGCATGTCCTGCCAAACTAACTTAACTAAGATGTGGGAAAAAGTTTGAATGAGTACATAAAAAATATCAAAAACGTTTCTTTGAACAAGTTTTATGATACACCAGTTTGTTATAATATTATTATCTACTTTCTTCAATTTGAACAACACTTTATATGATATATGGGCTTAAAGGCCAGATAATAGACCACTTACAGTAGAAGAATAGTCATCCCTAACCTCGAACATTTGACAGAGAAAGAATTTCTAGTTAGCAACTCTTAACCACATAGTGAAACTGATTGTCACATTTATAATTCTCTAACAGCAGAGAGTGCAGAGTGTATACAGTAGCACATCGCAGCTCGAACTTCAGACCCATCAGTCCTCAGCCAGACATGTTAACCACCAGGCCATGCTCACTCTTTATGAAGTCTGAAACTTTTAAGGTTATTATGTGAATTGTCCCCGTTTCGATATAATATTTTAATATATTTTAAGGTAAAATTTGTTTTGGTGTTAATTTTGCGCAAAGCTACAGGAGGGCTATCTGCGCTAGCTGTCCGTAAGTTAGCAGTGAAGGGCGGGAGGGAAGGCAGCTAGTCGTCACCACCCATAAGCAACTTTTGGACTACCTTTTGACCAACAAATAATGAGATTTACTGTCGCATCATAATGCACCCACGGCTGAAAGAGCGAACGTGTTCGATGGTACAGTGATTCGAACGTACGATCCTCAGATTGCGCGTCGAGCGCCATAACTACCTGGCCATGGCGGGTCTTAAGGTAAGTTAAAGCGTAAAGAGAATTTTACTGAAGAGATTTAATTTTTAAAACTTGAAGCCGTGTGTTCTTCATTAAACACATGCAACTTACCATCATAATTTCTAGTAACATACTGTTCGTCTTCTTGCGTGGGATTTTCGAGGTTTTGTTTCGTAGTGAACTCTACGTTTTGAAAAAGGAGTAAACCGCGTCATAAAGCGCTCCTACCCACAAGGGGTAAGCGGTAAGTCTTGGGCTTATGACGCTAAATTTCATGTTTCGATATATGCAGTAGTCCATTGTTTAACTTTAAGATTAACAAGTAACAAAAACAATACCATAATATTAAAGCTTCGTGACATCAACGTATCTCTTATCCAAGATAATTAGATTTCTCACCTAGTTACTCGTTGCATTAGTTTTAAAAATTAATATATTTCTGGGAACTTTGGTGTCAGTTAAGTTTTTTTCATAACTTAAACCAATCTACGATGAGATTACTTCCGCAACAACTTTAAAATATGTGTCTAATCTGAGCTTCATTTCGCGCGTGAACATATCCTTGACTGGGTTAACTTAACTGTTTGTTCTGTATGTTTCAATAACAAAGTTATTAAGGTTAAAATAATTCAAATTTTATGGAAGAAAAGTATACAAGATAATGTAAATATATCTGACAGGCACCATAAAAACAGAAATAAACGAAGAAGACAGAGTGAAGTAATGGTTGTGTTTGTTAGTTTTACTCATTACTGTGTTCTTTTTCTTTCATCTGGTATAATTTTCTTTGGCACAGTGTAGAATCTTCAGCAGGGAATAAAACTATATTATTCAGAACAGGCTACTTAACTCGTGAGAATCTTGATCTAAACAAGCAAATAATATGAATAAAATAGTTTTTTTTTTTGTAAATTTATAGACAATTCCATAACACACTCCCTGTTTTAAGATTTACAAAAAAGTGAATCGCGGAAATGCCGTTATACACCAGATTGTATCGTGTATGTAGGGATGTTAGATTATATAAAATAATTGTTGAAAAATACCTAGGACTTTCTCAAGAGGTTATCTGAGGTCGATAAAGATTTTGTTTTGTTTTTTAATAGAGACGGGCGTAACCCTCGTTACAGTACTCTGACTATGAATTCAATGATACATGGTTTGTGATTTGCCCGCAAAAACGCACTTATCACTTTGGAGCCGTGAATGCCCTACAATAATAACGACCAAGGATCATTGTTTTGTCAGATAAAATTTACCCGACTCTTCAGTCCTAATATTGTATTTATTTATTTATTGCACATCTACTAATGCTATCTTCCACCATCCCATAATTTGTACTACTGACAAGAGAAAATTCAACCAATGAGCAACAACCTACCACCCATCATCTACGCTATACAATTAACTGTCACTCTTATATTACATCATGTGCAAAGAATATTTATTTTGGTATGGCATGGATTAGAACATGGCTCGCCAGTTCCAAAATCCAAGGGCCTGGCATGGCCAAGCGCGTAAGGCGTGTGACTCGCAATCCGAGGGTCGCGGGTTCGCGCTGAACATGCTCGCTCTCCCAGCCGTGGGGGCGTATAATGTGACGTTCAATCCCACTATTCGTTGGTAAAAGAGTAGCCCAAGAGTTGGCGGTGGCTGGTGATGACTAGCTGCCTTCCCTCTAGTCTTACACTGCAAAATTAGGGACAGCTAGCACAGATAGCCCTCGAGTAGCTTTGTGCGAAATTCCAAAACAAACAAATAAACCAAAATCCAATAATCTACCACAGGATGAATCAGTAGCTTCAATTCTGTAACAAACTGTTATTAATTTCTTTGTAATTCCTTTTATGACATATTTATCTCTCACTCAAACTGTAAGTTACACAAAATATTTATGTATAAAAAAAAAAAAAAAACACAGGCTCCAAACGTTCTGATACAACAATGAGCACAGAATACAAAAGTTCAGATTATATTCTCCTTTCTCGTGCTAATTATAGCATCATTGTTGTTGTTGTTTTTAATTTTAGAGGAAAATAGAGTTCTGTACCAAAGTAAATCTTCTGGGATTCTTGGCTCTTGTTCCAGATTGTATTACATCTTTTCGTACTGCAGATTATCTGAAATCATTACATCATGCCCCCCAGTGGCTCAGCGGTATGTCTGCGGACTTACACGCTAAAATCCGGGTTTCGATACCCGTGGTGGGCAGAGCACAGATAGCCCATTGTGTAGCTTTGTGCTTAATTCAAAAAACAAACAAACAAACAATTACGTCATTAGTTATTAAGGAAACATCTCCTACCAGCGGATTTCACTCTTTTGTTCTGACGTAGCTTCTATCTGTGTAAGGATCATTTCTTGTACACTACTTACTTACTCTGAATCAATAAACATCTGAGACAGAAGAGAGCATCAATGTCTGCCCATGCCCCGACAATATGACGTCTGAAAACATTAAAATCTGTGTGAGTGTGTGTGTGTGTATATATGGTTTATAAGCGTTATTAGTCAACGAGTTGGTGGTATGACAGTGAACCAAACGTTCAGCCATAATGTAACCTTATTATTGATTTGGTTTGTTTTGAATTTCGCTTAAAGCTGTTCGAGAATTATCTGTGCTAGCCGTTCCTAATTTAGCAATGAAACACGAGAGGGAAGGCAGCTAGCTGGTCTTCACCTCCCATCGCCAACTCTTGGGCTTCTCTTTTACCAACAAATAGTGGCATTGACCGCCACATTTTGATGCTTTCATGACTGAAAGAGCAAACATGTTTGGTGTTTACAGGGATTCCAACCCGCGATCCTCAAATTACGAGTCGAGTGCCCTAACCATCTGTCCATGCCGGGACCCCTTATTATTGAACGACTTCTCTACGTACCGTTTTAAATGTATGTGTTTTCTTTGCCCATGTTTCATTGGGTTTGCGAAGTATGACTTGATATATTATAGTTTTATTTATGATATCGTGGAAACATAAATATTATGTGGGGAAAAAAGGGTTGCAAATTCAAGTTTTGATAACCAACAACGTTTAAAATTCATCGCAGGAAAGGTGAAAAATATTATTTGTTTTTTTTATTATTATTTCGCGCAAAATTATATAACGGCTAGCTGTGCTACGTGTCTGTAATGTTGAACTGATGGGCAAGTAATAAACAGTACCAACCGTTAACTCTTACCTCACAAAATAGTGAAAATTTTTGTCACTTTTATAATGCTTCAATAGTTCCAAAGTGAGGACCGAATGTTTGCAACAATGGATCATGAAGGTGAATCCTTGGAATTGTGTTCTAAAAATGCTAACCACTAAATCACGTTGACTTGATCTTACGGAATAAAAATGTGAAGGATGAAAAACGGAGCTCCTAAAAGGTGTTAAAAACGTGTTAAAATGCTGCTCCTTGGAATACAATTTCTAGTTTCTCCATACCAACATCTCCCCTCCCACTCGCACACTTAAAATAAGAATCTATAGGTCTACGGATAAAAAAAATATCGTAAATCTACTATCAGTGTTTGGATCTACCGTCCAACAATTTACGTTCCTAATAATGTTAACTGTTTATCCGTAAATCAAAATATAAAAATGTGTAGAAGATATAGTAGATATCGAGAGTGGTCTAATTTTACTCATAAATACGTGAGGTATTTAAAATTTAATATTGATCATTTACTACTTTTAAGTGCGACGTTTCGAGAGGGAGCCACTGAGCAATCTGGAATTTGTTCCGATTCCGTAATTTCTCGCTTTCTCAGCTAAATTCTCTTTCGGTAATGAGATCTTTAAAATTAGCTGCAGTTGTTTTGTTGTTTTTGAAACGTTCCCCTAAAGGTGCCCTTGTTTCCAAGACACGGGAACCCAAAATAGTCGTGATTTTGAGTTCGCATGTGAAATTCTTCGACGGCACTATTCCCTCTTAGTAAAAGGAAATACAAGAAAACAAAAGAAACAGCCATGGAAACAAACAAACAATGCATTATTAGAGAACTGCTGGCTAAGGGAAACAACTTGCTTTCGAGAAGAAAAATATATTTTTAGCTTTCATGGTTTTCTTCACGAACAGGAATGTCTTCTGTTTATTTCTACACTAAAGTTATGAATTAATTATTTGATATTCCATGTTAAATGAATAGTTAATGCTTAATTTTTCGTGATTCTTCTTAAACTTTGAGCAACAATGCAGCATGGCTAGAACTACTGAAGTACCGTGTACTAATGACCCTCTAGGAGTCACATTGCCCTGACATGTCTTCGATGTTGACGAAATCTTATTTCAACCGCTTTTTATGTCCAACTGTCCACTAACTTTTTTGTTAATGGAGTAAATATTTTCTTTGGATTGATTAGATCAAATATTAACGGTATAGCTAAGTCTCAGATGTTTTAGAAAAGTGAATGTTATTTCAAAAATGTGTTAGTTTTTTAACTTAGCGCAAAACTACATCAGGGCTATCTGCGCTAACTATCCCTGATTTAACAGTGTAAGATTAGAGGGAAGGCGGCTAGTTATCACTATCCACCACCAACTCTTGGGTTACCCTTTTAACAACGAATATTGGGATCGTTCGTTACATTATAACGCTCTTATGGCTTAAAGGACGGGCATGTTTGGTGTGACGAGGATTCGAATTCGTTATCGCTCATACTGAACAAATATTTATGGAAATGTCAAATAAAATTATTAATAAAATTTATATTAACAAATCATTTCAATAGATTTTTTTTCTCCATTTGAAGATTTAAGTGATTTTGTGTGTGTATGTTCTTAGAGCAAGGCCACCTTGGGCTATCTGTTGAGTCCACAGTGGGGAATCGAATCCCTGATTTTAGCATTATTGATCCGTAGACTTGTATCATTCGTTGTACCAGCGGGAGATAATAATTTTGAGTGAAGAATCTACTAGAGGGTGTGGAAGAATTTTTTGTAAGATAATGAAGTTAGTTGTTTTAAAAAAAAGTTCCGAATGAAACATCTGTGATAAAAAATCCCTCAAGAAATGTTTGAGATTAATAAATTATTTAATACGTTTTAAAGAAAAGAACTGAATATTTCTCATAAGATTTTTGCATCTAATAAAGGTTGTTGCCATTCGAATAACTTAAAACTAATGGAATTTTTAAATTTTATTTTCTGATCATTGCCTATTTTGATTCTTTATTGCTTGTTTGTTTTCCAACCTACACAGTGAGCTATCTGTCACGACCCGTCATGGGTTTCGAGTCCCATTTTGAGTATTATATCCCTCGGACTTACCACTGAAACACTTTGGGGTAGGGGTGTTAAAAATCCACAATGTGCTATTTGTGTTAGCTCACCTCTGCAATCGAATACTATAAATTACTATTATAAATTCGCGGGCTTTCAACTCAGCCGAGAGCCTGGTATGGCCTAGCGCGTTAAGGCATGCGCTTCGTAATCTGAGGGTCGCGGGTTCGCGCCCGATTCGCGCTGAACATGCTCGCCCTCCCAACCGTGGGAGCGTTATAATGTGAGGGTCAATCCCACTTTTCGTTGTTAAAAGAGTAGCCCAAGAGTTGGCGGTGGGTGGTGATGACTAGCTGCCTTCCCTCTAGTCTTACACTGCTAAATTAGGGACGGCTAGCACAGATAGCCCGCGAGTAGCTTTGTGCGAAATTCCAAAACAAACAAAATTCAACTCAGCCACCAAGAATTGAGGCTGAACTTTACACCAACTGATGATACAACTGTCTAGAAGCCTGTTATCAACAGGTTTCATTCAGAACTTGTTTCTGGGGAAATTATTCGTAAAGAGAAACTTCCAAGACTCTACCTACGTAGTTTTTTATGAATTCTTGAAGCTCATCAGAAGGGTGGTGTAAAAATAATTTCTCCAACTGTTTTCAATTCCCAGTTCTCTCATATCTAAAAGTATACAGATACCGAGAATTTTGGGATAAGTAAACATTACACGTAGGCGTAGGATCTGAGGGAGGGGGGAGAGACAATTAAAACTGGAGAAAGCGTTGAGAGCCAGCAAAAGAAATCATTTGATGCTTGCAGGTGCATTTCAATAACGCATATTATGTTTGTGCTAGTAGTTCAACAATATGTCTTTTGGCTGAATCTGTAATAATATACAACTACCAAACTTAAGCTTGTGGCCGAATTTATTCTGGTGGTTGGTTCTGGGTCCCCATCCCTCTATATGAATATTCAGATTCTTATTTTACGGACTTTCTGCCCCTTTACCCATTGTTAAGTATTGGTCCAATTGCAAATTGGGGCTTCTTTACATAATATAAGAAATAGTCTTATTTGACGTGCGTGTAGCGAGTAAATTTATTTATAATACGATTTTATGAAAAGCGATTTTCAGGGTTTCCAATCATCAAAATGTAATATTCAACATATTTACAACATTACTGTGTAATAAGCCTAAATTTACAACATCATCTGGTAGTGGTATATTAAACAAAGCTTCAATTATATTAATAATAAAAAACCTTCAGAATTTATAATGAAAACAGATATATTTAAAGGTTTGGGTTTGAATTTCGCGCAGCGCTACACGAGGGCTATCTGCACCAGCCATTTACTAATTTAACAGCGTAAGACTAGAGGGAAGAGAGCTAGTCATCACCGCCAACTCTTAGGCCACTCTTTTACCAATGAATAGTGAGAATGACAGTTACATTATAACACCCCCACGGCTAAAAGTCTGAGCATGTTTGGTGTGCGGGGCATTGGAACCCGCGACCCTCAGAATAGAAGCCTTGACCCGCTTGGCTATGCGGGCCTCGATATTTGCTTCTACTACGCTAATAATAAATGCCAATACAGAAAACACAAATATGAAACAGTTAGTTTTGTTGGACATGTTATATCTTTTATCTCTGAAAAAACAACACGAAAAACGATAAATAAAGAGTTGTAAAATTGGTGCTTTAATAATATATTTTTATTTTCGTTTCTTACAGTGAGGAAGAGGAGGAGGAGGAAGAAGTTAAGTAAGTTCTTTCACGTGAAGTACTCTTGTAAATTAGTTGTTTTTGTTAAAACATCTAACACTAAATATGGTTAGTCAAAGTGACATAGAATTTTTTAATGAATTAATTCGAAATAATATTAAAGGCACTTTTGTTTTCAATGTTGCCTCATCACACGACATTTGATAACATTTTTATTCGACACTGCGATCTTTGCCTCAGTGACGAAACGATGGAAACAAAATGCCCAACTTGTTAGGCCTAAGATTTATTTTTTTCTCAACCCAAACCAGCCGTTTTTACATATATTTTAAGCAAAATGTCCGTTAAATCTGTGATGCTGCAAATATTACAAAATGTTATTTTCAAATACTTTTTACTGCATTTTCCTTACAGAACCAGCTGAAAGGTAACGATGAGAATAGTTATTATTGAAGATACGTAATTTTTCTATAAATCAAAGATAGAAAGATAAAAAAAAAAAACCTTAAACTCGAGTTCAGGAAATGAAACTAAGGGACATGGGAAGAGAAATGTGCTTAAATTTAATTATTTGTATCGTAAAATAAATACAGAGATAAGAGGTCGTTTTCTATCCTCATCCAGTTCATTTTTTTATACTTTTTCCAGGCCGTTATTAGGTTTTTCAATAGTTCTGTGGTTCTAAACTTTTTGAATTGTAAATATTCCACAAAAAATGTTTAAAACGTTATTATATTATTGACTGCAAAAGTTGTTTTAAAAAGTATTGTGATTAGGTTATAACATTCCAATTAAGCCTAAATTTGTTAGTATAATTGACTTCAAAGCATTTTTCGCCGTTATCCTCTAGTTTGAAAGCTGTGCCAAAAAACGTTTGTTGATATAACTTTAGCACTGTTTTTCTGTGTATTTATTACTTTGTCTTAATAATAACGTAAAGGGGTTAATTTTATTTAAAAACCATAAAGCAGTTAACTAGCGTGACGTCACTCGGGTCATCTAAATAATGGAATTTCGTTCATTTACTTTATTTCTGACTTTTATTCAAAATCTTTTTGCCTCAATTTTTCCCTAGGTCCTCATCTAATTTCATTCACTTATTGTCTTTCTGACTTTCAAAATTTTTTACCTCAATTTTTCCCTAGGTCCTCATCTCAGCAGAAGAAACCTGAGTAAGTGAAAAAATGTCCCTGTTATTGCACTGGGCTACAGCTTAAACATGCAATGTCGTTCCCTCATGCATGGAAAGTTTTTTTTTGTCATGCAGTTTAGCGGATGGCAAATGTGAACTTTAAATTTTTGTTATGAACTGTTGACTCCCAAGTGAGCGGTTCATTAACCTTCTTCGTAACCTAACTCTGATTTCCTGGGTTATTAAGGATAACTTATCATTTTAAAATGGTTCGAATGAAGAAAACCGTACTATATTTTTTGGAGCGCCTACAAACTGTATTGCGATTGTTTTTAATCAGTTTTTTAAGATAACTGTATCATTAAAACATCATAAAAGATGACAAACTATAAATCTATATTTCATTTCAGTTGTTTTTTTAAAGAGCGTCATTATAACTTGATGAAATACTTTGCTAGGTGAAAATTGTGTAAAAATAGTTTCTATATTTTCTCGAACGGTGAAAATTAATTCTTTTAGTGCAAACTTTATTTCAACCTTCAATTCCTTCACCACGTTATTATTCGTATTTTAAAATAATACTATTACAGAATTTAAAGAAAAAACGATGGCGAACATTTTCGACAATAATTATAAACAGACATAACACAAGAATAAATTTTCATGACATCGATAGACGATTATTTGTTTTTATTCTGTTTTTTAATTACAAGTTGTTGATCATTTTTATAAATATAATGCAGCACAAAATCTACTCTTTTTATCAATTATGTTTCAGGTCATACATTGTCGAAAGAATTTTAAAAAGTATGATATTTGTTATCATGTGTTAACGTTTTTTCTACGATGGCAAAGCATGATTATAATTTATTATACTTGTCGTAAGACATCAGTAATAAGCCTATTATATTTCTAAAACAATATTGTTTATTCAGTCCAATAGAGGTTTTTCAAGAATAATAATAAGAGTGTGAAAAAGTTTTTTCAACCACACTATGATTTTCATGTGATGAACAAATGGGTTATATAGTGTTCCGACTACTCTCGGATTTGTCGTTTCACGATGAGGCTGATGATGGCCTTTGTGTAGAGCGCAATGTGTCTTCATCTCGCACGCTTCTTCTTTGTGAGTATTTAGGTATGTTGAATTTTTAAATACTCTTCCTCCATCCCTAACTTTCATGTCGGAAACTACTGTGTTGTTGTTGTAGTTGCCAGAGTAACCCACAGTACTCCAGCCCTTTTCAGGGCAATGTCCATGCATTGTCTTATTTATTATGTTTTATTTATATTTCATTTTTTTATTTTTTCCGTTATTACTTTTATTTTTTTAATTTCTTATATATTTAACATGTGTCGTCAGCAATGGTTGTTTTCGTTCGTTTTGAATTTTGCGCAAAGTTACACGAGGGCTATCTGCGCTAGCCATCCCTATTTTAGCAGTGAAATACTAGAGGGAAGGCAGCTAGTCATTACCACCCACCGCCAGGTCTTGGGGTACTTTTTAACCACTGAATAATGAAACTGAACGTCAGAATATAATGCCTCCACGGCTGAAAGAGGCGACCATGTTTGGTGTAATAGGGATTCGAACCCACGATCCTCAGACTACTAGTCGAGTACCTCAACCACCTGGCTATGCTGGACTTCATTAGTAATGGGTACGACAATAAAAGTTTTTGAAATACTGTTTATTATGCAATCTTCTTCTAGAAGGAAAAAAAATAATCCCTAAGCAACTGAGTAATAATATTGTATCAGAAATATAACAGGCTTTTTGCTAATGTATTATAATGAGTATAATTGTCAGCTAGTTGTTCAAAACAAACATGATTGACTAAACAATTTAGCTAACGTTTTTTGTTGTTGTTTTGATGAACTGAAACATCAAGTGTTATCTGTGATCAACCACAAGTTATTGCTGTTTGTTAAATCCCGCCAATGCCGCACTTTTACTAACAGCTCGAAATATCCTTTTCATGTTCAAAGGTTATTTATAGTTTATTGTGTCTTCCATTATCTACTTTTATTTTCCTGTTTATTATCTCGGATTCAAAATATAATATTTACTATAGAACAGAAAAAAAAACAACTAAAACCACGAATCTAAATATTTAATCTTTATTTCTTCTTCAATTGTTCATAAATGAAACAAAATATTTTTTTTAATTTTAAATATACACACTTTATTCACGCCGGATGATATTAGCCCGCATGAAGATGAATGATTTGACATAATTTGAAACTTTTTATATTATTACTAATGCACTGATTTCCATCTGGTGTTTTGTACTGTTTTTAGCCATAGATTCTTATCATTAGGTGAGTATAAAAAATTAATAGAAATAATGAAATATCACTGAATGTAAATATATATAAACGAGTTAGTACTTTAATAACAACAGCTTTCTTTTCAAAAGTGTTATTATTGTTGGTTTCGAAAGAAATGTAACACTTTACAGCAACATATGGTAACTTTTGCATCAAAGTGTTGTAATTATTACTGAATTTTGTCAAGAGGTTTTATCATATTTTTTCACAGTCCTTCGTTTGTAACTTTCTAAGTGCTGTTTGTTTCTTTTTTATTGAATATTTGTTATAATTTCAAGAATATACAATAAATGTTCACTTAAACAATGTTCAATAAACTTACTGAAACGGAAGTTATAATTAGGCCTAACTTGAACAACTTTCTTTTTTTGTGTGAATTACCTCTAAACAATAGCACGCAACAAGCAGCTCCTCAAGTATCAGAGGCGGAAATGGCAATGGAAGTAAGTGTAATTTTTTTTCTAATAAATCAGTTTTGTACCACAACTGAAACAAATCGATATTTGTTTTTAAGGTATGAACTCACCAGAACTTGTATTAGTTAATTAGCTGTAAATACAGCAAGTCGAAAATTGTTTAAAAACTAAAGTAGAAAGTAACCATTTTCCTAAAAAAAAATGTTTTTTTAGAAAGTAAACGTTTTAAAGTTATTTATTTCATAATTTTAGCCTCACCAGTAAAATATAACTGTATTACAGCAAAGCCTAAATTAGAACTGTTTTTTGTTGTTGTATTTAAGAGTAGATATGGATACATTAATACTAAACTCGTGCATTTGTGCACAGCTGTACACGAAACGGTAATGGATGAGATCATTTCGTTCGGATTTAACAAAAAAAAACATACATAAGCATTTTATTTGTCACACTGATATGCATAATGAATTACAACGAATTTTGTTTTAAAACATAATGCTGCGAAACGCTAATAGCTACACTAAAAAATGTTGGTTACTTTTCGATTATAAACAGAACTCTTTCGATAGGAGTCAGCTTAGTTTAACTCTTTTTTTTATTTGGTAACAAGTTTTTATGTTTTACTAACCAAAATTCAAAACTAGGAGAAGATGCGGAAGAAGAAGGAAGAGGAAGAAGCCATGTGGAGAGAGTACATGGAACAAAGACGTATCCAAAGGCAGAAGGAAGAGGAAGAACTGAAGAAACTGAAAGAAAGGCAGGTGAGGTACCTTTTAATTATAGGGGAAACAACGGATGATAGATAAATAAGACTGTTTAATTTTGTCGGTAAACTGTAACAAATAAAAGTAAAAACAGGTAAGTTATAACAAGTATAAGTGAGCGAGTTATTAATATTTCTGTAACAATGTTCTCTCTCTTCTAAATATTGAATATTCTTAACGTTTCTTGGTCTGTCTATAATAACAGGAAGTTGTTACGCTCTTTCTTTGTGATGTGTCTGAGAGAGAACCAGTTTCTCACGACAGTGGGCCTAAAGTTAAACTATTAGTGCATAGTGATCATAGACTAGTTTTAATAGTAGTTTTATACGATGTTAGGTGTTACAATTTCAAGTAATTTCCTGAAACTGAGTTAAATGGTGATTTTAATTTAAAGTTAATTAAATGTAGAGATGTATTAAAGTTATGATATTTGTCGACAAATAAATTTTAATATATGAACACAATAATTTATAATAACGGTTATTACAAATAGTTCTTATTAATAATGATTTATATACAACCGTTTTACAAACTTACAAACATATTGAGCCTTCTATCCAATCCGGAACTTCCTCGATATCGAGGATTCACGAATTAATTCTCAATTGACATAGGTACAATTCACTATTTAATGGGGAGCTAGCTAGCTCTTCACACGTGAGAGTTGCCCAAAGCTATACAGTGTCTTCGTTAAAATACTAACGTCCGAAGTTAATCAGCTGAAATTAAACGGTTTGTAATATTAATCTTTAAACTTTCCTCGTCAAATATCAGCAGTTTCTCGATTAATAAGTGTTAATTCTATTGGCAACAGTACTGTCTGTCACTAATATCTGCATACACACATAGTTTATTGTTGATTCTTACACTCAAGAATTATCTGCAACTTTAGTGAAAAATCAGGATTCTCGTAATAGACATTTAACATTATAATTTACATGTATTTATAAATACATATTTAATTAAAACAAACATCGATATTTTAATAATTATATAATAGTAAATCCATTACAAAACATATCAGATTAGATACTCATAGTAAGTTTATATTTACATTGTAAAATACTGACTAAATTTTCAACTTATTTAACCCTTAAACAGCAGGAATGCTGTAGCTGAAAGTTACAATTAATGATGGCTGCCGTTTAAGGGTTAACTATTAAAATCGAAATTTTATTGGCAAATTAGCAGACTATTTTATTTAGTTAGGATGAACTTCTTCTTAAAACTAAATTCAACTCCAGAGACTTGAAGTTGTACCGATAATTTTGTTACTTAACTGACTTATAAATTTAAAATATTTCAGCAAGGACAGTTCGAATCGGCTTCTCAACTGCAAATATTTTCACATAAAATTATCAGGGGTGAAACAAGGTGTGACGAGAGTTGATTTCAAGAAACCTTTTAAGTATTTTATAAATATTAAAACACGATTAAGACATGAAAAGGAAAAAATCAAATACTCATGTGTAAATTCTTAATATTTCATATTTTTCTAGAGGGCGGGTAACTCAAGAACATACAGTTTGCTCTGTGTCATCATTTTGTCTCTTATTCTGATATAGAAGTACTTTGTAAAACCCCTTTCATTTAAAAATCGTGGTTGTTTTTTGTTGGGTTTTTTTTCTGTTCCCATTAGGCTTGAATATCAGTTCACCTGAAATAATTTTAGTCATTAGCTGGACTTCGTCGCTGAATATGCGTAACCAATCAGAAAATTGTCAACCCCAATATTTTTTACTTTGACAGGGGAAACGAAAAGCTCAGAGATATGAACAGGAGAAGAAAATGATGGAAATGAAGAAACGTCAAGAGGAACAAAGGATTCGTGAGATGGTAAATCGTTATCATCTTATTGTGTTGTCTGACAACTCGATGGTTTAATTACTGAACGTGTGTTTTTATAATAGCAAAGCCACATCAGGCTGTGTGCTGTGTCCACTGAGAGAAATCGAACTTCTGGTTTTAGCGTTGTAAGTTCGAAGGCTTACCGCTGTTCCAGCAGTGGACATCACTGAGCGGAAAAAAAAAAGATTATAAAGTTCCATTAAAGTCTTAAAAAAAATTCCCATCAAACGGTTCAACTATATAACATTGCCATAAGAAAGGTAAAAAAACAACGTTTTATTATTGGTCATTTAAAACCCTGAAAATTAATTCTTAAACATAATAACTGGTAACTTTTATATTGAATATCCGACTAACTGGTAGACATTAGAATATACGTAATTCTCAAAGGCGTCGGAAGCAAGGGTACTGGGGGGTATACATTTGACTCATATAGGAACTGTAAATTATATTATTATATTAATTTGCTGGAGGCATGTCACCATATCCCTCCCCTTAAAAAATTGAGCTTCCTTATACTTTGAATCTCTCATTGTAAAATCTGAATATCCAGCCAAATGCCTCCACTTTGAAACTGGATTCCACAGCAGTGATTCATTCGTAATCTAGAAATATCAAATAACTACCAAATCGTTATTAGTTTTAGTTGCTCTTATACTCATTATGCCATTTCTGTTCTTTTAGGAAGAGAAGAAGCAAAGGGAAGCGGAAGCCAAGAGAAAACGTTTAGAAGATGCCGAAAGAAAGAGACAAGCTATGCAAGAAGCCATGGAGAAGCAAAAGATGCAGGAACCTGTCAAGAGGAACTTTGTAATTCAGAAAAAAGAGGGAGATGAGGGTCCTGGAGCCGCTCTTGGCCATTCTGGATTTGACAAGGCAAGCATTCAGTTAGACAACTTGTTTTTTGATTATTTTTACCCATTTATATCATTTAAATATGGATTTATTCACATCCGATTAAGGGAATTTTCAAAGAAGGCAAAATAATAATAAAAACAATACACACTATGAGATTGAACCTAGATTTGTGAGGCAGTTGGAGTGACCATAAAAGAGAATGATGAATGATGTACACTCGTATAAGATCTTTAAAAATGGGACAACATTTTTAACGAAAGAAATAGAAATGGTTTATTTTGAATTTCGCGAAAAACTACATGAGGGATATCTGCGCTAGCCGTCCCTAATTTAGCAGTGTAAGACCAGAGGGAAAGCAGCTAGTCATCACCACCCACCGCCAACTCTTGGGCTACTCTTTTACCCACGAATAGTGGGATTGACCATCACATTATAACGCCCTCACGGCTGAAAGAGCAAGCATGTTTGGTGTGACGGGAATTCGAACCCGCGAAATACGAATCAAGTGCTTTTAACCACCGGGCCATGCCGAGTCAATAGAATATGACACATCACTTTACTTGCCCCACATTCACAATTAACAGGAAGGACTGAGTAGTTATGAAAGTTCGTAAAGTAGGTTTGTCACCCAAAGTACCCTCTATAAGAACCAAATAAGGTGTTCTTTAGTAAAAATAAATCAATTCTACGGCCATAATCTTAGTCATCAAACAAAATACGAGATTAAAAACATTTGAAGGCTTTCCTATTAACACACGTTTCTTGGTATGCTTAATTATTGGTATTTTAAAGAGAAAAAAATGCTGCTTTTATCTCACTAAAGATTGGAAGGTTAATATTAAACTATAATAAAACAATACTCAGGATTGCACGAGTCTAATATTGGTGATGAAGGAAATGAAACAACAAATATTCAGCGAAAACGAAAAATAAATTTTGATTTTGTAGAAAGTTTAGTATAGTATTTGCTCTTACGTTTCCAGGTCGGCTTACAGTTCACTAATTAAAAGTTGTTTTTTGTGCATCATACATTTTTAATGGTGTGATTTTATGTTACTATCTTGAAACAGTTTTCCTTTTATTGATCAAAACATTCGAGTAACAGCACGAGCCAATACTAATATCCCTTTGTTAAGTACAACTGCGAAGAACAGTTGATTTTTCTCGCTCAACGTGTAACAAATATTTGTCAAAGTCCATCTACGACCAAACTTGAATGCTTGTTTATGGTCTGATTTCCAGTTTACCAACATTATGTATGCTCGAGGCGAGATGGGTAAGACGAAAGAACAGTTGGAAGAAGACAAAAGGATTTGTTTGCAGTACAGAGTTAAGCCTCTTGAGCTTGAGGGACTCAAAATTGAAGATCTTCGACAAAAGGCTCAGGAATTGTGGGCCAAGATCTCGACCTTGGAATCTGAAAAATATGATCTGGAAGAACGTCAGAAACGTCAAGAATATGATGTTAGTTTGTCACGTGTCGTCTTCTAGTTTATAAATTAGAAAATGTTGTTATAAATAATAGCTAATTTTCTACTTAAAAATGAGTTCAGTGATCACACTGAAATTATTTTTATAACTAGAGTGTTAAATGGGAAGGTTAAAACTTATTTTAAGCATGAGCTCTGAATAGAACTTCAAGATTCGTAAACTTAGTTTATGTTATAAACCAACACTTACAACTTCATAAAACATAATACATTAAGAGTGATTCTTTTATACTATAATGTTATTTTTAGCACAAATCTATTCAGCGGGCCGTCTGCGAGGAATCGAACCCCAGATTTTAGCATTGCAATTCCATTAAATTACCGCTGACACGCCTGGTGAGAATGGATAGTAATGATCATTCTAGTAAAAAGAAACGATTGAAGTTTAAAGTTGTATGTTCCTCATATGTTTGTCGTAGTATTGGTCTCAGCCTGAAAGGGTGAGGTACATACTCGACCTCTTCATCTCTCCTTAATACATTTATTATAACTTATTCCAGGTGATGTGTAAGATTTAGTGACAGGTGGACCATTTGTAACGTTTGTTTGAATTTTGCGCAAAGCTACACGAGGGATGTCTGAACTAGTCGACTCTAATTTAGCAGTGCAAAACTAAAATGCAGCTAGTCATCACCACCCATAACCAACTCTTGGGCTACTATTTTACTAACGAATAGTGGGATTGACTGTAAAATTATGATCACACGGCTCAAAGGTATTGTTCGAAGATTTGAACCCCAATCAGATTGCGAATCGAGTGCCATAATCACCTGCAATGTTGTGCCATTTATTGTGTTATTTCTGGGATTTGTATAGTATGCTTTACGAAGTCATGAGTTTCTGTATTATGTATGAGATGATAGCGTATGATTAAAAGTAATCAAAGCTATGTTGATAATTTTGATATTCAGTGATAAATTACAGAAGGATGTTTATTGCAGCTTCGGTTAATGGGTTATTTTCTCTATTTGGTGTATTCATTACTTATTATATAAAAAATTAAGCACAAAAGCATTAGCGGATGAAGTTGTAGAAATGTGTATGTATGTTATTGTCTGGATCGAATCTACGTGATCCCGACAACAATTAAAAACACTGGTTAAAGGTCACCGTTTAATTTGGCTTCAAAACACTTTCTTTTTAAACTTTTAAACGTCTAGTTTAAAAACATTATAAAAATGAAATAGACCGATATTATATGTGTTTTTACAGCTGAAACGATAATAGTTGATTAAGGTTCTAAGTAAAATATATTTACTGTAGTTAAAGGAGTTGTCTGAGCGTCAGAGACAGATCAATCGAAACAAGGCCTTGAAGAAAGGGTTGGATCCTGAGTGAGTAATAAATAACCATTAGTGATACACATAAAGGTACTTAGAAGAGCTACCGTATTATATTAAAGGCCCTAAATTCTTAGAAATAAACTCTCGTTTTTACGAATCAATGTTATCAGTAAGCGAGACCATAATATTTTAAGTTTGTTTATCTCTTAGTTTGTCTACTTCTAAATACTTCTTGAATGTATTCAAAGATGTCGCTATTTAGATATGAGAACAGTACAACAAAGTATATGCCTGCTAGAGTCGCAATGTACATCATTGGTATAATACAACACTAGTTTAACAATAACAGAAAGCTGATTTCTATTGCAACAGGAGTAATTAGTTACTGAAATCGGTCAAGAAATGGGGTTATTAACTAAAATTTTGAACTTGAAAAAAAAATCTTAGAGCCATTCTGTGAGTCTCTGTAACGTTGCAATTGAATAAATAGCGGATAGGTTGTCTTCTAACAATGGTTCAAGATTTAAAAAGTTACGATTTAAATTCTGAATGCTAGTTAAGTACCAAAATATAATAGGCCTGATATTTATGAAAGATAAAAAAAACATGTCTGCATTCGAAGTGATTTTTATTACAAATGTCGATCTATAATTATAAACTATTCAAGTTGAATTAATAAAAATGTAACTGTAAAAAATATTATGTTCGGTGATCATAGTTTTACTCAAAAGAGACATACTTAACTTTAATCAGGTTTATCCAACCGAAATGCTGTAATGTTACAGTATTCTAACTTCAGGGTGTTGTCAATGTGTGATAACAATATCTTTTCACGTGTTTTTTTATTTTATTTTAAAGTTTTCAATCTGTGTGGTAGTGATATTTGTTTTTTTTTCTTGAAATAACAAATAAAGTTGAAACCGAATATGTTGTATTATTGTTTTAATTGTTTATCAATTAGTGTAGTAGTTAAACTGATTTTATTTTTCTTTCCTTTAGGGCTTTGCAAGGAAAACATCCGGTAAGAATAATGTATATTGTCTGTACCAGACGCACTAGACTTGTAATTTTCTATCGAATATACTATTACTACTTTTTACATTAAAAGACAGAAAAAATTATGAGATAGTTGTAGTTCTTTTTCTCATATTCCTATTTTATATCTTTATGATATGAATGAACTTCTAATTAATGTAACATGGAAATTATTAGAAATTATTCCAAAATTTGAACTTTCACAAATTAATAAAAACTAAACAAACCAAGGAAAGTTTGATTTAAGTATTGTTAGATCCGCACACTTTGGTCATTCTTCCTATTACTGCTAAAAATTCCATATTTAAAGCAGCGCGTAGTTAATTTGCCAAATTAAAAACACAATGTCTATAATCCGTATTTAACAGATAAATTTATTTTAACGCCGCTAGATAAAGCTGATTAATATTGAGAGTCGTAAGTGCACGTGGATGTTTACTTTTTCTTTTTCAAGTTTGAAGTTTGAGATTGACAATAGTTGCTGATTAATAAAATTGTATTGTCGTATTTTGAAGAACATTAACCATTTGTGGCGGAATTATATGAAGAAATATTTTATGTAACAAAGTATACATTCAAAACTACGTTAAACAAAGTTCGTAGACTATTAAGTAATGTATTATAATAGCGGGTTGTGATCACAGAAAAATCTAAAAATAATTTATGCTTTGAGAAAAATGGCGTAAACAATTGAAAAAAAGCCATTGAAAATGGAAGAATTATTTGAATTTTTACTTGAAATCAATTAAAAATTAAATCATGGCAACATTCGATTTTATGCTGGCAAATTTAGCTATTGTCCTGATATTTTTTTATTGAATTTAAATACAAAATGAAAAAATAATTTTATTTCTAATATATAAGTGTGTCGTATAGTATTCCAATCATTTATATTAAAGTGGTTTTCCACGACGTAAAAAATATTTTTACTTTGTTACTAGTTCTTAATGTACTTATCTAGGGTTAGTATATTTACATAACAGTTTTCGTTTTACTTGAAATATCAGTACTATTAGAGTAGCATGTGGATGTTATTTGTAATTTTAATTAATTATTTTATAAACTATAATTAAAATAAATCACAAAAATACCAACTTTCACTGTAAAATAAACAGTTTTGGTTAACTTTATTGTCCCACTTCTCATTAGAAAGCAGCATGAACCCAATTATTATTAGAATTATGTATAGTTCAATAAATGTGGTGTATAGGATTATTAAATATTCAAAATGTCAGATATTTCATTCAAATCTTGTTTTATCTTGTCCTCTTGTTTTCGCAACGAGTTCTAAACATTTTTATATTTTAGTTTTATTTTAAAAATACATACAAATTGTTTTTAAAGGATGTATTTTGCAAATGAAGCCACGTAAAACGAGTACGATAAAATAATTCACCTTACTAGTGTAACGGAGATAGCTCAAAATTTCGCCCGTAACCTTACATGCAATAACGAATGAATTGACCTATTCACTAAGTTATAACCGCATTCAGTTTACGTTCGACACTTGATAAAATTTAAAAGATATGAGCGTAAACGTGATCTGTATCGCCATCTATTATGATTCAACAGACATTCTGGTGCCTAAATTTTTAAAAATCGTGACTTCGATTTTGTAAGACTTTAAACTAAGCTTTGTTTCTGAGATAACAGAATTATAGTCACCGAATAATCTGTGTAAATAGTTAGTTCTTAGCCATTTAGTCCAGCCTACAAAATCCTTATTTTTTATCAAAGTTTGAAGACACGAGAAATAAAATTATTTTACATCTTCCAGTTTTAAAGGCAACTATTTTCCGCACCATTATTCTAAATATCTTTTATCCTAATATGATTTATTTATTAAAGCATAACTCTGATCTTTTTTACTTATTTATCCCTCATTTTCCTTATTTTTCTCTCTTCCTTAATTAGCCGGTGCATTCATTAAAATTTAATTAGATCAATTATTAATATTTTAATTTTACATTTTACACAACTTTTTTTAAACCGAGAGAAAACGAAGGGGAGTTGTTACAAGAAAATAAATTGAATAAATATTACTTCTCAAAAATTTATGGCTTAAATTAGAATATGAAATTAAATTCGAAATGCTCTATGAGCATTGATTTTTATTTATTTTAAATTAAAAACTAAACTAAATCGTGTATTTTATTTTTGTGGTGGTTTGTAAAAGCCTGGTTTAGATTATTTAGCTTAAAGGAATTGCTTATGTAATTGATTCTGACTTTTAAATCATTTTTACAGTAGAATATGTGATAGTTACACTTCTGAGTTATTGACTTGTTTTGTGTATCATATAGATTACGTGTTTCTTAATGTTTCCGTAGCCTAAGATCCAGGTAGCGAGCAAGTACGAGCGACGAATTGACAGACGTACCTACGGCGACAAGAGAGAGTTGTTCGATGGTGTATGTACAATATATATTTACATACATTTGCTTTCCGTGCATGTGTTTCATTAAAAACGCGCTTCTCACCAAATCACCCTCGTGTTCCTCTCAGATCTTATTGTTTCACAAATTTCCTGTTCAAACATTTTATTATAAGAAGTTGATATTTTAATTTACTAACGCTTTTCTAGAACTGTTGTAGGTCTGAGAGTTTATCACGCTAAGCATTGGGTTTCGACATTAGCAAATAGTATAACACAAAGCCCATGTTATACATACTTGAATAAAGTCCATTTCGATAACCTTAAAGTCAAGATCCATACATAAAGAAAGAATCTTGTTTTTAAAAGATATATATATTTTTATAAACTTTATCCTGCCCCCCGCTAGTCCAGTGCTATGTCTCCAGATTTACAACGATACAATGAATAAGACACTTAATGAGTCATGTAACACACGTCTATGATAATGTATGTGTATATGTTTGCGTAAACGCACTTTATAGAACGAAATTAAATGAAGCTTGCGATTGCGTGCTAATTGAACAGACCTCGCAGATTGGATAATAAGCCGTGTAAAACTAGTTAATAAGCGAAAAATATTTAAACACCAACCAGGTAAGAGAGGATGAGATCCCACTAACTGGCATCTCCTCCAGACCCAATTGGAGATAGAGCATCCATAATAAAATTCCAGTAAAGCATACACATAGGACCACAAGGGCTGGACAGAAGGACACATGAAAAACAGATGGTCAATGGTTTCCCGCGTTAGTGCACAAAAAGTGCATAAACCCGTGAGATGTCTATCCATATGTCCCACTCACCATATGTCACCACTCGCAACCATAACAAATAATCAGTACAGACATCAAAATCCACAAATGATGAAAAGGTAGATTTGCAAACGAGTATCCAATCGTCTGGAGGAACAATATTCCCCCAAAAGGATGGAACAGAGACATGATGGGCAAGTGAACAATTCAAATAACAAAACAACTGCTTCAGAGTTAATCCCCTAAAATGGACCCGTTGATTAAAAGAGTCCACAAAGTACAAGTCTATTTCATGTTATATCGAGGACAGCGGAGCTGACTGAGTAGACGCGAGCGCCAGCCAATCTTCAGGTAATGCATCTGTCAAAGAAGTGAGATGTGAAACAATGGTATTGACATTCAATGACATATCGACATCACTACATATTTCCACAACCACTTCCACAGGGAGAACTCCTGGGAACACCTCGTACAATAAGTGTCGCACAAGGACCAATCCTGCTTTAATAAATTCAGGAAAATAAAAGTGTGTGACCGAGCATCAACAAGAACATGATTAAGAAACAATGGTTCATCGAAATCGTGATGAAAGAGGTACAGGGGCAAGCCCTTTATCCCCAAGTAGTACCTTCCATGCACGAAACGTTTCTTGAATAAACATTGGCAAGACCTTCACATACCTCGACAAAATCCAGCACTGAAGATCCCGAAATCCCAATGCGAGTTCACCATAACAAGAGAAAAACCCAGAAAGAAGTTGCCACAAAGGCGACGGATAAGAACCGTCTAAACATCTCTGCAACAATTTCAAGCGAAAAGCAAGTTTACGAACCAAACTGATACACCCACTTGCAAAATTCTTGGTCAAGATCCAATAAGCAACCTTGTGAATACCACCCCGCCACACGAAATCTAATACACTTTGACGAAACCGAGCTTCAAATTGCTGTGGCAATGGGAGGAGTTGCAATGGATACTACAAAACTGACGCCACCAAGGCATTCACCGCGATAGATTTGCCCTTAAGCGACAGGGAACGATATTGCCAGGACACCAGGATACTAGAGACTTTGCTCAAAACTCCCCGCCATGTATCCTGCAGCATAACATCAAATTGAGAATGAAGAACAATATCCAAAATCCGAATAGGATTCTTGGAGATTTTCAACTCTCCCAGGACATACTCATTAGAAGAGCCCAAGCTCCCAACCCTACCCGACCAAAGATACTACAAACATCCAAAACGTATGATAAGGAATCAGAATCATGTGAAGTCAATGTAGTGTCGTCAGCATGTTGATAAATAAGGTACGATGTGTTGAGGAACCCATCACCCCTAATACCTTTTATCTGATCATGATGGACCAACATATTTCTCAATGGTTCAACATTGAGAATATAAAGCAAAGCAAACACTGGGCAACCTTGACGAATACCTCGAGATAAGGAGAACCTATCAATGAAAAAGCCATTAAACTTAAAATATCAGCTAGAAATATCAGTATAACATAGTTTAATCCAATTAACAAAAGTCGAGTTAAAACCCACTCGCACCAGAAGTTGAAATAAATAGTCATGGTTCACCCGATCAAAGGCTTTCACTTGATCGAGCCTCAAAAAATCTCCCCCTGTCCTGTACATTCTAAAGATTGGAGAAGCAATACTAAAGTTAACGGGTTATCAATGACATCCCGTCTAGGAATACAACCAGATTGATTAACCGACACTAAACTAAATATTACGGTTGAAAGGCGTCGAGCTAGCACTTTGGCCAATAACTTGTAGTCAGTACACAGCAACGTCAGTGAGCAACTAGTAGCCGACAACCGTCGACCCCCGCTCTTCGGAATAGGAACAATCACCCCAATGCACATAGAATGGAGCAACTGTTTGGAGTGATAGAGGTCGGACAAGACGGTTACAAAATCATCTACTAATAACGGTAAAAAGTACTTGTAAAATTCTGATGTAAATCCATCACGACCTGGAGATTTTCCGATGGGTAAACCAGCAAGTGCAGATAACAATTCTGAGGCCGTGAAAGGTGCATCACACATATGAACTTGCTCAGGGGAAAAGAGTTGTGTCGGTAAAGTTGAGCACCATATCTACATCCTGCTGAACTTCTTTAGTGTACAAAACAGAAATAATAGTGATGTAAAACAGCAGCTATATCATACACCTCGAACACATCATTCCCCCCTTCACTAAGCATGGATCGAAACTCTGTCCGACCCTGCCGAACTTTCTCCATACGCATAAAGTAAGAAATTGACCCTTCGCCCTCCTCGAACCAACGAATATTGAACGAATTCGAGCCCTTTCAATGGCGTCATGATCAAATTTCTCAAAGTCTTCTTCATATGCATATAACTTTTCCCTAGACCGAGTAGGGCAACTCGCCAATTTATTCAACTCACGAGCAACGGAATTTTCTAACTTACGTTTCTTAAATCAAAAGTCACACGCCCAACAAAGCGAATATCGCTTGGTAATATCACGAATTGCATTTTTTAAGGTCCCATACCAGGAAATCTTGTCACGACCATATACTTGCCAACTGTGGCTTCTTTCGATTAAGAGTGTGATGGTATTTATGTATTCGACATCTCTCAAAAGCTGATTATTAAAGTGCCAGTAATTTGGACCCGTAACAACTTTAGATAAGTTAAGTTTGAACTTTAACAGAGCATGTTCGGTACCAGGAACTCACTGACAGCACTCTGCAGGTTAGCCGTAATCAAGGCCCTGTCTACACGGGAAGTGATCAACTCTCCAAGAACAAAACGCCTCCACGTGAAACCGGGTGTATTTGATGTTAATAATGAATGTGCATCTAATAAACCGAACTTTGTAATGAACTGTTCAAAGGCTAGACGACTGGCATTGCGGGATAAACGTACACGAAATTTTTCACGCGTTTCATCCAAATCACATTTAAAATCCCCAACTACTAATAATCCCGAGCAATCTAAAGAAAAGTCTAATGAATGAAAAACATCCCGTCTTTCATAAATGTCACGTGGTGCGTAAACAGATAACAATTTAAATGATAAATTCGTAAATATGAACTTTAACATTATCACTCGACCACCCCCAACCGAGAAATCAAGTATAACTTTGTCACTCAAATGCCTCTGTAACAAAATAGCCACCCCCTGACGGCCATTATGTGAATTATTGACAAAAACAGCACCCTTCCAATATTCCGTGACAACTTCAATAAAATCATTAGTAAAAAAAGTTTCCTGTAAACACACCACATCAAAATTAGCAGAAAAGCAATCCAAAAAATACAATTTGCTGATATTGCGCAAACCGTTACAATTCAGTACACCTACCCAAAGCGATTGGATCATGCTAAGATAAAAGACATGGTATGAATAAACAAATTAATCTTGTACGAAAGATGAACAGATATATCAACATGTAGTAGAAAATGCACTATGTAAATATACATTATTCACTTGCACAACATCGTAATGACACAAAAAACAAGAAGAAAATTAGCAAATAGGTTACTGCTGTTGAGACACGGTGTTAGACTTCGCCTTAGAGTGTTATAAGCACAAGGTTGCACAACGTAGTACCCCATATTGTGTCAACTGTGAAGGACTGAACCTCGGAGTTGAGCGTTACAAACCCTCTAGCATACTGCTATGCAACTGGGAAAAATCAAATTTTAATATATTCTTATAATCTTCCCCAGGTAAATTTGGGGGATTATCACACTAAAAATTGGGTTTTCATACCCTTGGTTTGGCGCAGAACGTATAGCCTCTCCTGTAGCTTAAGGTTTATCAACAAACAAGGAATTATTTGAACAAAACGTGAAAACTGAGGGAGTGCGCTGGGTTGTAGCAACGCTTGGTTTGTATCTCTTTTTATTCCTATTATGTTCTTGGTTAATAAGTATTTTCATATTTTACTTAATGATTAATAAAGAAACTAATAATCAGTTATCATAAAGGGTTTTGTAAGTGTGTACACACCCCTCCAAATTAAATAATATCGAACATTGATCAAAATCATTTTGGGCAAAACCTTTTTTATTTGGAATTTTTTAACATTTGATCAAACCTACACCAAGGGCTATCTGCATTAACCATCACGGCATGACGAGGTAGTTAGGGCGTTTGAGCTCGAAACTCTATCCCGCCAAACGTGCTGACACTTTCAACCTTGGGAGAGTTATAAAGGATGGTGAATCTCATAATTTGACAGTAAAAGAGTAACCCAAGAACTGGCAGTGGGTGGTGGTAATTAGCTGTCATCCCTCTAGTTACTTTGAGTGCTATATTTGTTTAGCTTTGCGCGAAATTAAAAAAAAAAATAAGCATCAAACATCCCCAAGATATAAATTAAAAGAGGGAAGGCAGTTTGTCAACAATATCCAATACAAACTCTTGGACTTCTCCTGCTGATTGGTGGGATTTAGTTTACATTCTTATGACGTATTCCCTGTTTCAAAGTGAAGATAGTTAGTTTTGTGCCAGTGAGATATTCGAATTCAAAGTCAAGCACTCTAACCTCATGGCCATAAATTCTACACAAGTCTTACGTACTAGTTTGTTGGTGATTAGTGATTTTTATATGTGATACTATAAAAAATTGAATTTTTAATGTCTTTAACTACATAAGATTTCTAACATTAATGTTATTATAATTTTGTATATCCCGTGGTATGTTTCAGTTACAATTGGAAAACAAAAAATTACACCCTTGTTAAGCGAAAAAAAAATCTCGTTATATACATTTTTTAACAAATAAATAAACGTAATTTTCGCATTGCTCGTTATTTCGCGACAAACGTAACACATAGCGCCAGTAATTTGTCTTTTATTAAAAAAAACATCTAACAAAGTAACAATATCTTTGCTCATTATGTAACATACAACATACGAGAAAATATATTAAAAGTTTCTTGGATTGTTTTACATTTAAATTAATAAAAAATGCAGTTTTCAGTCTTTAGTTGAAACCACAGTGTTACGATATTTGCAAAATATCCATGGCTTAATATAACATAAGTTAGGCAGTCAAAAAGATATACTGAATTATAATAGTACAAGGGTAAAGTGAATAATAATAATTCCGTGGCATAATAAATGGAATACAAAGAATATATAAAAAGATATACTGATTAAAGAAGTATATTAAACCCAGATTAGATATACTAGATAAAAACCGTTTTATTTAATTGTGTGATAAAACAATAAATCGAGAATATCATTTACACTGCTTCACTGGTCTGCGTATTGTTAAATCATATACATTCCTGTAACTAGTTCGCTTCATAATCTTAGGACCGCCATGACCAGATGGTTAAGACGTTCAAATTATAATCTGAGGATCGCGGATTCAAATCCTCATCGCACCAAACATGCTCGTCCTTTTAGCCTTGGAGCGTTATAATGTTACGGTCAATCCCACTCTTCATTGGTAAAAGAGTAGCCCAAGAGTTTGCGGTTGGTGGTGATGACTAGCTGCCTTACCTCTAGTTTTACACTGAAAAATTAGGAACGGCAGGCGCAGATAGCCCTCGTATAGCTTTGCGCGAAATTCTAAAACGAACAAACCATAAAGACTTCGAAAAATAGTATATTGGTTTCATTTTCATTGAACAGAAGCGTTAACATTGTGTCACACATATTAAACAGGGTTTCGAAAACTACTATGAAGCCGATCTTGAGAGACAGTGGGAAGAAAAGATGAATCAATTTAAGGAGAGAGGACCGTCGAAACTTATGAAATGGGATCCTTCTGCTCCGAAGAATAAGGAAGCTGGTGTTTCTCGTCACGAGGAGGAAGAAGAGGAAGAAATGGAACTACATATGCCTTCCATGTCTCAGCCAACACCTGCTGAAGAAGAGGAAGAAGAAGAGGAGGAGGAGGAGGAAGATGAGGAGGAATAAGTGTGTTGTGTCTGATGCTGGTTTTGTAGTAAGTAAGCTTAAATAAAATCTTCAAACCTTCTTCACTTTTTACCTCTAACATTTCTTTTTTTCATAAATGTGGCTTTAAACTTAGAGTTAAGGAACAGAATTAACTGAAATATGCACTCGCAATTTTTTTAATTTATGTATCTAATTCTACCACTAATACGCTGTTGTTCAGCGTAAATTTAAATAATTTACGGACGTTTATGTTTAAAATGCAACAGATTGGGGAGATAGCGCTTTATTTTTTATCTACTTTATGGAGATAAACCGTCCATCTGTCACCTCGATATCTCTTTAACATTGATCCACGTGCAAGTTGCACCAGACTATGGCACTTTCTGTCGCGACAAACAAGTTTGTCTTTTCAAAATTTCAGCCACATGTATATTTATTAAACGGAGGATGCGTAACTTTTAGCATATAACCTTATTTGAGGGTAGGTAAAGACGTAACAACTCACAACACATTTCAATTTTGAAAATGTCTAAAGAGAAAAGATTCCGATATTCAAAACAAATTTTACTGCCTTTACCGCTACAACTAATAATTTGCAAGGCTATTCAGTTGACCAGAAAGGAATACGTCTTTAAGAATCAGTTTTTCGCATGTTCCAATCTATAAGGAATTATAAAAAAAAAACCATGAAAGGAGTGTTTGAAATACACAATAGTCAAAATGTTAATCAATCAATACTTATAAAGTATGATGAAATATGCATAAAAAATGTTGTTTTCGTGATATACTAAAAATATAATAGTCATTTTCTACACGTATATTGTTACTGGTTTATAATTAATTTTCAGAAAACATGTTTATATTCTTAATTTATTTTTAATATAATTTTCAAAAGAAAACCTTATCATTATTTTTGTCATATGACGAGCATTAAAATATCATTCATGTCAGGCTTAAAACTAAAGACTGATGAAAGTTTTTTCTTCTTTACATAAATAAAAATATTGTACTTAATTTGTATGTTTACATACTGATAATTGATAAATTCTATAATAAACAAGTGGTTTCAAAAATAATCTATAAAAAGCAGATAGCGTCAATTATGAGTTTTCTGTGAACTTCATTTAATTGGAATTCGAAGACGACGACGTATGGGTGTGAAATTCTTAACATAAAGACTTGATTAAAACGTTACCGGCCCCCTATTGGCAGCTTCATTAGAATTCAATGAGAGTCAAATTGTAAGCATTTAGCTCTTGAATTAGAAATTCATGAAAGGACAAGTTATAATATATTGTATCAAAATATTGTATTTAAACAAAGGATATAAGTATACTCTTCAAAAAAAGAAACGCAAAAAGCTAAATTTGAGACATTCTTAACAAGTTTATTCCGGGTAGTTCTGTATGACATGTGTGAAACTTTCCACATTCACTGCTGAACATCCAAAGTCTGCAAAGGCATAGTCCACGCTCACTAGCTGACGTTTAACGTCACTCAACGTCAATAACGAGTATGCCCCCCCGTGAGAATCAATAACTGCTTGGCATCTCCTGCCCATGGAAGCGATGAGATGACAAATCCCATCCTGTGGAATGGCTGTTCACTCAGCCTGCAAAGCTGCTGCAAGCTGAGGTAGAGTCTGCGGTTGAGGTTGTCGCCGTCGCAGACGTCGGTTCAACTTGTCCCAAAGATGTTCGATGGGGTTTAAATCTAGTGATCTGGAGGGCCAGGGAAGAACGTTGATGTTGTGGTGTCTCAAGAAGACAGTTGTGAGTCGGGCTGTGTGAGGACGGGCATTTAATGTTGAGAAACGTAGTTGACGTTAACCTTGAGGGGTTGCACATGGGACCTAAGATTCTCGTCGACAGTTGCGTACGGTCTGATCGGAAATCCTACACAGCTCTGGTATGGTTGAGGCAGGTCCTATCCCGAAGGTGACGTAACCGGATGTAGCGATCTTGTGTGGGTGTGGTCACACGAGGTCTGCAATATCGTGGACGGTCACGAGTTGATCCATGTTTTTGCTGACGATTCCATAACCTTGTGATGGTGCTTGGGTGGACATTCACAGCTCTGGCAACATCTGATCGAGATTCGCCTGCTTCCAAGCGACCAATGACGTTGTTGCGTTGTGCTTCAGTCAGTCTTGGCGTAACTGTATTGCGTGTCGGTGGCTTAACACTGAGCTATGGAAACCGAGAATCCGTCACTTTTATAGGGATTTTGCACATGTTGCACTTGCAGAACATAAAGATCTCTCAAACAAATTTATTGGACACGAGTATATTTTGACGAAAAATCCGATGTTTTCCTCCGTTTTCAAAGTGCACAAGTTTTATTGTCATTTTGGTCTGACAATTAGTGCCTTAACACGTGTAACATCATATACTCTGAACTTGTAACGTTATTACACATATTTCTCTTTAAAATAAAAATATCCCTTTTGCGTTTCTTTTTTTAAAAAGTATATATTCTAAATAGCATGAAACTTTTTCTAAAGATGTATATAAAAATTAATGTAATTAGTAAATATCTGCAAAAAGTTTGAAGTGCAACTGGTATTTTTATTGCAACAGTACTTCTTTAAATCCAGAATTCCTGGATCACTGCTTTCTAAACTTTTTAAGTTCGTGGCACACTTTTGATGTCCCAGACTTTTAAAACATGTAAATAAGTTCGTATGGAAGGCCAAGTATCTTTCCCCTGACAAATACAGGCAGGAATTGCTGTTATTCTGTGTTTCAAGGGGAAAATAAATAAAATTTGAATTTTAAAAAATTATTAAATTGATAATAAACTTACATTTCTAAAAAATACTTAATAATTTCAAAACCATTCTGCAGCACACAGTTTGAGAGGCACTGCCCTAGATTAATTCTAATCGCTGATACCCAAATCAACAAGTCCACTTGTTCCAGGCCTAACATTAGTTCAGTCTTTTTTTAATTTTTTAAAGAGACAAATTTACATTGTAACTTGTATACGTTTTTTGTTTTTTTTGCTTTAGTTAATTTAGGAATAAACTTAACTGTACTTAATTGCATCAATAAATAAACTTATGTGAGACATTTTTAAAAACCATTATTTTGCTTTTAGTATGTTATACAAAATGGCTACTAAAGTACACTACATGGGAAAAAGTATGTGGACATCTCTTCTAATTAGTGGGTTTAGCTATTTAAGCCACATCGATTGTCAACAGGTGCATAAAATCAACCATACAATCATGCAATCTCCGTAAACAAACAATGGCAGTAGAATGGGTCATACTGAAGAGCTCGTTGACTTTCAACGTGGTATTGTTACAGGATGCCACCTTTCCAACAACTCAGTTCGTCAAATTTCTGCCCTGTTAGAGCTGCCCCGGTTAACTGTAAGTACTGTTATTGTGAAGTGAAAACGTGTACAAGCAAAAACAGCTCAACCACGAAGCGGTAGACCACACAAGCTCGCAGAACGCGAGTGCTGAAGCGGGTACCGCGTAAAAATCGCCTGTCCACAGTTGCAACACTTACTAGCGAGTTCCAAACTGCCTCGAGAAGCAACGTCAGCTCTAGAACTGTTCATCGGGAGTCACTGATGCCGAGAAACCCACTTGTTGAGAAATTTATATCAAGAAAACAGCTCGTTTGGGTTGAGAAAATATTTTACATAGAAGAGCGAACAACGTTTCGACCTTCTTCGGTCATCATCAGGTTCACGAACATTGTTCGCACTTCTATGTAAAATATTTTCTGAACCCAAACGAGCTGTTTTTTGGATATAAATGTTCATCGGGAGTTTTATGAAATAGGTTTCCATGGCCAAGCAGCCGCACACAAGTCTAAGATCACCATGCAGAATGCCAATTGTCAGCAGGAGTTGTGTAAAGCACTCTATCACTGGACTTTGGAGCAGTGGAAATGCGTTCTCTGGAGTGATTAATCAAATTCACTATCTGGCAGTCTAACTGATGAACCTAGGTTTCGGGAGGACTCTTTTTTGTTTCAGCATGACAATGCTCCCGTACACAAAACGAGGTCCATAAAGACATAGTGTGCCGAGGTTGGTGGGGAAGAACTTGACTGGCCTGCACAGAGCCCTGACTTCAACCCCATTGAATAAACACCTTTGGGATGATTTGGAACGCCAACTGCGGTCCAGACCTTTTCGCCAGATTTCGCTAATGTTCTTGTGGCTGAATAGGAGCGAATCCCCACAGCCATGTTCCAAAATCTTGTGAAAAGTCTTCCCAGAATAGTGGAAACAGTTGTAGTAACAAGGAGGTACAAACTCCATATTAATGTCCGTGGTTTTGGAATGAGATGTTCAACAAGCACATGTGGGTGTGATGTTCGGGTGTCCACATTCACTTGGCCATGTAGTGTGGTAGTTTGTGTGTTTACATCGACGTATTTTTTACATTTGTTGCAATGAAGTGCGCGTGCATTTTCGTAATAGGTATAACGTGAATGTTAGTGTAACAAATTAACATAAAAAAGAGCAAGAACATGTAATACGAAAAGCAGTTTTATTTTCAGTTCTTGAAGACAAATTTCTATTATTAATAGCAAAACAAAAGTTAGAAAACCAATAGAACCGAATAATTTTCCAAAACATTTTATTATTTCGTTGGTAAGTTGCAGATCTTTGTTACAATTATTTTATTTTTAGCAATTGCATTGTAACGACATTGTATTTTTATTAAGAATTGTGTTAATGAAAGTAACCAATAGGAATATATATTTTTGATGGGTTTAGAGTAAAAGAACTATTTTTTAATTTTTTCTAGTTTTTATTTAGTATTTTTAAAATAGTTTGTCGATTTTCCCTCTTTCTTTTTTGTTGTGCGTAGTAAAAGAGAATTTTATATTGCTTACTCAGGTATCGTTGCTAATATGTTTGATTTGTTTTTTGTCTCCGCATCAGGTCGTTCCGGTAATACTAATGGCAAAATACGAAAAACTAAAGGAAAGTGTTGCTCTTGTCACAGATCATACTATTTTCTTCTTTAAGTTCCGACTGTAGTTGAAACCTGAATCTCCTGTGTGCGTGTCTGTCATTCATTTTTCGTTTTAAAAATCTCTAATTTGTAAAAATATTTCTTTTTCCTCCGATTGTAAATGATTAAAAAATCATGTAATGATGATTGAGTATTTGTGTTATAAATCCTGTGATAACAATCTTCCAAGTCTCTACCTGGAGCAAGTCACACCTGTTTCTTTTCATTCGCATCCTCAGAATGTTAATATCCTCGATTTTCCTCATCTTGTTCAGAAAAGATGTAGAAAATGTCTATATAAAAATTAATTCGGGAATGTTGTATGTCGTACTGGCTCAAAACATGTAAAAACTTTATCTTCAGAGAAGTTCATAGTACCAAAATAAATCACGATCTATGGGCTTTTTGCAATGAATTGGCATTAATCTGTTAAATAACATTATAATTTGAAAAACTATATATCCGTTTTATTCTGTCAAGAGATAATAAATAATGGCTTTTAAGTTATTGCACTTTCTGGAAATTTACCAAAGTTTTTGACAATATAACGAAACCACAAATGTAATTAACCTCTTTGTCTTCTACAATACCAATGTATGTCTGTTACTCAGAAATGATGTTACAAGCCTTTTTTCGTCACAACTGTATTTGAATAGAATATTTCTGATCTTGCGAAAGATAAATAATTCATGAAAAAAAAACTTCCATGGTTTATGGATCCTACATACAATAGAAAACTGTTGCAAAGAATTCAATAACATAATTTCACGTATTACAGTATACCTAATAACAACTTCATATATGATTAAATTAGCATGTAATTATATGTAGCTGTTTTCATAACAAGCTGTCTATTGTGTCCACCAAGGGAATCGAACTGCTAATTTTAACGTTGTAAATCATATACGTACCGCTGTTCCACCAGAACAAATTAACAGAGATCCACAAACCATTTGCGGTCATATAAGTATCTTTATTTTAATCGTAATTCCTCAAATACAGAATTTATAGTAGGCCCGGCATGGCCAAGCACATTAAAGCGTGCGACTCATTATCTGAGGGTCACTGGTTCGAATCCCCATCACACCAAAGATGCTCGCCCTTTCAGTCGGGGGCGTTATAAATGACGATGAATCCCACTATTCGTTGGTAAAAGAGTAGCCCAAGAGTTGGCGGTGGGTGGTGATGACTAGTTGCCTTCCCTCTAGTCTTACACTGCAAAATTAGGGACAGCTAGCACAGATAGCCCTCGAGTAGCTTTGTGCAAAATTCAAAAACAAACAAACAACACAAGAGAATTCTAATTGCTAACATCGAGATCTACAAGTACACTTATTCTAGGTTTAACATTAGTTAAGCCTTTATTAAGTAATCCGAGGGTCGCGGGTTTGCGCCCGCGTCGCGCTGAACATGCTCGCTCTCCCAGCCGTGGGGGCGTATAATGTGACGGTCAATCCCACTATTCGTTGGTAAAAGAGTAGCCCAAGAGTTGGCGGTGGGTGGTGATGACTAGCTGCCTTCCCTCTAGTCTTACACTGCAAAATTAGGGACGGATAGCACAGATAGCCCTCGAGTAGCTTTGTGCGAAATTCCAAAACAAACAAACAATTTGATAAACAGATAAATTAACTGTAACTCATGTATGTTTTCTGCTTCAAATTAGTTACAACTAAACTTTACCTTACTGAATATTATCAATAAATTTGTAATGTTACTTTATGACCTAACATTAAATATTTGAAACTAAGTATTTTAATGTGTTGCTGTACAAACATGCTCGCCCTTTCACCTGTCGGAAAAAAAAACATTTAACACTTAATTTAAAGCACTCGAATTAAACAAACAAAAACATCCTAACTATTTACCTGCCCCAAGGTGTCTCAGTAGTAAGGCTTAAAGATTATAATGTCAAAAATCAGATTTCAATTTGTGTAATTAGCCGTCCCTAATTTAGCACTGTAAGACCAGAGGGAAGGCAGCTAGTCATCACCACCAACTCTTGGGCTACTCTTTTTATCAACGAATAGTGGGATTAACCGTCACATTACAACGCCCCCACGGCTGAAAGGGCGAGCATGTTTGGCGCGATGGGGATGCGAACCCGTGACCCTCAGATTACGAGTCGCACGCCTTAACCGACCTGGCTATGCCGGGCCCCAAATATACAACATAAATATATATTTGCTCTTTTAAGATAATCATATGTGAAAATATTTGTATACATAAATTGTTTATGTTTTAAAGCTTTATTGCAAGTTATGCAGGTGTTCAGTGCAATAATTTTCCCAAAATATAAAAATTAGGAGTTTTAATTAGGATAAGATAACATGAGTTTTTAGGAGGTACAAAAAATCATTTAGCTTAGCTATCAAGAGAGAAGTGTGAAGTCAGGGAAATATAAAATAAATATTAACCCTGTAAACCTTTCACCAGAAAATTAGCAGTGGGCCATTCAGCTTACATTGTAAAAAATGTTCATATGGACTTAACTCAAGAAACAACCTGAGGTTCTTATTGTTATTTTTTGGACAAAGTTAAAAGTTGAGGCAGTACATTGATTTATATTTACTTGAATTCAATACTTTTCAAAACTCAGTGGATTACCTCACTAGTTTGTTGATTTAAAATAAACTATACTTCACTTTTTGACAGACGTGGCCAATTTCTACTGTACACAAGCTGAAGAACTATTGTCCCTTCACTGAAAATAGCAGATACTTGCAACTGTTAAGGGAGTTGATCATCATTTATGAATGATCATGTGTCAAAGATTTTGGGATGCAAGAGTTAAAGTTGGCCACTTTTGCAAAAAGAAATTATACAATCTACTCCAAACTGGGAAAGCTAACAAAAAAAATGCTGATATTATGTAAATTAGATTCAAGTAAACTTAAATTAAAGGTGCTATGGCAACCCTAAATTAGTTAAGATGCTAAGTGTTAGTTTGAATGGTCACAAAATTAGTTTAACTGTCTCTGTCTGTGTGCAATCAAAGTGGTTTAACTTCATTTCAGAGCAAATAGATTTGTTCAAGCCACAACTCATACAGTGATACCATAAACCAACAATGACGATCAGGAATCTTTCCAAACAAGCCAGGGATAAAGTAACAAAGAAACACAGACCAAAAGAAGTTTACAATAAAATTTCAAAGTTGCTGATTACCCTTTAAGTATGGTGAAATCTGTCATTAAAAAGTAAAATGTGTTTCATAACACCCAGTCACTACTGGTAACCAGGCTGCCCTTTCAAACTAGGCAGTCACGCAAGCAGAAAACTAGTTATGGATTCACTGTGAAGCCAAAATAACTTTGAAAGATATACAAAGTTCCATGTCTGAGATGGGAGTCAGTGTTTGTACATTGATAATATCCAGATCCCCATACAAAGCTGGCTTGTATGGGCGAGTGGCAAGGAAAAACCTGCCATTACTGAAAAATAAACATCTTAAATATCGTATGAAGTTTGAAACAGAACATGTAAATGATACTGCAGACACGTGACAAAATGTTTTGTAATAAGACGAGACAAAAAATTGAGGTTTTTTTAAATCTAAATTCAAAACGTAACATCTGGCACAAGCACAACACAATCAACACCATCCCAGCTGTTAAACAATATGGTGGCAGCATCATGTTATGGGGATGCTTTTCATCAACAAGGACTGGGAAGCTTATCAGGATTGAGGGAAAAATAAATTGTGCTAAGTGCAGGTAAATCCTAAAGGAAAACATGCTTTAATTAACCAAGAACTAAAACTGTGTCTAAAATTTACATTTAAGCAAGACAATGACCTGAAGCACATAAATAAAGTTATGCTGCAATGGTTTCAAATGCAGAAAGTGAATATCCTGGAGTAGTCAGGTTAAATGTTTGATTTGAATCCGAAAGAAAATTTATGAAAAGACGTGAAGATTGCAGTCCATCAATGATCCTTAACAATCTTGTTAGAATTGGAGCAATATAGCCAGGAAGAATGGGCAAAAATTATATCCCCTTATTGTACAACCTGACAGAGATCTATTCAAAACCACTCACAGTAGTAACTGCTGCCAAAGGTGAATCCATCAAGTACTGACTTAAAAGGCTGAATACGTATGCAACCAGCAAATTTCAGTTCGTATATTTTCTTTGAAGGTATTGATGACATTCAACCTCCTTCACACATAAGTGTTACATTTTATCATTAGAGTTTTGAATGAAAACAAGTTCATTAAAAAAAACTATTTATCTTACTTAGATTTCGTCAAAATGTGATATTATTGATAGAGGTGAATACTTTTGAGCGGCAATGTAGGTATCATATTTTCAGGTGAACTGACTTCTTTAGAAGTATGAGTTAGTTAGATATGCTAATAACAAAAGTATCAACAAGAAACACTGTGAAGTATTCTGTGTTGGAAAACTTAACTGAATTTTCTTGTATGTGAAGTAGTGAGACTGGGCAAGATTTAAAAGAAATAAATACAATCTTTGTTAAAAATAAAATGAATTGCATGTACTTTCACAGGTACCAACACAGCCGATATTCTATTAAGTGGCGTTAGGTTCAATAGTTTCCACTCTCTCATGATTTATTTCTGAAGGATTAAAACACAATGATTTCAAAGTATGGGCTTTATTCAACAATCTTCTAATAGAATTGGGTTAAAACAAAAAGCGTGCTTTCATTCAACTGGTTAACCATGTTTTGATTGTCTCGCTAACAGCTTTACTTTTTCTCTCTCACAGCAGTGGTTGGTTGTAACTGACAGACATTATCTTTTCGGCCCCAAAGAATATCACAATCAATAATCCTTTCAACATGGACACAGTGTGTTACTGCAATATTTGCTTAAGCATAATAAATATTTATATACTACTTGAAACGAAGGTATAAAATAATTAAAACAAGGGAACTTCAGCGGTTTTCTGGACCACATGTTTATACTGCAACAGCAGAGAAGCTAAATATATTTTTTTAAATTCTAACTCATTAAAGTGTATAGAAAACATGTCTCCATATTAAGTAGGGACCTAAATTTATACTCAAAACATAGGCCTGGTATGGCCAAGCGCGTAAGGCGTGTGACTCGTAATTCGAGGGTCACGGGTTCGCGCCCGAGTCGAATCCCCACGGCCAATCCCACTATTCGTTGGTAAAAGAGTAGCCCAAGAGTTGGCGGTGGGTGGTGATGACCAGCTGCCTTCCCTCTGGTCTTACATTGCAAAATTAGTGACGCTAGCACAGATAGCCCTCGAGTAGTTTTGTGCGAAATTCCAAAACAAACAAACAAATACTCAAAACATTGGTATACGCAGTGAAAAAAAAACTAGCATATAGCTTTCCATACATGTACGTTGTATTTTATTGGATATTAGAATATCTAACATCAAACAGTTATTTGTATTAATCCTAAAGAAGTGGCAAAGGTAAAACGTTGGTTTAAATGAAAATATCTATTTTTATTTATTTTTTTAGTGTAAAAGTCGTTGTTTCTTAACTTTTATCAAAATGTACAAATTCCTCCAGTATGTGCTATAAATTTTGAAAGACAACAAAAAATTACACTGAAAAACATAAACTAAGTAACTACACATTTGCAGTTACCTTTGCATGGACCCAATAAAACTTCAGGCCAAATTTGGTGAACATTTATCAACGGGGGTGAAAATATGGTGAAAACCGCAAAACTTAAAATTAAGTACCTCAGAACCTAAAGAACCTCTATTATCAATTTTGTTGAAATATCTATCCATACCCTCTGAAGTAGTTACATGGACATACAAAAGAGAGTAATTACTCTTTTTTAAAACTTTTGAACAAACTAACTCTTAGCAGTTGCTCACTTAGGAAATGTTTTGTTCTCACGAAGCAATTTCATCAAATCGTATGTTTTAGTGGTTGAAGCAGTCGACTCACAGTCTACAGATCATTGCAAGTCACTATAGCGTGCTCTCATCTACTACGTCTAAATTAAGGACTGATAGAGCAGAGAGTCCTTGATCAGCTTTGTTCGTAATTCCTCAAACAATTTTGCCATTCTTATTCAGACTTATTTGTGGGTGTAACCCTAAAATGCCCTCTGTTTTATCATTGAAGAAAAATATTATATTTTTTTTGGTACGATAAGTTAAATACACCGAGAGAAGTCGCTTTATAAAAAGTTGGCACCAGCGATCTCTGTGTGTTAGGCTTATGAAAAGGCTGGGATTAGAAAGTAAGAATCATGTTGATATTTTATAAGACATAACATACTAATGTAAAACTAATGCACTCTAAAAGGTTGACGATAACTAGTAGTGTTTAAACGGTGATTATAAAATTCTGTAAAACTGAAAACGTTTTTTAGACTATGAGTTCGGACAAACTACAGAGTGCAATTTAGTTTTAACTTTGATCTCGATTATGAAGCGACGTATATTCAAGTTATACTGTTAATCACAATGTGATTGTAAGTATTAACTGTTATTATGTATTAATTATAACAATAATTTAAGTGTTAATATCAGTTAGTTAAAATCACTTTAGGTTGGAACGTTGTGTTCAGTCTTCCAACCAACGTTGGAGAAAATAATTGTTGGAAAGGGTTACTAAATACCACAATGACGCGTGTGATGGAGTAGCTGTCATTTGAGGAGAGGTTGAAATCTCTCAAATTGTTTTATGTTGAAAAAAAAGAAGAGTAGGGGGATGTTATTGAGGTGTTCAAGAATGTAGAACTGTGGGACAAAATTATAAATTTTGGCAGTGTAGGAGTCATCTTCAACTAAGTTTCATTTTTCTAATGGTGGTAGGCTACAACATCTGAAGACAGTGAATACAAGAGAAAACTTGATAAGTATATGAATGATAAGGACTGGCTTTAAGTTGGTGGTGTTTTTTTAAATTGATTTGGAGGATGGAACAAACAAGATTGACCACTAAGCCCCATTTTTCTCAAATGTTGTTATTATGCCTGTTACCCTGGCATAAGCTAATAATAATAGTGATATTCTGTTAATTAATGTAACTTAAACATTGATATGTACTTTTAATTTTAGTATTTTTTAATAGGTTTATTGTTTCATTACTGTTAATAGAAAAAAAATTCAATCTCATGAATTTAATGTGATTACCTTAGGTCAGACCTAGCATGGCTAAGTGGTTAAGGCACTCGACTCATAATCTGAGGGTTGTAGATTTGAATCCCCATCACACCGAACATGCTCGCCCTTTCAGCTGTTGTGGCATTATAATGTGATGGTCAGTCCCACTATTCATTGGTAAAAAAGTAGCCTAAGAGTTGGCAGTGGGTGGTGATAACTAGCTCCCTTCCTTCTAGTCTTCCACTGCTAAATTAGGGACAGATAGCATGGATAGTCCTTGTAGCTTTGTATGAAATTTAAAACAAACCAAAACCATAGGTCATTTGTGTATGTTTGCTTTCACAACCTTATCCAGTGTATTAACCATCATATAATACTCATAGTTCTACTCATTTTACATTGTCTTAGGACTACAGAGTTCTGAACAGTCTCATGTATGATTATTTTCATTTGAGAGCAATCCTGAACATTTTCAAGATACTTTAGATTTTCTTTTTCTGTGCCTTCTCTTTAGTTTTCTGAATTTTCAGACCATGTATGGATCAGTGGTGATTGTTCAACTTTAAAATAATATCTGGTTCTTGAATTTGGGGGTTTTGAGGTGGAATTTTTAGCTCACCTGTGTAGGTTTGTATCCCTTGATAGGACAGAATAAGTTTATGAACTTACAATTCAACTTTACTGTTTTGTTTCTTTTCACTTCACTTTGTTAGAAGACTCAAAATCAGCAGTTTCACTGAGGATGTGCTGAATCTATTATTAACATACATGCTGGTTTCTTTTCCTCCTGGTTGTTATTGAAATTTTGAATTTCATCAGTTCCTATGGGGGAAGTCATAGTTTGACCCCTATTCATTAGTACTCAGTATAGATTCTGTCTATATTTAAGGTTTTCACTGTTTAGTAGTATCACTAGTAGTGTTGGTGATTATTGTACACCTTCAAGAAATATGGAAGCTTGATTTCAAGAATTTCTGGAAAACTGATAATCTTAACCACCAGCCCAGAAACACTGGAGGTCCTTGTTTTACAATTGGTCATTCATTTCATATCATCCAACCTGTAGGGTCTCTTGATTATTGGGATGTAGGACTTAGTTCAATGGTTATTTGAGTCTGGTTGGTCTGTGGGTTGTGATAGAGTTAGGTTATTTCTTCAGAGTGTTTATTTCTGCGAGTTGTTAAGCCTATGATTACAGGAGATGAGTGTTTAGTCATTGATTTTTCCTTTCTAATATCGATGCCTAGATTCTTCATGGTTCACAAGTTAATCATTACTCAATCTGTTTTTATTAGGTTTTTTTCAAATTGGGACTGTATGTATCCAACTTAATTTGTAGTTGTCTCCTATCTGCACTTTGCATTAGTGGTGGAGTATCACCGTTATCAGGGTTAATGGTGCACAAAGATAAGACATAACTGTTTTATGTATAGGCTTAAAATTGTACACGTTTCCTCATCTCCTTTATTGTGTTGTATTGTGCAAACACTATTATTTGGATAACTGGTTGCTGCTGGCCACATCTCATCAATTGTTAAAGCATTGCATCCAACTTCTCTCAGATACAACACAGGCAGGCTTTTTGTTTAAGACTGAGATATCTATTCTTACTCTGTTTTAATATTTCATCACTCCTGGGTATATTTGTTTTTCACCTCATCTTTCAGTTAAGCACAACTGTCTCCCATTCTGCTTGATGCCATAGAATAGGATGCCACAATCTTCCTCACCTCTTCTTCTATCATTGTGTGGATGGTTCTTTTTTTTCCAAGAGTGTGAGCATCACTAAAATTCTCTCATTTCCATTGGGATGAAAACAAACAATTCTTTTATTGGTATTTAAGAAACCAAGGATTGTACACATCTGCTTCCTGGTTTACACAGTTTCCTTAGTCAGGTTTTCTGTGATCTTGAGTTGGGAATCTACTGCAAATTGAGTTCTACTACTACCACCTTTTCCAGAGTTCCATTCTCTTCACAGATGCATTGCTTCAGGGATGTGGTACCTGAATTAACATTCATGAATTCCAGAGTACACATGAATGACAAAAATTCCATATACAATGTTTCCATCCTTCTTGTTCTTCAACAGGCAAGATTTCAAGGTTTGAGATTTTTAAAGGGTAAATCATCAGGCATTACTATTCTGTGGTGGTGTCTTATGCTAATAATCAAGGAGGTATGTGAATTATGGTTCCTTATTTTTTAATTTTGAACATTTTTTTCTCAAAGTTAGTCTTATCTCCACTCTTGCTTGCCATATTCTGCAGGTAATGCCTGTTATAGCATGTTCATTGTCTCAATCCAAACAGATTCTCCTGAGAGATGTAGTAGATTTTGCATTACAAGGTTCAATTGGATTGCCATCATTGTATTACCTAGCTACTGGAATTTGGTCTTCAGTACTTCTTCTTTGGACTTTGGCAATAGATGATTTTCATCAAGACAGAATTTCCCCCCGTAATCTTCTGTTTATTTTTTTATATTACCTAGAGTATGAAATATGATTTGTTCCAATCCATTGTCCAATACTGTTGATCTTGCCAGATTAGCAGCTACACTAGGATTTCTACTTTTGCCATCCATTCCAGTCTCTGTGGAAGCAACTTTCCCATATGTGGTGCACCTGGCTATCTAGAAACTCACACTTCTGGCATTGAGACTATATTGTTTTTCCCATAATTTAATAGTTCCCATAGTTTAATATTTAAGGTTGGCATATATCTGGGTCACTTTCTGCTCAGTACAAAAGTCACTTTTCTCAAAGGTAATGTGATGCATATGAGCAATGTTGTATTAAGCCCTTTTCATTCAATGTGCCAGCCACAATTTGTATTTTACATGGGCCCTTGGAGAGAGGTCTTTGGATATTCCACAATCACCACTGTTTATAGTGGCCTTAGAGACCATTTTTTTGGTTATTGTAACTATATATGTTTAAATCTCCAATACCCTTCTGTTTCCTTGCATCATTCTAGTTTTACAGCAGGTAAATTGAGATTACACGTTCTTTTTCTACACCAATTTGTGTCCTGACTGTTATGTGCCACATATCCCTTTCACCTGCATGTTTATTTTTCATAAATACTAACCTATTGGCATCACTGGTTTGAGTGACTTGAGCTGTTTGTCCATAGTTCTCATTCTTTCTATATCCTCAGACCACCTCTCAATGTGGATTCCTATGTGTGGTGAAGGGACCTCCCAGAGAAGGTTGTGTTTTTTAGTTTACCTCCTTGGAATTTAAATATCCATCTACATTTTTGCCATGTGTAGCAATTCATGAAAGCGAGGAGAGAATCTGGTGGTTGAGGGGTCAAATCCTCGCACACACTATTTGTTCTCTCTACCTAACTCCTGAAGAGGTCAATAATCAGTCAGACCTTGATGCCCTCATTGTGTAGTTATCTTCCCCCTGTTTACTATGGGGGATTTTAATAGATATGATCATCTCTGGGATGGTGCTAGTATTGATGGGAGGGGTCGTGCTGTAGAGTATATGCTCTTGGACAACAATTTGTCTCTCTTCAATACTGGTTCTTATTCCTATTTTCATAATCAGTCAGTATTTTACTGTTATAGATCTTTCTGTCTGCTCTCGTTCACTTTTCATTTACTTTTCTTGGAGAGTCAACAGTAATCCATGAGGCAGTCATCATTTTCCTATCATTTTGAAAGAGACTTGCTGTGGTCAATGCCATCCAACCCACATGCTTCGATGGAAGTTGAACCAGACTAACTGGATTTCTTTCACCACTCTCTCAGAACTTGATCCTGCTATCATGTGTGTGCCATTGATAGGTAACTATGTGGCAGCAGTAATGACTTTATTGTTTAGGCAGCTGCTCAGTGTATTCCTAAAACCTCAACACATTTCCCACAATATTTTTGTTTTTGGTGGAATTCTGCCTGCCACATGACAAGAAAAGCTCAAAAATGGGCTTGAGATACCTTTTATAGGTATTTCACATTTTTAAACCTCATTGCATTTCATCGGTCCCATGCAAGTGCTCGGCAGGTCAGACATGAAAGCCATATGAGACAAAATTTTAAAGGTAAATGGCTAGTATATTTCTGCACCCCTTTTGATCTTGTTCTCTGATGGTAAAGAAGTTGCTGGTGCCCAGAGCATTATCAGTACCCTTGGCAAAAGCTTTTTTCATACATCTAGCACTTCTCAGTGATGTCGAGAAACCCACTTGTTGAGAACTTTTATATGCAAAAACGGCTGTTCTGGGCCCAGAAAACACTTCAAATAGAAGAGCGAACAACGTTTCGACCTTCTTCGGTCATCGTCAGGTTCACAAAGAAAGGGTTACTGGTCGGAAGCTGACCACATGTTTGGGAGGGGTTGTATAATTGAGTGTTGCAATGTAGAGGGCGCAGTTTGAATATATAATTTTGTCTATAATATTAATATAGGTATAATGGTGTTCCTTTATATTGGTTTATTTTGGGTTTGAGTTGTTGTATAAGTAAGGCTTCTTTAATTTTTCGTTTGTTTATGTTTGTTTCTTTATTTAGTATTTTAGTGTTTTCTATGGTTATGTTGTGTCCATTTGACTTGCAGTGTTCGAAAACGTGTGAAGGTGACTTTTTATGTTCTTTGAATCTGGTTTCCATTTTTCTACTTGTTTCTCCTATATAGAAGTCGTGGCAGTTATCGCATTGTATTTTATAAATAATGTTGGTGTGGTGTTTGTCAGTGTAGTTCTTACATAGTATAGACCTTAGTTTTGTGCCTGGTTTTTGAATAAATTTAGTGTTAACTGGAATGTTATATTTTGTTACTAGTTTTTGCCAAATGTTGGTTATTTGTTTGCTGATGTCAGGAATATATGGTATACAGCAGTATATGGTTTCGTGATTTTTTGATTCGTGAGATATATTTACTTTTGTTGGTTGATTTTGCTTTCTGTCTAGGTGTGTGCGTATAATGTTTTCTACGGTTTGTGGAGGAAACTTATTAATGTTGATGAAGTGTTGTTTTATTTTATCTAATTCATCGTTAATTTTATCTGGTGAGCATAGTTTTATGGCTGTGTTTATCTGGTTTCTTAGTATGTTGAGTTTTTGTTTTGTTTCATGTGCTGAGTCCCAAGGAATGTATAGTCCAGTATGGGTGATTTTTCGGTGGATTTCTGTTTTGAATTGTGTGTCGGTTCTTATAATTTTGAGGTTAAGAAATGATATTTGATTGCTTTGTTCCTGTTCACATGTGAAGTTAATGTTGGGATGTATAGAGTTAATGTGAGTGAAAAAGTTAAGTATGTGTTCTGTAGATTCGAATCCCGCAATCGTGTCATCTACATATCTGTACCAGTATAGTGGTGGATGTAATGCTGTATTAATTGCTTGTGTTTCAATTTGTGTCATAAAAATATTGGCTAGAACTGGCGATACTGGGTTGCCCATGCTTAGGCCATTTGTTTGTATATAGTTTTGGTTGTTGAACATGAAGTTTGTCTTTATTGTGGTGAATTCTATGAGGGTTGCTAACTGGTTACTGGGAATGTCTATGATCGGGTTAGGGTCTCGAATATAGAGTTCTAAGGCTATCTTGCAGGCTTCTGTTGTTGGAACTTCTGTGAAGAGGGATATAACATCGAAACTGGCCATTAAGGCTTTATGATTAAGTTGATTTAGATTGGACTTGAAATTAAAAGAGTCTTTGATGAATGAGCTGGCTGATGTTGCATATTTGGAGAATGCCCATGCTATGTATTTACAATCTTCACAGAAGTTCCAACAACAGAAGCCTGCAAGATAGCCTTAGAACTCTATATTCGAGACCCTAACCCAATCATAGACATTCCCAGTAACCAGTTAGCAACCCTCATAGAATTCACCACAATAAAGACAAACTTCATGTTCAACAACCAAAACTATATACAAACAAATGGCCTAAGCATGGGCAACCCAGTATCGCCAGTTCTAGCCAATATTTTTATGACACAAATTGAAACACAAGCAATTAATACAGCATTACATCCACCACTATACTGGTACAGATATGTAGATGACACGATTGCGGGATTCGAATCTACAGAACACATACTTAACTTTTTCACTCACATTAACTCTATACATCCCAACATTAACTTCACATGTGAACAGGAACAAAGCAATCAAATATCATTTCTTAACCTCAAAATTATAAGAACCGACACACAATTCAAAACAGAAATCCACCGAAAAATCACCCATACTGGACTATACATTCCTTGGGACTCAGCACATGAAACAAAACAAAAACTCAACATACTAAGAAACCAGATAAACACAGCCATAAAACTATGCTCACCAGATAAAATTAACGATGAATTAGATAAAATAAAACAACACTTCATCAACATTAATAAGTTTCCTCCACAAACCGTAGAAAACATTACACGCACACACCTAGACAGAAAGCAAAATCAACCAACAAAAGTAAATATATCTCACGAATCAAAAAATCACGAAACCATATACTGCTGTATACCATATATTCCTGACATCAGCAAACAAATAACCAACATTTGGCAAAAACTAGTAACAAAATATAACATTCCAGTTAACACTAAATTTATTCAAAAACCAGGCACAAAACTAAGGTCTATACTATGTAAGAACTACACTGACAAACACCACACCAACATTATTTATAAAATACAATGCGATAACTGCCACGACTTCTATATAGGAGAAACAAGTAGAAAAATGGAAACCAGATTCAAAGAACATAAAAAGTCACCTTCACACGTTTTCGAACACTGCAAGTCAAATGGACACAACATAACCATAGAAAACACTAAAATACTAAATAAAGAAACAAACATAAACAAACGAAAAATTAAAGAAGCCTTACTTATACAACAACTCAAACCCAAAATAAACCAATATAAAGGAACACCATTATACCTATATTAATATTATAGACAAAATTATATATTCAAACCGCGCCCTCTACATTGCAACACTCAATCATACAACCCCTCCCAAACATGTGGTCAGCTTCCGACCAGTAACCCTTTCTTTGTGAACCTGACGATGACCGAAGAAGGTCGAAACGTTGTTCGCTCTTCTATTTGAAGTGTTTTCTGGGCCCAGAACAGCCGTTTTTGCATATAAAAGTATCTAGCACTTCTGTTTCATTCCCCATCTTCTTAGCCATCAAAGCAGGGGCTGAACAATCACCTCTTTCCTTTTGGGACGATCATCTCTGTGACTATAATTGCCACTGGTGGAACTTAAACTTACTCTTCATCGGTCCAGCAGTACATCAGTCAGACCTGATAATGCTCATTACACGATGTTGCATCATTTCTCTCCTGCCTCTCTTGATATATTATTCTGGCTGTTTTTTACCAGGTCTTGCAGGAGAAGTTTTTCCTGATGCTTGGCACCATGCTGTTGTACTTTTTTTTCCTAAACCTGGGAAGAATCCCAAGATACCTTCCAACTATCACCTAATTTCTTTGATGAGCTGTCTTTATAAGATCTTAGGATGATTAATGCTAATTTTGTTTGGTTCTTTTGATCTTTACCACAGCATCTTACATGGGGTTGTGTTTTTCTTCTTCAGTCAGCCACACATTTTCATGGTCTGGCATTGTTCCTTTTAGCCTTAGTATCCAGATGCAGGTGGATGAATTGGGTCTATCTTTGGATGGCATAGCAGTATCCACAGATCAGCCTATCCCACCATGGCCAATTACTATCTCCAAATGTGACCTTTCTTTGAGTCAGAGTTCTCATTTATAATGTCTTTATTAGCCAGATTGAATTGCCCATTGGAACATTGGTTTGTCAACAATACCTTTATCTCACATAATTTGCCTTATCTGATAGTTTCTTCATCTAAAGGTTTTTGCTTAACCCCTGTAACTGTTGTCCCTATTTCTGCTAGATTATCCAGAGGGGTGAGTATTTTTATTTCTACCTTTTAGGATCCTTTACCTTGGTTTCACAAGATCTCACCCTGTGGCAAGTGTTGTTTAGACATGTGCATTTATGAAATCAATTCTGTTCTAGCAACCCCTGTTTCACTATAATTGCTACCAGTTGCAACAGGCTCTGTAGAAATGTAGTGTTCCATAAGGCCACCTATTAACTCATCAGGTGGTATTGCCATATACTGTACTGTCACTCATGGACTATAATGAGTAAAGCTAAGAAGGATCTTGCCCATTCCTGGTAATCATCAATTTGCTTTTTAAAAATTCAAGAAAGTTGGTTCAGCTATTCACTGTTTCCAGAGAACTGTTTTTCAGGATTTTCCAATATGCATTACCTTTCTAATTCTACTAGCAGAGCTGGGACATCCTTATCACAGACAGTTTCTAGTCACTGGTGTGATGTACAGACACTTTTTCTGTAGAATATTATAATGAATTTCCTGTACTCTAAGAGAATAGGGTGAACTTGGAGGTCCTCCTATCTAGTTTCCTAGATATTTGTTTCCAGGTGTTTGTACCAGTGACACCAGTCTGAGTGGGAGCCTACTCATAACATCACTTTAGGTCTGATGCTTAGCTATTCAGTTAGGGTGTGCATGACTGTTCTTTTTGATCAGTATCAGTTCAGTATATTTTTCATCATGAAAGAAGGTCCACTCTTTCTTTATAGGTTTGAGTACAGAGTGATCTATCCTTGTCCTTTGTTCAGAATAGTCTTTTACGTGTTCTCCTCATAATTCCAGGGGCAAATGGAAGGCTTCTTATCTGCTAATTTGAGGAGAGAAGATGAATGTTTATAATTCCAGACTGAATGAGTTCTGTTCCATTTTGGTTGAGTAAGGCATACACAGTCCTGTCAATCCAAGCTTGATTTGCATTTTGGGCTTCTTCATATAGAAGAGGTTTGTTCTCTTAGGTATTGCTTGCTATCTCATTGTGATCTTGGTGGTGTGGAATGTATTGCTGTATGGCTACAGGTTGGGATCCAATCAAAAGTAAGTCAATATGTAATACTGTAGTACAATTGCCCTAGCCTCTAATATGGGATATAGATATCAATAGTTTAATTACAACTCTGAGTAGTGGAACCTTGGCTACCTGCTTGGGGCTGGTCTGTAGTGATGATTTCTCTTGATTAGCTTTGTTCAGTGTGAAGAGCATATCTGTTCTGGATATAGTGTGGCTCCACTCTATTCTTGATACACCCATGAACACTGCAGATGCATTTTATTTAGATATTCCCCTCACTAACCCTTTTACCTTTTTGTATAAGATTCTAACTATAAATAGAAGGGGAGGTAAATATGTTTTAGAAGTTAACATTTTATTAAATTAAAAATGTATATCTAACAGTACTTAGCTCTTCTGACACTTCTGCCCTTTCTTCCCATAAAGAGTTGGTGGTTAGAGACTGAGATAGTATCAGTCTCAAAAAAATTAAAATTATCTGAATGTGCTTATATACAGTATCAGGTTAGAGAGTGTATTGATAGGTAGAAAGTATCACAAGACAGGTATGACCAAGGCCAAATGAGTGTGTTATAAGATATAGAAGCAAGCAAAAAAAAATTAGACTGATGTTTATATGGGCAAAGAAGAACCTCTGGTGGTTGAATAATAAGTATAAGGGGTATTGAAGGTAAGTATCATTGGAAATATTTTTAGTTTAGGAAAATGTTGACTATTTTTGGTCACAATAAAGGAGTACAGATGTACCATGCATTCCTAATCAGGAAAGCCAACTAAAAAGCAAAGTTGAATTACTTGGGAATGTGATATTTTGATCCCCATCTTATTGTTAAGCTGTAGTAACAACATTTAAAGCAGTGTGAACATTGTAGCAAATGTTGTAACATTTTGAAGTGGTGTTAGATTATTTAAGCTATTCACAACCGTCTGTAAATAATATTTAAAACTGTTTCTCATTAGGATCAGTGAATGTATCAGTTGAACTATTGTTAAAAGTAATTTTTAGTAAAAAATAAAATTAACTGAAAACATAAATGAACTATGCAGTTATGTTTTTATTTTGCAAAGCTTGAACAAAATTAAATTTGTTTTCGTTCTGATGAAGTCAGTTGTTAATTTTTAAAATTTATTTTGTTGTTTTAAGTTGTAACTATGTGCATGTATGTCTAAAGGCCATTTACATATTAGTAACATAAAAAACTAGATAAATATATTTGGTCTATCAAAGTTACTAGGCAAAGAAACAAGTTCATGATAATGTAACCCTTCACATTCATAGATTATCTTACGATTCAAGTACTCGGGATTATATTTCTAACCCTATCTTTCCACCATTGCAACAACTTCCCATGAGCAGTTTATTCAAGTTCATAACGATTTTACCTGTAACTCGAGCAGAAACAAGTTCTGCTCATAAAGTCCCTCCCCTTCTTTCTCTATAGGCTTAAAATTATTAAACAACTAGTAATTATAGTAAGTGCAAGGTATTGTATGTGGATTGTCATAATTGGAATCGCACATTTGTTGCAGATGAGAATGCACTCTGCAGCATGATTAAAGAAAAGAATCTTGTGTTAATGTAATACAGGTTGCACAAGCCAGCGGTGCAATGCTTTGTTGCTAGTTGTTAAGCTAATAAATATTAACTGAAAGTTACGAGAGTTAATTATTTCTTTATGCAAATCATTTCACGTAAGGTCAGATGTTTACCTTCTATTATACAACTTAGTTCAACATGCTATGTTGGTAATGCATTTAAATATAAAAGTACCCTATTTACAATGTATTCCAGTTAACATTTCAAATAAATCAGCATGGCTGCTACGAGAGAAAAACGTACCAATGCTGGGAATCGTATGTCTTGTATCTTAAATGAAGAAGAAAAGGATGACTTCTACCATACTACCTATGGAGGTTTTGAAGAAGTAAGTTCTCAACCTTATTAGATGGGTTACAGTTCAAAAAAGGCCATGTCCAAATGTTTGTTGCTTTCATTGAGAACTTTATTCAACTACTGTTGTATGAATTTGTCATTAAGTTTGTTATCAAACTGTAGATTATAATTCAGATTTTTGTATTATGCATTATTAATTTCCCAATTAAAATGTAAATATTTAAACAAACATTGATTCTTGCATTCTCATGGTATATTAAATGCAGCACTGGTTTAAATTAGATGTTTGCGATGTCAAAATATGTACAAAGTCTGTAGTTTTGTAAGAATTAGGAACTCAAATTATTAGTATTTAAAGGCTAGAATGTAATAGAAAAACCTCTTATCTTTTCTGTGTGATATTACTAATGTACTGAATCAAACACAATGCCTGCCCCCCACTCACCTTCTTTGGTATTGTGAAACAGTCTGTTCTGTATACACAATTTTATATACGACATTAATAACTAGTTCAAAGCTCAGGATGTTTTGCAAGTGGATTTCTCATCAATTTTCAAATATAATAACATTGTTTTTTTCAAGACAAACCTTTGTGCTGGTAAGTTGAGCCTTTTAGCCTGTTTGAAATTGTTTTCTTTCTTTCTTTCTTTTTTAACCCATTTATAGCTCCATTACTAAACTAGAGAAATTATAATGGATTTCTATGGTATCAGGATAGTAACTTATTTCTTTTCATATTCTTAAGGTGTGATATTTCTTAAGGCTTAGCAGCAACTGAGTACAAAAGTCGTAACTAGAAAAGAAAATTGCTTACTTTACTTCTTTTTTATTGTTCTGTATTTTAAAAAAGTTTAAAATTTTGTTTGTAAATAGCAATAATGTTTATACATATATTACATATAATAACTGAAATGTGATTTGTATTTTATTGTATATTAGTCCACTCAAATACAACCAAGACAGGTTACTTTGTGAAGACTGAATGTTAATTTTGTATTCTCGGATACAATAACATGAGTGCACATGCACTGTCATTGTAATTTCTATCTTGGCCAGCAATAACTGAAAGTCAATACAACAAAAATAACAAGTATGTAAATAAATGTATAATGTTATGCCATTTAAATTATTTAGATTTAACATCTGTATTTTTGAGTTATAATTTGTTATCATTCTAGAAATAAAAAAACATAATTTATATTTGTTTGCTAATTTTTAATGGTGATTATGAGATTGGTAAGATCTATTGAATACGTACAGAAGTTCCAAACTGATAGTGAAAATAACAGATAAAATAGAAAGTTTTATTTTAGAAAAAGACATTTGATAGTTATCTGTAGGTTATTAAAGTTTCACATGTGAAATTTGAACATGTTCTCATGCATAAAAGTATTTTTAATAGTAATATGAAAATTACTCAGCATGTTGCCTTGACAACATTCTGAAAAAAAGTTTTGACAAAATCTTTAATTTAGATATCTTGCTACTTAATTTAAAAACACATTTGTTTTTGTTTCTTTTATGAAAACGTAATATTTACTAATAATCTGCAAAATTTGGTAAATATATGGATACACTGTCAGAAAACATAGTACATTTACTCATGGATACCTTTGTGGTTACAAGGTGGGTGGATTTCACCCAGTCCATAATGAAAGGGTAAATAATATCTCTAAGTTGTGGCTTCTTTTTCTTCTTGTTACATTATCTTCATTTGAATACAGCTTGGGAAGTGAATAAATCATGAGAACATTCCAGGAGCTGCTACTGATTGTTTGTTTGCATTTGCCTGTTTTACCTCAGATAACTCATTCATAGCAGGAATAATAAAATAAAACTGACACTACCTTCAAACAACTAATAATATTATAATTCTAAGAATGATATTTTTGACAGCTAGTGACAGTGTTATTCTTATGAGAACTATTGTTACCAGTATCTTTCATATGAAACTTCAAGTGATGACATATTAGGGAAATATATTGTAATATGAGAGAATTTTGTTGTTACAACTAAGTAGAGATGAGTAATTCAAATTGACTTCTTTAGAGCAGCTTGTGATAATTACAAGTTGAAAGTATGCAATAAAATATTTTATTTTGACACAACATTTAAACTGACCATCAGTTATGTGAAAAAAAAAGGAATTATGTGATTTTATTGTTTTCAGGAAGAGGGTGATGTAGACTATCAGTCTGAAATTGATGAAAGTGATGAAGTGGATTCAGATTTTTCTATTGATGAAAATGATGAAATGGTATCTGACCAGGAAGGTGAGGAGGAAGGCAAAAGAAAAAAAAAAAATGCCACCAGAGCATACAAGGTAACTAAGCTAACAGGAACTTCTATTATCTGGCAGGTTTATAAAGTTAAAAATTTCAATGACAAAAAAAATAATACATAAATTTTCTATGACTTTTTTACATGTTTGTAAGTGAAACTGTAGCTGAAATTCTGAATCTATAATTATATTGGTTTACTTTGTGTGGCTTTTTTCTTTTGTTGTGACATTTAATTTTTTAGGAAACTTTAACAAAGCTTTAAGTTAATTTTCTCTGTGTAATGCTAAAGAGGTCAAAGTCTACAGGCACTTGATCAGGTTACAGTTCATTATTGTTTGTTTAATTGCTGTTAATTATATAATCTAATTTCAGTTAAAGTAACTAAAAGATACTCTACAAGCAAAACACTTTCAAGTGTCAGCTGAAAACTTGTATTAGAAAGTTTATATTAAAGCTACATTTACCCTTCCAGTGGCAAAAATATCACAATTCATTTTATATATATTCCAAGTAGAGAGCTTAAGTTTTATATATATTACTTAAGCTCTCTACTTGGAATGTCCCAAGCAAAAAGTTTTAGCTAAACTTAAAAACCTTGATAAGTATATGTTAAAAATATAATGTTTTTCCATTTAAATGCCTTTACTTACATTTCTATGTGACAATTTGGTCCAAATTTGTTTTTCTCCTTGTTTTCAAAAACTTTTATCCATTTTTTTCTAATTCCTCCTGCTTATCAAATTGTGTTATCCCTTTGAAGTAATGGGCTGTGCAAATAATCTTCCATTGATAAATCAGTCACAAAGGTCAAACTCTACATGTGTTGAACAAAGAAAGTACTTTTACTAATGCCTTTAACTAACCATCAAGAGTGTTTACTTCTATGGTAAATCCTACATGTTTGAGATTGAATAGGAAGTATGATCCTCCCAAATCAAATATGATAAAGTTTCGTGGTAACAGATTAACCAGAAATAAACAATTGAGTGAAGAGAAGACTGGTAAGCTTAATAACAGTACAAGTGAACCACTTGAGTTGCCACAAGTTGTTGGTATGCAAAGTGCAGATACCAACTCTGTGACTTCAACTTATAAGCAAGATTCTGTTGGGTAAATGCTTCTAAGAGAAAATTTGGACATTTGTATACTTCTGAAGGAACTCCATCAAAGAAAAGAAGAGATTGCACAATATATTTTGCAAAGTGGTAGTTTGTTGATATGAGCATTCTGTTAGAAGTAGTGAATAAATTTTGTCACTGTTCATGTGGACAAAAGTTGTGTTTGAAATTTACCAATAAAGTAGGTTTGCTGCTACTCTAAAATTTGCAGTGGAATAAACTGGCATAGTGAAAAAGCTTAGCATACAAGTAGAAAAATGAGAAAGAACTCATGCTACTAAAAAGCAATTAATGCAGAGAAGTATTGGAACAAGCATTCCACATCTTTTTTGAATGCCACTAAGTTGTTGAAGAAGAACAAAAAGATGGCAAAATTATTAAAGCACCTGTGATGTGTGGTGGTATCTGGCAGAAACATGACTGCTTTTCCTTACATGGTGTTATTACTATTCTTTCAAGAGAATCTGGGATAATCATAGACTATAAACCACTAAGCAGTTCTGTCATTCCTGCTCTTCATCCAAGAGAAGAACAAAGGAGACAGAACATTATAGAGTTTGCTTAGCAAATTATGATGGTTCCACACCAGTAGGATATTTCAAATACTTGAAAAGGAAAGAGGCCTCAGATACATTATGTATATGAGTGACAACAACAGTGGGTTCTTCCATACAATGAAGGAGTCAAGACTGTATAAAAATAGTCAGAAAAGTCTTGAAAGAGCTTTGCAAAATCTTAAGAAAAGAAAAAATGTAAATACATCAGTCAGTGATGGCATTGGAAGGCTCACTGATTAGGTTATTGAGTCTCTCTGACACTGGTACAGGAAACATATAAGCTCACACAAAGGTGATCTTGAAGGAAAGCAGAATGCAATTTGGGCAGCTTGATACCATAAAATATTAACCAATACCAAACCTCAGCACCATTTGTGCTCTACTGGTGAAGATTCTTGATGTAAATTTGAAAAAAAACTAAAAAAAAAAACTAAGGCCACCTGCTAAGAATATTCACATAAACATTTTATGCTACTGATTGTAGTGAAAGTTATCAAGTCTGTGTGAAAGGTTATCTAGTGATGAGCTCCTGACAAAAACTTTATACTGCATTGCTCAGAATGCTAACAAATCCTTAAACCATGTAAGATGAAGTTTTGTCCCTTTGTTGGTGCAAAATGTAGATGATTATCTGCTGAAGTTGATGTCAATACTTTCAACAATGGTCCTCTGTTGGTAAAGCAATAAGTGTGGATTTACAATATTAAAATCAGGGGTTTGATTCCCCTCCATGGAATCAGCAGATAGCTCGATGTTGCTTTGCTATTAGAAAACACACACACGTACTTTTGATAATGAAATGCAGCCAAGGAAGAAAGTATAGGAGTTTCTAAACATCATTGATGGAAGTTTTACCAATAAATCTTTTGGTTATGTGGAAGATAAGAGGTTATATGAAGCACAAAACAAAGTTTCAGTGAAAAGAGTAAAACAGTAAGAGATAATAAGAAAGACCAAAGATGGATTTGAGGAGTTCAAGAAAGACAAGGAGGATGAAACTTATTTTTCAGGAGGTTACTGAGACCAAGAAACATACTGAGGTTATAAGTTTTACACATTAAATGATGTGTTATCTTTTTCAACCAGACAAAGACTTAGTGACAAATATCACCAAATTTTGAAGTGTTCTTAAAATCTGATAGAGACATTTTAGTAGTGATTTTTAATTCATAACTTCAGATCTATTGATGCTATAGACTTCACAGTTAATTATAGATTCACTGGTCAACAAATTTTTTTTGAAATCTCAATTGCATAAGATTTTTTTACTCATTCTTACTCTTTGTAACCTGTTAAATTCAAATATGAAAACGGTTCAGCTCTACATGCTCTAGTTTTAATGCAATTTTAAGTTTTTAATTCTAGCCATTTGTGGTCAAATTAACACGTTTCCTGCGATGCCTATATTGGCAAACCGGCAACTGCTGCGATGCTCTTGTACATCTGACAGCTTCAGTGCTGCATGAGTTATTGTAACGTGAGGTTGTCGTTACACTTGTCTCTAGCCTCTGGCGATCCTTCTTATAAGACCCCACAGTCATTAACTCCTCAACAGTTTAGCCAGCCAGAATTGAATGACCTTGTGCGTGTTTGGATCTCTCCAAAAATGCAGCTGAAGTGTTAGCTTACAGGATGCAAGAAAAGAATCAGCTGAGCCATACAACTAAAGTGTCATACTTCTGAAATTGGGAGCAGGCTTTTGTGCCATTTTTTACAGAGGAGAATATGTTTGTTTATTGTCATAATATCTCATGTCTTCTCCAGGAATTAGGGATGCTAGTATACCATCCAAATGACTGGCAATTATTTCTAGATTGTTCTAAGCAAAGTTTGAAATGCATTCTACTTCATAATGGCAATGTCTATGCAGCTGTTCCAATTGGATACTCTTTGTATTTACGAGAGGAATATAATGACATTAAGACTGTGATTGACCTACTAAAATACCACGAGCACAACTGGACAATTTGTGTGGATCTCAAAATGGTTAATTTCCTCCTAGGTCAACAAAGGATTTACAAAGTACCCCTGCTATCTTTGCATGTGGGACAGCTGAGCTCGAAAAAAGCACTGGAACCAGAAGGAGTGGCCCATACGTGAGACTCTGAAGGCAGGTATGCCAAATATTGTCAACGATCCAATTGTCAGTTGAGAAAAGATCATATTTCCTCCTCTCTATATCAAGTTGGGCTTGATGAAACAGTTTATGAAGGTGTTGAATACTGATGGTGAATGCTTCCAACACATTTTCTGTGCTCCCTGGTTTGTCCCTCAAGAAGATCAAGGCAGGTGTTTTTGATGGACCACATATTCGTGCACTTGTGCGTGATTAAGAATTTTCCAGAAAGATGAACGACAAGGAAAGGACTGCATGGCTTTCATTTGTGGCAGTGATGGCAAACTTTCTCGGTAATAAAAAAGCTGACAACTATGAAACCCTTGTAGCAAATATGTTGTCAGCTTTTTACGATCTTGGATGTAACATGAGTGTGAAACTCCATTACCTGTACAGTCATCTTGATAGATTCCCTGAGAACCCAGGAGCTGTAAGTGATGAGCAAGGCGAGCGATTCCATCAGGACCTCAAGACCATGGAAGAGCGTTACAAAGGGAGATGGGACAAACATACGATGGCAGATTACTGCTGGAGCATTAAACGAGAATGCCCTGAGACAGTCCACAAACGCAAGAGCTACAAGCGGAAATTCATGCGTGAGTAGACTGCAATTGAACTTTGCCTCCTCATAGTAGCAAATGTCTTATCTACTAATCAGTTTTATATAAATAAATTGAATTATAACTTGATATAAAATTGAATTTATATAAATAACTTGAATGCATTTATACTATCTTGCATTTTCTTTTTTATTACCCAGCTATATTAAAGAGTTTTATAACATATTTTATCACATATTTTCATGATAGACTATGACGTCAATGTGATGATGAAGAAATCTTGAAATTTTCAAATACCTTGATTGCACAAAAGGAGAGCACTGAGGAAAAAACTAACTTCAGATCTGAAATCAGGGCAAGAAATTATGTAATACCAAGTGTTTGATATAAATGCAACAAAAACTTTGTTGACCTGTGAATTATTAATGCATCTGTAGTGGGTACTAAAATAAAGTTGACAAAAGATTTGATTTTTATTTAATGATGATTAATGAGTCATTGTAGCATATGTTTTACTTAGGTCATACTCTCTTGTGCTGTAATTTAATTTTGAACTTTTCAGAGTTTCCCTTAGTTCAGACTAATTCTTCATATACCATCAAAGTATATGAATTTTAGGAGCATTCAGTCACATTTGTAGAATTTATAAGGAACATAGATGTTTCTTTTGTATATATTTATTTTTATAATATTGAAACTAACAGGCATTGGAGTTTGATTTTTACCACCACTCATAAAAGATTTATATCAAATCTACAAATATAGTCATTGTTAATGCATTAGTTAATTATTGCACAACATTTTATCATAATGTGCTACATGTACCATTTTCTTGGCATGTATTTCTTGCTTCTTGAAGCATTGATAATAACAAAATACCACAATATTTTATGTGCAAATTAGCTACAGTGGTAATGTGTTAGACAACATGCATCACAATATTTCTTTGTACATATTTATATATATTCTTATACAAAAAACATACTGTTAAGATGTTTTTCATATGAAAAGGCCAGAAACTACATAATGTTGTATAAATGGTATATACTAACTTAACTGTGTTGATCTCAAGGCAAAAAATCTTAATACTGAACAAAACTTATCTTCTTTTCATGTGTATATTTGAATTAAAATTGTAGTTATTATATTAATGGCTTTACAGAACTTAGTCTAGGTGTAAAAAATTTTATTTATCAAAATTAAAATTATGGTTGTTCATAGGCAGATTACTAGTATTTCTTTTCAAAGTCTTTGCTGCTTTTTCATTTTGTCTTATCTTAGTCAGTATATTTAGTTTAAAATGTGCGAGTACATTGATGAAATACTGATTGGTTTAGAATATCAAACTGTGGTGATATATCCAGTGATAACCTAATTAAAACACACTGTTTACAAAAAGGTGAATATCAAACAAAATAGCAGATGAAATGAACCACTATATCCTAAAGAATAATTATTCTTTATATAGCAATTATAGTTTATTCTCAAAGCAGTGGGATGTATGATCTGTATGTGTATGCAAAACTTATCTGATAAATTATCTAATATTTCTCATTTTAAAAATATTTAAAGTTAAAGACAACAACCTTTTTTAAAGAATTTCAGATTTGTTCATCCAATGTTATTAAACCAGTTGGGTCTCATCATAAGCCATTTTTAACGTTCGTGGTCTGAGTGATTTCTCTAATTATGCTGTTGAAACTTAAAGCTTCATTGTGAACTCCATCATAGATACTGCTACTTTTATGGTTTTATGTTGTGTTTCATGACAGAATGGCTGTATTGACAGCTTTCTCATGAGTGCACCACTGGTGGTACATGATGTCCTGTTTTTATCCATTTCAGCTTTGTCATGTGCCACTGGTAGTGCACACTGTGGGTTAAAAAATAATAATCAAATGATCATAATATGTAATTTTTTATTATTTTTCAAAGAATTATGAGTATTTCACAATTTTATTATTTTTAAAAAATGGACATCAGATAAAATAATTCCCACTGTGGATGACAATAGTTCTACTCTAATTATATTAGTTTTCATAACATTTTTTATTTATGAAATATGTCTCAATTAGTTTTTGTTTTTTGCTTTAATTACTCAAAATGAAATATTTAATGACAATCCTTAAGAGTAATTTTAAAATAGAAAGTGATTAAATCATATGCATTTGTTTTATTTCACTTTCCTTTCAGCATGTCATCTGATCTCCTTCAGTTGTACATGATGGAAAGCATGGCTTTATTATAGCTGTCCATGTAAAATGATTTAATGTAGGACTTTTCAGGTATGAGGTCCAGTTGTATCTTATGGGTGCTGTGTATCACTGGTGGTGGCACACAATGTCCTGTAGGGGTTAATGTACAGTGAAGTTTAGACTAAAGACAAGAATCAAGATTCCACATAAAAACAAAATCACCACTTCATACCCATGAAAATACAAGAGAGAGTTATTTGATATCTTATGTAAGTTTATTCCTTGAATAGGATCCAAAGAAAACTGGTTGCAAAGTAAAGAGAGAAAGTAAATCCACTGCAGCAGAAAAAATTTCCAAGAATGATCCAAATATAGGTATGCAGTGTTTAAAAACATTTAGATACATAGCAAGAAATGTTTTTTGCTGTATTAGTTAAACCAATCTTTCCAATTGTGAGAAAAATGATTTACTGCTAAAATGTAATAGGGAGCCACTTCTAATTTATCTTTTTTTATGAAATATTTTCTGCTTGTATGATTTGTTTTTGTACACTTTAAGGAAAACCACATTATATTACATTTTGCTTGTGGTGAGTTTGTTAAGATCAGTGTAATTTTATTTTTATATCTGTATGTTTAATGATCTTTGAATATAAATCATTAGCAAGTTCTGTCATTGGTCCAAAACAAAACAGTAATCTGTGATTGGCTTTTCTTATTGTCCAATAATTGTGTAACTAATTCACAAACATTTTTCTTTAATAATTTATTAAAGATGTGATAAAATTAGCTTTGAGATGTTGGAGTATAATTCATTCTACAGCAGTACTATATGACAGTAATTGTACTGTACACACAGACATTCAGAAGATGAAACTACAGTAATTGTACTGTACACACAGACATTCAGAAGATGAAACTACAGTAATTGTACTGTACACACATTCAGAAGATGAAACTACAGTAATTGTACTGTACACACATTCAGAAGATGAAACTACAGTAATTGTACTGTACACACACATTTAGAAGATGAAACTACAGTAATTGTACTGTACACACACATTTAGAAGATGAAACTACAGTAATTGTACTGTGCACACACATTTAGAAGATGAAACTACAGTAATTGTACTGTGCACACACATTTAGAAGATGAAACTACAGTAATTGTACTGTGCACACACATTTAGAAGATGAAACTACAGTAATTGTACTGTGCACACACATTTAGAAGATGAAACTACAGTAATTGTACTGTGCACACACATTTAGAAGATGAAACTACAGTAATTGTACTGTGCACACAGTCACTCAGAAGGTGAAACTATACATTAATTCTTTTAATGTATACAACATAACTTATAAGAGAAAACTATGTGACAATACTTACAATGTGTATAAAGTAACTCGCAAGTTAAAACTGCACTACAGTATTTTCAGTGTATATGCAGTCATTTGGAATGCAGAGCTATATGACAGTAGTATTAATTTTTATACATGTTTGTATTGAATCATTTTACATTGTTTAACAATTATTTCTATATACTTACTGATATTATAACACTAGGCTTTTGTTTTCTTTATCCAGTATATTACTAGTTGTTGGAGGTGATTCAAAATATCAAATATTTTCCTCCTTTTTGTATAGATTTAAAAAGAACATTTATTTTGGGGGTGTACAGAATATGTTGTATAGATATCTAAAAATAAGTTGTTTTACAATTTTGATGAATACTCATTTTGTGTTTCAAGTAGGTGAGACATTGCAAGTCATATTTACTCTTTAATCATACTATAAGTCAGAAAGGAAACAATCTAAGCAGTTTCCATAGGTAATAAATTGAGTTTTGAGTAACTATTTGAAAAAAAGAATAAGAACCTTGGATATCTGTGTGCCAGAACGCAAAAGTGTACGACAGTCAACACGACAAAAAATGGAAGCCGCAAAGCATCGGCGAGAAATAGAAGAACAAGTTAAGAGGAAGCGAGAACATCGGCTCAGCAGAGGTACAGAAATGCAGTACAACATGACACAGGAGGAACTTCTTGCAGAAGCCAAAATAACAGAAGAACAAAATCTCAAATCCTTAGGTAAAACAGAAAACTTCATATCATGGAACCCCAGAATTTTTTATCTTTTCAGAGTTACTGCATCAGACCTTCCACGTGTTTTCTTTTGATATGTGCTTTACCCACAAGAAGTATAAAGAGTAAAAAACAAGGAACTTTTAAGCTAATATAAATTTACACCAAGACTATTCTGTGATAAAAGTTGTCTTGAGATTAATGAATGTATCTGGTATTGTGACCCAAAGTATGAAATTAATTTTTCACTTATGAAATTTCATAAATTGATAAAACAAATTTTAAAGGTACAAAGAAGATCTGCTTTAACTTTTCTCATCTCCAGAGAAAACAGTTTCAGATATTTTGATTTCTCCTTATAGGACAATCCCATCATCCAAAGTATTACCCTAATAACTCTTCATTGAACCTTTTCAACAATTCAACGTTTCTTGAGGAAGGAAGCTGAAAACTATACACAGTACTCTAAATGAGGCCTTACAACTGATCTATACAGTGAAACAAGAATATCCCTTGTCTTGTATTCAGTATTTCTATAGATGCTACCCAAAATCTTATTAGTTTTGTTTAGATGACTTAAATGAATTTTCAATCACAACACCAAAATCATTCTTCAACCATAGTATTTAATGTACTTCCATTTGAATTGCACAAACCAATATGCATCATTTTATGTTTTGGATAGTTAAACATCATCTCCTAGGTATTTATTCAATGCATCAAGTGATCTAACTCTCTCTGTAAGTGTGCAATATATTTAATACAGACTTCCCCCCCCCCAAAGGAAAGTTTTAATGTTATCAGCAAGTTTCTAAATTTTGTTGGTAATTCCAGAGTCAATATCATTAACATACAGACCCCCGAGTCCCATTGTTTGTTACTGTAATTAAGTCAGATTTATTATTACTCTTCAGCTAATTTTCTATTCAGTTTAATAACGTTTCCCTCACACCTACATATTTAATTTTTGTAAAAAGTCTTTTGTAAGGCTCCTTATCAAACACTTTCTGAAAATCAAAGTAAACCAAATCCACATTATTTCCTTCATCAACTCTTGCAGTAACATCATTAAAGGGTGTCAGAAGATTTGTTAAACAAGACTTAATCTTGCTGGCTGTTTAATGCTATATTAAGCTGCTTTAGGTGACTCTACAATATATCTTTAATCTTACTCTCTAAAACCTTTCTAACTACTCATGTAAGACTAAGTGACCTATAACTATCTGGTCGATGTTTTTCACCTCCTTTAAATATCGGACTAACATCAGCTAGCTTCCAATCTTCTAATACTCTTACACTACTCAATCTCCTGAAAGAAATATTAACTAGCAGTTCTTTTAAAACTCTAGGATCAAAGTTGCCTGGTTCCAATTGACTTTTCGGTTTTTAAGTTTTGCAACTTTTCTCTTACAGTTTCAAAACATAAAAAGATATGTTTTACACGAATATTTTCCCCATACATTAAATGCTCTGGTTGAGGTATAATACTTGTATTTTCTTTAATAAAAACCAGAGAGAACACATAATTCAATAAGTTTACCATCTCATAATCTTCCAGGATCAGCTCCCCAGTATCATTATTAAGAGGCCCAATGCCCATCTTGACATTTTGCTCACCCATCATAAACTTAAAGAATTCCTTCTTGTCTAACTCTCTCAGCCAACTCTCTTCCATATACAGTGGTTGTCCTCTTAACTACATTTTTAATTAGCTCTCTTGATTTCCTATAGTCCTTCAAGTTTTCATTATTTCCAGTAATTTTAAATTTCTTGAATTTATTATGTTTATCCATAATATGATCTCTTGAAGCACAATGTCTTATTCTGCTTCGTTGCCCTTGTTTTTCTACAGAGAATATGTATGCCCTGTATATATACCAATGATTTCCTAAATTCTTCTCACATCTCTTCATAATAAGTTCATTTTGGTTACTGAAGTGCAAGTTTGATTGGATAATCTAAATATCTCTACCTTGCTTAACTAATGAAAATTAACAAACTTATCCAAATAGAAAAATTACTGGATGTATAGTTTATTTCATAATTGGATTGTGTAAATGTAATTCAGTTTTAAAATGTTTGGAATTGATGGTTTTTATCCCATCAATTATTCAATTAAGGTGATAAAGATTTTCAAATCAGGCCTTTAAGAAATGAAACATCCATTATAACAAATAGTTGTTTTCTAGAATCATATCAACGTTTAGAGTTGGAAAGAAAGAAGACAAAGTTCATAAAACATACCTATAAGGGTCCAGTTATACGCTATCATTCAGTCTCCATGCCCCTAATTGAGGAACTTCCTACTGTTGTGACCACTGAATCTAGGTAATGATTATAGTTTTTCTTTTATACACATAATATTTGTTTAAAATCTTTGTTCAGTCATTCCCAAAGTTAAGGTGACTGAGTAATCCTTAAAAAATTATTTTTTTACCTTAGGGATAAAATACCCAATGCTTTTCACAACAAATTTTATTTCAGTGTAATAGTTATATTGCTAAAGTTATTGTTTCAATGGTAAGATAGTTTAATTAACAGTATGTATATGAGTAGTCAGCTTGACTGCTTTTTAACATAATATAACCATATATTTATTTTTATTGTGCTTTAAATCATGTAAGTTGAGTAAAGTTAGGGTAAATAATGTGTTACAGGCTCCAAACAGGTTCACATCTGTTTTCATATATTTTTATTGTGCTTTGAATAGTGTAAGCTTGTGTCAAGTTAGGGTAAATAATCTGTCACTTGTAACAGACAGTTATAGTTATTTTAAAATAAATAACCTCAGGCTTCTAACAGTTTTGTATGTGATTTCATATAATTTTATTGTTTTAATGTACTTGAATCATGTAACAAAACAATCACTTTTGAAGCAGTTGGATGGAGTTAGGGTAAACAATATTGATAATAACGTGTTGAATGATACTCTGTTAAAGGTTGTGGAGTATACACTGAACCTTACTAGTACATGTAAGGTTAACTGATATAGCATTTTACCTATGAATGGCAGTTACAAGTGGTTAACAGTTATTACTATCAACTGATTTTTTGAACTATTGAATAAAGGGAAAGCAGCTGGCTGGCAGCACTCACTACTATCTTGTATGTACCATGATTTGAAAATCACTGTATTAATAAATTTATGGAGCTGTTGATTACAAAACACCAATAATTAGAATCATCTGATTTTAAAATTTAGTTCTCAGAAGATAAGTAGTTTTAAAGATTGATTTTTTTTAATGTGTTATTATTATTATTATTATTACTCTGACATTTTATGTAATTCTCTTGCTTTTCATGTAACAAATATGTTTATAAGCTGTGAATCTAATTAAATGAAGCTTTTGGCTGAATTTTAAATTGTTAAAAATATACATAGAGCTTAGCTTAGTTTTATAACCAATATGTGTTAAAAGTAAAATTAATGTAATATTAAAGGTGAGACTGGGAATTTTATGATTTAATTTAGAGAATCATTGGCTTCCTCTTTATTGGCTTAATCTAAAAATTTATGCAAACTTTCATTTTGTTTTTTAAATATTGTTTTGGTAACCCTTGAATGCATCTGCTATGAAATGCACATGGAATTTTTGCAAGACATACACTGTATACAACAGACTTATTTTCTCCTATTTGAATCAGACCATATATGGCAAATGAGCAGCCAGTTGGTTAAAGCAAGCATTAGCAATAAGTAATTACAATTATGCTATTTCAAACTTAACTGTTGTTACTTTTGTGAAGTGTTTTATCATTTTTATTTTTAATATCAGATAACAGCAGTAAAATTTGTCATGTTTTTTAAATGTATTCAAAACCTTGTTGTATTTTACTTCAGTCACTATTTTAAGTTGAGAATTTTGTTTTGATGTTTTAATACCTAGTGAACAAGAGAATTCCAGCAGAGGAAACTTTTCATCATCTCGATGTTCTAGAAACTTCATCTCCTTCACAGATGAAGGTATTTTAAGAGAATATTTTCCATGCAAGAAACCAAAACCAGTCACACGTAACGTGTGCCCAATTACTCGTTTACCAGCTCGTTATTTTGATCCTGTCACTCACATTCCATATGCCAATCTACAAGCTTTCAAATTTCTTAGGGAGGCATATTACCAACAGCTAGAGCAAAAAGGTGACTTGCGGCAACCAGAAGTAGCAGTCTGGGTAGAGTGGCGTAAGAAAAATAAACCACCTCCGAAGCAACCCTCTCAGACATTACAACCAACAGCTAGGTCTACTGTTGGTAAAGAATGAAAGTGGTGAACTTTGAACATATTATTGATGTGATACAGTGGTACATACTTTTGATACTGTAGAGTTTTGAAAAAGCTGTTAAGTGACCTATATACTATAATGATTGGAGTAATGCAGAAGTGATGATGTATTTTATCACAGACAAAAATTATCAAAACCACTGACATTAATATTTTTGATGTCTGCACTGTGGTAGCATGAAGAATGACTTATTTCTATTGGAGATAAAACTTGATTTTACAAGAAAGTTTCAAGAAGTGAGATGAATTATTTTCTTAAACGAACTTCTACTCACTTTTGTGTCATTTTCATTAATAAAGAACATATTTGGTGTCACTGTTTTACTATAAAGAAGATCACAACTTAATGTTACAAAGTGGATATTTTAATTTTAAATTTGCATTTAAAAACATTTTTAATACGTTTACATTATCTGGAACAATTAATTTCCACGTTATGTAGGCCAGATGTGGATAAAAAAGAGAGCAAAATATCGTGCAATTTAATAACTAATTTATAATTTAATATGATATTTCAGTTATTGATTTTAAAGGCAACCTGTTTTTACAACATAGAGGTGAATTAGAAACTGTAACATATTGAGCAGATATTCAGTCTAATACAGATTTCACATACGAGTATAACGTATGTTAAAAGTAACAAGAAGATATACCCGTACTGGTTTATTAGAACTTTTATTTCAGAATAATTATCTGTGATAATCAATACAAGCAAACAATAAAACTGACTAACTTGCCACCCTAAGGTATTTGTAGAAAAAGTTTACTTAGATATAGGTTCCATCATACCAACCATTTAGTACACCCATTACCCCAAGGTAATGAATGATACAAAACTTGAAAAGGAATCGACTGGCAAACTGTAACTAAATTTCTTTCAAATCTTGCTACATGGATTTACTTAGTTGGGTAAAGTGTTTCAACTTGAAGTGATGAAGAGCAACAATTATATATTGATTTTGCATGATCGCCAGTAGTCCTCATTCGTCTGTCATCTAGTGAGGTAATTGAGAATTACTGAAACGCATGAAAAAAAAAACGTAAATGGTAGTGATTTAGTCCATTACACATGCATGATAAACTAACAACAAATAAAATAATAAAGGAAAATTAGATAAAATGCTGACAGTTTTAATAAAATTAATTGCAATTTTACTTGTCATAAAACATAGGCCTATTGCATTTTTAAACTATTGTTAATCTAGTCCATAAGAAACAAATGTATTATGACTAATCTTAATACTCTGATTTGTTGAATATGTAATTTTAAAATGAAAATCTGCATCTCTGCTAGCCTCTAATATAACTCATGGTTCAGTGTCATCTGTAGTTCTTCCCCATTTCTTAATATCTTGTATACGTTAATTACATAACTGCAGTCTGAGTGAATTGAGATAAATATGATTAATATGTAATTGAATTAAAGTTTCCACACATTTACGAATGAAAGCATGTAGTTATGAAATTAACATAACATGGCAAAACGTTTGAAATTATTCCTGAAACAAGTACGTAACCCTAAAGCCGCGAAATAAATATAAAATAGTAACTCTTCATAGTCAATAATCTACCCTGATTTATATCAGTGTTTTAATACATATAAATTCTGTACACTATACATTTAACTAAATAGGGCCATGTCAAATATAACATATTAAAGGAGGGGAGGGATTCATTGAGACTTCTGCATGGCCAAGTGGTAATGACACTTGGCTAGTGATCTGAAGGTCGCGGGTTTGAATTCACGTCACATCAAACATGCTCGCCCTCTCAGCTGTGGGGGCGTTATAATTAAATGGTCACTCACACTATTCGTTGGGAAAAGGGTTGGCGGTGGGTGGTGGTCCTTCTAGTCTACACGGTTAAATTAGGTGGTGACTTGCTAATAATTGTTTAAAGTGTAAAGAAAAATGTATATATATACAGTTGTCAAATTTTAAAGGTTGTTATCAATGTTTAATATGAAAATATATAATAAATGTAAGAAATATATTTATTTAATTGTAATTTTTAATATGTTAAATCAAGTTTATTTTTAGTTTAAAGAATTATAACTTTGTTATTAAGTTACATTTGAAGTTTTCTTTCTGTTTTATGTAATCGATACAATGTGTAAAACAGTTTTAAAAACAACTCTCTCTTAAGATCCATTTGAAGTGGTTCTCAAGGTTACTTTCCCCTGGGCTTCCAAACCTACAGTTGTATGGTATCCTTGGTGGATGGAAGAATTGACACTAATTTCGATTTGTTTTGTTGTAAATTACATGTTATCTTCTTGTTTTTCATAATTAATTCATGTAGAACAGGGGTAAGAGAACATCTGACCTCGATACCCAATTATCTTTTAATTGAATGATAGGGTTGGATATTTGAAAATTTCAAGTGTGTTCAGTGACCGTTTGGAAGTTAATTTGTGAAAACACTAATGTGAACCTTGTAAAGCTGAATATGTTTAATTAACCCTACAAATCAGGTCAAAATAACTTTTCAATTATAGTTAACACTTCTTACGAAACTTCTATATGGTGATTAATCAAGTGCTTTTGTAGATCTGTTTGCTTACGAAAAAACCAACAAAAAAGACAACTATTTGTAGAGTTAATCTTTAATAGTATTCTTTACATAGAAAGCTGAAATAAATAAATCGCGTTTTTATTTTTTATTATTGTTTTGCGTTCTTTGTTGCTTCTTCAACATGAATGAAAAAGCTCGGTGCAAATGGAAAGACCTGGATAACCGCGTCCTCAGGTCTTGTGGTGTTTTTACCCATACAAAGCTAGAAGACCAAGAGCTTGTAACTGAAAAGATCACCCCCAGGGAATTAGACATTTTGGAAGCTGTTTCAATGATCCCTGAGTGTGAGAAGGTCCCGACAAATTAGTTCAATAAAAGAGAAACTAATATGGTGTTAAAGGAAAATCAAACAGAACCAACCATCTTGCAGACAATAAATGAAAATCACGCAGTAGAAAAGAAAACAGAACAGAAAATGTGAGCAAACCTGCTTCAGGTTCTGATAAAACTAAATTAAAGACAATCGTGAATGATGACAAACCTGAAGAGACATTAAACTCTGATTCACTGACAACGGTTCGTATGTTTAAAGTTCTTTTACTTTATAGTACTCAGTATTATACAGCATCAGTATATAACCATTAATAACAAGGATGTGCTCTTAATATTAAACTTTCACTTCAAACAAGTTTATTTATACCTACATATATATATATTGCAAGAAGCAACTAAAATATAATGGAATTAATTGTACATTATTAATGTTAATGCAAAATCACTGTTATAAAATAATTACAACCATTCTCATATTTAATTTCTGTGAATATCTGTATCTAGTTCAAAATTGAATTAATTTCTCATTCATATTACGTTTATGATTAATATTTGGTAGAGTTAAAAACATTTCACTTTAATGTAATGTATACTATGTCAAACTGTGTGATCAATATGATATCGATGTTGCATGCTTACAATGATTGTTGTTAAGATATCCACAACTACTGAAAAACATGCGTTCAGAGTCATCTGAATAATGTAATTCTTCCAAAAGAGACCTATACATGTTCGATACTATTGAGGTCTGATAAGTCTGTACCCTAGTTAAACTGGTCAATCATCTCTTCTTCAATATTATAACATGTGGGAAGACAATTATCATCCATTTATCTAAAGCCAGAACCAAACGTAAACATATATGATAGTGTAAAAGGTGCTTCCATTGCAATTATGTATAGCATCAATGACATCTGAAAAACATAAAGGTCACAGTGTCCGTGATTTTTCATTTCCACACGTACTTCCACTACTGATATTAAAGTGAGTTATTTTGTACTACAACTATAATATACCTTTTGTTTGTTAATATTGTCAAGTTTCTTGTGTTTTTAACCGTACGTACACTGAAACGAAGTTCTATTGTAACTACGAACATCTGATTCTGTTTTCAACAGTTATCACATAATTGCTGCGAATCGTTAGATAACGGTAACTTGCTTAAAATGTGGATTTTATTATTCTTAGTTTGGTACCAGTGTATTTGTAACATTTTGTTACAAGTGATTCCACCATATCTTGTTAATAACACTTTGAGACATTTTACAACAGTGTTTGTTTTTATAGTCAGCCAACTTTCATTGGTCTGACAAACATTTAGTGAAATATCCAGTTGTCTTCTTTTGGACTTTACTGAGATCATGAATATTTTAAAGTACTATAAACTGTGTGATTTACTTCAGTGTTACAACTGTGATAACACAGTTTGAAAACTCTTCCTCTCTATAGCCATTTGTAGTTCAGATTGCATAACTTTTCGTGTTTAATTTACATAACAATGAAATGAGGAAAATAAACATTGTTTATAACAGTAGTTTTACCTTGTTTCAGCAAGTTAGTATTTGTGAACATACAAAACATAAATGTTAAACATTATTTAAAGGTATTGTTTGCTCTATATTACCTTCCTCACTATTTGGGACAATGCCTGAGATATATTTCGTAGTTTCGAGAAAACGTTTATCAGACATCTTAAACAAATTTCATAATTTACAATTTTTATATAAACACTTATTTGGTTTTACTCATATTATAGTAAAATGATTGTTACATAAAGAATAAATTATATATTTTTAAAATGTTTATTAACTGATTATTGTTATTCAAACTTTTTTTTCGATTGATGAGTGTTGCCTCATTAATTATGATTTACATCTTCAGGCAGAAACATCAAAAGAAGTAAAAGAGGATGAACGTAGCCAGAGGGAGGTGTCAAGCAACATCAGGCCTCCCTCTACTAGACTTGTCTACAAAGCTGATAAAATTATTACTGTAAGCTTTGGCAGTAAACCAGAACATTACCAGAGACACGTTTTTATTGCTATTGAAAATGTTGAAAACCGAAACAAATTTATTATTAGGAGAGCTCCGAAACCAACACCCATTTGCCAATTAAAACGTAGACAAAGCGAACATAATCTTATTGGACATGAAACTTAAAATAATAATCAAGTTAAATACCTCGACATCTCTCACAAGATTGTTTTTACAAGAGCTCCGAAACTGAAACCAAAACCCAAAAATTGAATAACCTATGGGCTGCTCACAAGCATACCAAATTACAAAGAATAACTTTACCTTATCTTATAAGTTACTATTTTTTTACATTTTACTCAGTGGTATAAATAAATAAAACATACATATGAAAAACAAAGAATATAATATTCACCTGGGTCTTCTCTTTTTTAATGTCAACTGTCATGAAACTTAAGCTCACTTTTTGATGTATTAAAGATATTGATACAATCAATAATGTGTTTATGTAATTAAATGATACAACTAAGAACAGAGAATAATAATACACAGAAAACACTGTCCTGAAACACTAAAGATAACTATTAGCATTTGTGAAAGATGGAATTGCAAGAGTTGGTCTGATTATCTAGTTAATGGTTTGCAGACGAATAACAAATAGAGTTATATCACTGTGTTAAATTTTGTGTTAATTGAATAAGAAACGTGGAGACGTATAAGAAACAGACACATACACACATAGTGATATTTATTTATGTAGATTCAATGATAGTGAACATTTTAAAAATTCAACTACAGCCCAGTAAAGTATGGCTGAACACTCAATTGTCGAAAACAACAGGTCGTAATGAAACTCCTTCTTTACAAATATCAGGTAAAATTCAAATTGTGTTTATAAATAAGAATGTCATCTTTATTAATTTCAATGAATATCTTGGCAGTTTTGT